>NC_051165.1:91698939-92065747 GCF_013339725.1 Rhipicephalus microplus
CAGACCAGCACCAATCCCTGGTGCAGATACCGACGTTCACCCAGCCGCAGATACTGGCGCAAGACCACCATCACCACCACCATCATGGGGCCCTGTCGGGACCTCTAATCTCGACAGGCGTCAGTATAGTGTCCTCGGCACCCAGCGCCAACATTATCACCCACCGTCCTGTCATGACCTCGCGACACACGGTCCACTCTCGGCCTTTCCGACCAGGTCACCGTGACACCCGCTTGTCGGCTGCCACAGTGACCCGGCACTTCCTCCTGCGTCCTCTGCGCAACTCCCAGTGTCACCCGCCAGAGACCGCTGCCTCCTGATGGCCCATAAACGTTGACAACCTGGACTGGCCAAAGAACACTTTATGGATTGCCGCTCATGTACATAGCATTTGTCACTCTCTTTTTTTTTCACATACCTTCAAATCGCGCAAAGCGCTAGGGGGGGAGCCCTGTAGCGCCATCATCACCATCGTCATTTTTTACATCACCGCGCCGCGTCTCTCGCGCAACTGGCGCGAGCTCGAGCTGCGCGAGAATTAGAACGAGCTTCACGCCTGGCGTGGCGGACGCTGGTAGCCGACGTGGCTCCGCTTCAGGCCTGCAATAAAGTGGCGAGATCGGCACGGCCCCATCGGCCGCCTTCGACGTCATCTCACGTCTCTCTTCTCTCGCCGCTACATTGGTGACCCGGACGTCTCTCTTCGCGCGCCGCTACAAGGCCAAGCCTACAGGAGTGGATTAGCCAGCTCAGAGAGGACGTCATAAGTACCACGAAGAATATTAGTACTGACCTTCCGGTTGAAAAAATGGATAGCCGCCTCGCCCACCTGCTCGAGGCCAAGCAGTCACTTCTCGCCCGCTGGAAAGGCCAGTGCCTCAATCGCAGGTTGCGCAAGAAAATCTCCGACCTAAACAAGACCATCCAGGAGCACTGTCGCGTCCTCTCCAAGCAGCAGTGGGACGAGGTGTGCAACTCGGTAGATGGCCAGATGCGTAATGGCAAGACATGGAACCTGCTCAAGCACCTGCTCAGCGAGACTAACACCAAAACTAACCAGCGGAACGTACTAGCGCGAGCCATGCACGAAGCCAAGCAGTCCTCTTCAGAAGAGGATGTTTTGAAGCAGCTGGTGCAAAAGTACCTCCCTGTCGACTCGAACCCCGCAACAACAACGTACCCTGAGTACTCAGGACCAGCCAACACTGAACTGGACGCCGAGATATGCCACGAAGAGGTTCGGCAGGCGCTTTACGGGCTCAATGGAAGGTCTGCTGCGGGCCCCGACGGCATAACTAATAAGACCCTGCGCAACCTGGACGACCGGTCAATCGACTACCTCACCGAGGTCATCAACGAGGCATGGAAGAGCGGCGAGGTACCCGACCCGTGGAAGGTCGCACGCACCGTGCTCATTCCTAAGCCGGGGAGGTCACTGAACTTGGACAACATGCACCCATTTCGCTCACATCCTGCGTGGGAAAGGTAGCCGAGCATGTGGTCCTCAATAGGTTGACTCGGTACCTGGAAGACAATGGGATCTACCCGCACACTATGATTGGTTTTCGGGCCAAGCTTTCGACGCAAGACGCTATGAAGCTGCTCAAGCACCAAGTCATCGACTGCAACACTCGAGACATGCGGGCCATTCTCGGCCTCCACTTAGAGAAAGCCTTCGACAATGTTACTCACTCTTTCGTGTTGCGGTCGATTGCTGAGCTCGGCCTTGGAGTCAGATTCTACAAATATATCAAATCGTTCTTGACTCGTAGGAGAGCCACCCTCAGTGTGGGAGACCTTGTCTCCGAGGAGATAGAGCTGGGATCGCGCGGCACGCCACAAGGGTCAGTGATATCGCCTACCCTGTTCAATATTGTCATGATCGGGTTGTCCAAGAGGCTCTCATGTATCGAAGGCATTAACCACACAATTTACGCGGACGATATTACCATTTGGTGCACAGGTGGCAGCGACGGGCAAGTCGAGCGCTCCCTGCAGGAGGCCATAGACACCACGGAAGATTACCTCCGTCCCACAGGCCTGAGGTGTTCCCTGTGATATGTGTCGTGCGCGAAGCTTCAAAGTGCGCGCCATTCAAAGTGCGCGCCATTCAAAGTGCGCGCTTGAAGCAGACAACGACGAAGGTAGCACGAGCGCTGAGTAGCGGGGCGGCGAAGGTACGAGAAGGAACGAGGAAGACGGGGCTCTCGACTCGGCCGTTGGGTTCCGGACCCGAGCCTAGTAACAGTCGAGCCCGGCCTACCTGCCACGTTCTACCTGCCACGGCCGTGCGTCGCTGACGTGCTGCGGCTTCAAGGCATCCGGTGCTTGAGGACACGCGGAGCTGTCGGGCTACGGGCACGAGTTCCAGCAGAGGTGTCCGGCCGGGACGCGGCCGGTGGTAGTGCCTGGTCTACCGCGCCAACTGGTCCACCTGGTCTACCGTGCGAGCAACGCGGAGCTGTAGGGCTACGGGCACGAGCTCCAGCAGATGTGTCCAGCCGCGACGTGGCTGCGGGGGCGGAGCCTACCCATCAACTAGTCGCCTGGTTGACCGTGCGGACAACGCAAGCCAGCTCAAGACGTAGCAACGAACCTCGGTGAGACCGACCTCATGTCTTGTGTCCATGCTAAAAAGGAGGGACGGTTAGTTTAGGACTTTGATAGTTCACAGAGACAGTGAAGGATTCTTTAAATAGCCTGTCCATGTTATGTGTGTTCGTTTTTCGTGTGTATAAAGTGTGGCGTACAAACGGCCTCGTCTTTTCGTGGGAGTCTGGGGCGACGGCTCGGACACCCATTAACTAAGAACCTGCACGTTGCTATAACACCCCCTGCAATGTAACACTGGCGTCCGCTGCGACAGGACGAGGCCATTTGTATCGCTTGAGTCAGGCTGACGATTAGTGAGGAAAAGATGAGCTCGACAGATTTAATGGCGTTAGCCATGCGCATGGGTTTGGAAGGTGCGGAATTGAAAACTTGGATTGATGAGCGAGAAGCTCGAGCTCGTGAGGAAAGGGCGGCAGAAAGAGAGGCGAAGAAGGAACAAATGCAGTTGCAATTACAAGTCGAGGAGCAGGCCCAAAGGACGATCCAATTGCGCCTTCAACTGACTCAGACTGAAACCGCCAGAGAGCCTGTCGGGGCAGACATAGGTCGATCATCAAGGGTGTCTTCCAACGTCAATCCTCATAATTTTATACCAGGATTTGATGAAAACCGGGATGACCTAGATGCGTACTTAAAAAGGTTCGAGAATGTGGCGACAGGGCAAGAGTGGCCTAGAGACAAGTGGGCCACGGCTCTGAGTTTGTGCCTAAGCGGAGAAGCGCTAAAAGTGTTTGGTCGCCTATCCCCTGAAGATGCACTTGATTACGAGAAAGTGAAACTGGCTCTATTTCAGCGATTTCGCTTCACAGCGGAAGGGTACCGTGAGAAGTTCCGGCACAGTAAGCCTCAAGAGGGAGAAACCGGCCGGCAGTACGCTGCACGATTAATGAGTTTTTTCGACCGATGGGTGGAAATGTCGAAAGTAGACAAAGAATACGCGTCAGTTCGTGACCTGATTGTAGCTGAACAGTTCATCAGTAAGTGTCATGATCGAGTGGCGCTCTTTTTGCGTGAAAAGAATTGCCGTAAACTTGAAGAAATGGCTGAAGCGGCAGATCAGTTTTTAGAGGCACAGCGACAGTCTAACCTGCTTGTTTTCCGAGAAAAGGCTGAAAACGGCATGGCTGTGAAAAGTGGGAGCACGACCTCAAAAACTTCAGTGCAATGTTTTGTTTGCAACAAAATCGGCCATAAAGCCTCAGATTGTCGCGCTCGGACGAAGCAACCTTACTGTGGGCATTGTCGTAGGGCAGGACACGATACCCAAGTTTGCACCAAGAAACCCGCCACGTATAAAAAGGCTTCATGTATATTATCCGAAGAGAACTCTAAAGACAATGATAACGCATCCGGCGGCGGGTCCGAGAATAATGTGTCGGGGGCAGTACACACGCAACAAATGGCAACGAAATATCAGATGCCAGTTCTCCAGGGTCTCCTATTTGATAAGCCTGTCTCTGTTCTTCGGGATACAGGAAGTAACACGACGGTTGTGCGACGTTCCCTCGTGCCCGACGAAGTGCTGACAGGAGCTATGACGACAGTATTTTTAGCCGATGGGAGCAGAATAAAAGTTCCCGAAGCAAAAGTGGAGATATTTTCGCCCTATTTTTCTGGCACGGTGATCGTTAAATGCATGACTTCCCCATTGTATGACGTCATCGTGGGAAACGTGCCAGGATCCCGTGATCCCAATGATCCCGATAGCAGGTGGAGCGAGGGACTGTCGGAAAGGAAGACGAAGTCTAAAAGCGTCAAGGAGAGATTAGGGGTGATGAAAGCAGATCGCTACGGGAGACCAATGATCAGCGTAGTCAAGAATTCAAGTGCTTCGTTGGATTCGGTGAAAGCAACCGCTTTGAATATCAACCAACGAATCTTCAAGATTGAGCAGGCGGAGGACAAGAGCCTAGATCTCTGTAGGAACAAAGTTGGGCAGGTGTTTTTTGGGAGAGGATCGACAGAATATTCGTTTGTTATGCAAAAGGGAGTTTTATATCGCCATTATCGGTTATCCTCCGGCAAGATAGTACAGCAGGTAGTTGTTCCTCGCAAACTGCGGAGCCAAGTACTGCAGCTAGCTCATGAAAGTCTGATGGCGGGCCATCAAGGCATCAAGAGGACAATTGACCGAGTACTAGGATCATTCTATTGGCCAGGAGTTCAGGAAGAAGTAAAGAGATACGTGCGATCCTGTGACATTTGCCAAAGAGCATATCCAAAAGGTAAAGTGGGCAAGGCGCCTCTGGGCGTAATGCCGTTGATCGACACCCCTTTCGAGCGAGTGGCAATCGATATTATCGGTCCTTTAAAACCTGTGTCGAGAAACGGAAACCGCTACATATTGACCATGGTGGACTTCGCCACGCGCTACCCGGACGCGGTGGCCCTGCCAGCAATCGATTCGGCGACAGTAACAGAGGGCCTGGTGGAGATGTTCTCACGCGTAGGATTCCCGCGTGAAATTCTATGTGATCAAGCATCTTGTTTTACTTCCGAACTGATGAAAGAAGTCAACGAGTTACTGGCCATTAAGCACCTCAGTTCTACACCTTACCATCCTATGTGTAACGGGTTGGTGGAACGATTTAACGGTACGTTAAAACAGATGTTGCGGAAGCTCTGCCAGGAGGAACCAAGATCCTGGGATCGGTTGCTTGCCCCACTCCTTTTTGCCTATCGTGAAGTGCCTCAGACCAGCACGGGATTTTCTCCCTTCGAACTTATTTACGGGCGTGACGTCAGAGGACCACTTAGTTTGTTAAAAGAATTATGGATTGGAGAACACATCGGCGACGAGGCGAAGACAACTTACGGATATGTATTGGATCTGCGAGATCGTCTTGAAAAAACACTGCAGTTGGCTCATGAGAACTTGACACGAGCAAGAAAATCACAGAAGCAATACTATGATCAGCGAAGCACGAAACGTCAGCTTGAAGTAGGCGACCGGGCCCTTATTCTACTCCCTACTACGGAAAATAAATTACTCATGCAATGGAAAGGACCTTTTAAGGTCACAGGGAAAAAGGGCAGTCATGACTACTGGTTGGACTTGGGACGTGACACCAAGTTGTTCCACATCAACATGTTAAAGCGTTACGAGGATCGCGAACCGGAGAGGTTTACACAAACAGCGTCATTCGTAGTGATGGAAGAAGAGGAGGCAGATTCACCTATACCAGTTTACACTATTGACCAAGGGACTGGGGTGGAGACAATTAATATAGGTGAAGGGCTGGCTGAAGAGGAAGCTGCTGAGCTCCAGCGGATTCTGACCAAATACCAAGATGTGTTTTCCGAAATGCCAGGAAAGACCAATTTGCTGGAATGCCCGCTTCGACTGACAACACCGGATCCGATTTGCACTCCGCAGTACCCACTACCACTGGCGATGAAAGAAGTGGTTGAAAAGGAAGTTCGAGATATGCTCAAGCTCGGGGTGATTGAGCGATCCAATTCGCCATACAATTCCCCCTTGGTGCTAATTAAGAAGCCAGATCAAACTTATCGGACATGCATAGACTTTCGTCGCATCAACGAGGTGTTGATATCAGATGCGGAACCCATACCACGGACGGATATGATGTTCGCAGAGGTTGGGACCAAGAGGTTTTTCTCGAAATTCGATCTTACCAAAGGATACTGGCAAGTTCCACTGGAACTGGAGTCGAGATCGGTAACCGCATTTTCAACTCAGACCGGACATTACCACTTTATCTACATGCCATTTGGAATCAAAACTGCGTCTGCAGTGTTCACGCGTTTGATGAGAACACTTCTCCAAGGCCTCCCGAACGTAGCGCATTATATAGACGATGTTCTCATCGCTACTATGACATGGAAAGAGCATTTAGACACATTGCAGCAATTCCTGCACAGAGTGAGAGAAGCAGGATTGACTATCAAACCCCAGAAATGCGAAATCGCTATGACTTCCGTCGTATTTTTAGGCCATCGTTTAGGAGGAGGGACCATCCGAGCAGTGGATAGTACTGTCGAGAAGATTGCCAATGCACAAAAACCTCAAACAAAGAAGCAGCTTCGATCGTTTCTTGGATTGGCGGGATATTACCGCGATATGATTCCCCATTATGCGGAGAAAGCTCAGCCTCTCACCGAACTAACTAGGAAAAAGGAGAGAAATAAGATTTGTTGGAATCCTGAAAGAGAGGCGGCATTCGAAACACTTAAGCAAGCCCTTGCTTCTGGACCAATTGTAAAGGCTCCTGATCCGGAGCGAAGGTTTGTACTTCGGTCGGACGCATCTGACACCTGCATCGGAGCGATATTAATGCAGGAACATGACGGATTGTTACACCCTGTATCTTATGCAAGCCGCCAGTTGCTGCCCCGGGAAAAGAATTACTCTACCATAGAGAGGGAGTGTTTGGCATTGGTATGGGCGGTACAGAGGTTTCACATTTTTTTGTATGGGAACCAGTTTGTTGTACAAACAGATCACCAACCTCTACAGTACTTAGCCCGAGCCAAACACTTGAACAGTAGGGTCCTGAGGTGGAGCCTGGCATTGCAAGAATACTCATTTAGCATTCAGCATATAAAAGGGTCGGAGAATACCGGTGCGGACTTCATGAGTAGATTGTGAGCCAAGAGTTCGGACTTCATGCACTGTGATATTGGGTGTTGGACACTCAAAGTATGTCAGTGTATTTAACGGTGTTCTTGTGTATTTAGTAAATATTGGACCTCGACATGTGAACTATACAGAGGACATATACAGTGAAGGGGTTTACAGACCGCGCACGTGTCAGCAGTTTTTTTTTTTTTTAAAAAAAGAAAGAAAAAACTCATTTAAGGGGGGGCTTTTGTGATATGTGTCGTGCGCGAAGCTTCAAAGTGCGCGCCATTCAAAGTGCGCGCCATTCAAAGTGCGCGCCATTCAAAGTGCGCGCTTGAAGCAGACAACGACGAAGGTAGCACGAGCGCTGAGTAGCGGGGCGGCGAAGGTACGAGAAGGAACGAGGAAGACGGGGCTCTCGACTCGGCCGTTGGGTTCCGGACCCGAGCCTAGTAACAGTCGAGCCCGGCCTACCTGCCACGTTCTACCTGCCACGGCCGTGCGTCGCTGACGTGCTGCGGCTTCAAGGCATCCGGTGCTTGAGGACACGCGGAGCTGTCGGGCTACGGGCACGAGTTCCAGCAGAGGTGTCCGGCCGGGACGCGGCCGGTGGTAGTGCCTGGTCTACCGCGCCAACTGGTCCACCTGGTCTACCGTGCGAGCAACGCGGAGCTGTAGGGCTACGGGCACGAGCTCCAGCAGATGTGTCCAGCCGCGACGTGGCTGCGGGGGCGGAGCCTACCCATCAACTAGTCGCCTGGTTGACCGTGCGGACAACGCAAGCCAGCTCAAGACGTAGCAACGAACCTCGGTGAGACCGACCTCATGTCTTGTGTCCATGCTAAAAAGGAGGGACGGTTAGTTTAGGACTTTGATAGTTCACAGAGACAGTGAAGGATTCTTTAAATAGCCTGTCCATGTTATGTGTGTTCGTTTTTCGTGTGTATAAAGTGTGGCGTACAAACGGCCTCGTCTTTTCGTGGGAGTCTGGGGCGACGGCTCGGACACCCATTAACTAAGAACCTGCACGTTGCTATAACACCCCCTGCAATGTAACATTCCCCAAGCAAGTCCGAGCTCCTCCTTTACCAACCCACTAGGCCAGGGCCCAAGCCCAAAAACTGGCAGCCGATGTCGAAGAGTGATATCAAGCTCTACACCGGAGATGGCAGCGTTATACCCAGAGTCGACTCCATTCGGGTCCTCGGCATGACCATCGAGTCCAATGGTTCCAACGGCAAGAATATACTCAAGCTCGCCGCCAAGACGGATAATGCGGTTCGGCTGGTTCGGCGGGTGGCCAACCGCTACCAAGGCCTCAAGGAAGACAACCTAATCCACCTGGTCAATGCATTTGTGCTCTGCCACTTTTCATATGTCGCAGCCATGCACAATTGGCAGCGTGCCAAGCGTGACAAGATCAACGTCTTGCTCAGAAAGATTACCAAGCGGGCCCTCGGTATCCCGATCAGGACGCGCACCAAGTGCCTGCTCCAGCTCGGAGTACACAATACGTTGGAGGAGATTGCCGAAGCGCAGGAGCGGGCCCAGCTGCGCGCCTTTCGAGCTCCCAGACCGGCAGACGTATACTCCGAGAGCTCGGTCACTCTCCGGCTGAAGTGGACGAGAAGATGAGACAGGTGCCCCGTGAGATTCGTGACCTCATCACCGTGGCACCGATACCGAGGAATGTCCATCCCGAGCACAATCGTGGTAGGCGACGGGCTAGAGCTGCCACTCTTCTCAAGCAGATTCACAGTGAGGAGCACGGCGTCAGCTTTGTCGACGCGGCAGCCTACCGTGGGAGCCGCGCCTTCTCCACAGTCGTCGTCGACTCTAAACAACAAATCACCAACTGCGCATCGGTTCACACTGACGATCCGACGATTGCCGAGCAAGTGGCCATCGCCCTGGCCATCCTGGAAGGTGAAAGGGAGGTCATCTATAGTGACTCTAGGTCAGCTATTCGCGCTTTCGAGCGCGGTGTAATCTCCAAAAAAAGCCCTGCGTGTGCTCCAAAGTAATGGCCGCGACGGCATCAAGCACCACGTACTGATTTGGTTTCCTGCACATGTTGGACAGGTCCAAGGCGCTCCCCCCAAGCTCAACGAGTCTGCCCACGAGGCCGCGCGCGCACTAACCGACCGCGTGGGTCCCGGGCAACGATTCGGGGCCAACGGGGTTGCGGAAAACAGGGACGCGCCTGCCACGTACAACGAAATAACAAAATATTTTTACCTGGCGCGGAGACTATATCCACTCCCTCATCCAAATCTTAATAGGCCACAGGCCCTTACACTCAGACTACTGCAAACCGACACGTACCCTAACCTGAGATCCCTTCACGCTATTTATCCTGACGTGTTTCCCAATGACGCTTGCCCCGCATGTGGGGATGTATCCACGCTGGCGCACATGCTCTGGGAGTGCAAGGCAATGTACACTAACCCCGACACTACATCGGTCAGGTGGGAGGCGGCCCTACGCAGCTCCCTTCTGGCCGACCAACTTTGGGCCGTCCAGCAGGCCCGCGGAGCGGCCGATAGGCTTGGCCTAACGGTCTAGACGTGGGAGTCGCCTGCTCCGCGCTGACGCGCGCCTTGCAGGACCTCAATAAAGTTTCGCAACCAACCAACCAACTCGCGCTTTTCGTGCAAGCGTTGCATGGTCAGCGCAGCGTGATAGACGCTACGGTCCTTAGAATTAACTTTGTATCCCTTTTTTAGTAAAAGACTCACATACAGAATATATACGTGCTGTTATGGTGCCTCAGATATGCGCAATAATTGCTTTTTAATTGACAATTGCACAAGTATAAACGCTGAATCTTGAGCAACATAGGAGGGTGCTGCGGATGGGGTCAGCCGTTTGGGGTATGGGTTAGTGCGTTCAGAGTACACGGTACCGTTAAGCATGTACAGACACATGTACAAACAGACACAAGCACAGACAGACAGACCAAAATGTTTGCGTGGAAGGTCCCCAAAGAAAGATTAAAAAATTAGCAGATCCCACGTATACAGTCGGAATTGATGATATGCAAAGCACGAATGAGAAATGTTGATATGTCACTTTAAAATCAGCAAAACGTTACGAGGCGGAGGTGAATCATGCCGTACGTGACTGCCGTGTTATGCCGTGTTATGAATATCAAATTTGGTTGTCTGGTTTACCTTCTTCATCTCTTCACGTCACGTGGTAACAAGTTTAGTATATGTAGAGGTAGCGAAACGGCCGCGAGCTTGCTATAAGCGATGTGTGTTGTCATGTTTTTACATGACACGCGGGACAGGATTATTATGTTTTATACTTTACCATTCATTGACGTCACGTAACACCAAATTCAGTATATGTGAAGCTAGGAAAACGGCCGCGAACACATTATGAAGAGCCCAATATACTCCAATGTAGCGTTGATGCGCGCGTAGGCTGGGCACGACGACGCTACGTTTGCAAAGACGCCATGCGCAACCAGCGTCCGTCAGCGCGGCCCGACGGCAACTGGCGTGAAAGGCGACATGCTGCATTTCGCGCCGACGCGTTACCCAGACAGCACTGCCTCTCCCTCTTCTCGTGACGGAAGGACACCGGACGCGCTGAAACGCGCATGCGTCAAAGCAACGCAGCGTGGCGCGCGCCTGCGAGTATATGGCAGCACTGGAGCCTGCAGTGTGGCAACGCCAGCGTGACGCGACGAAATGAACGCCGGCGAGCACGCGCACCACGTCACGTCGAAATGTATCGGCGCCTTCATTGTGGCATGTAGTCATGTCCTCACATGACACGCATCTCATGATTACCATGCTTGCGCCAGTCACATACCTTCGTCATCCATTGGCGTCACATAATACTAAATTTGGCATATGTGAAGCTAGCGAAAGGGCCACGAGCGCATCGTTAGTGTGGCATATAGTCATGATGTTACTTGACACGAATATCGTGATTATCATCCTTGTATGTGTCATTTACCTATGTCGTCCGTGCGCGTTGAGCAATACCTAGTTTGGTACATGTAAAGCAAGTGAAACGGCCGCGAACGCATTATGAGCGCAGCATGTAGTCATGTTGTTACATGACATACATGTCATAATTTTCATGTTAGGCTTTTTCGCTTGTGTTCGCCATGCAATCATGCCATACCATACCACTTTTGCAACATGCCTAGGGAACAAAACCACCGCAAGAGCGCCAGGGCCATGAAATATATTTCATTAGATTCATGGCATACATGTCATTTAACGTTATGACTATGCAATTATATTCATAACACAGTCATGTTATGCCATACCAAGTTTGGTATCGATACCATTATCGAAACGGCCAGGAGAACTAAAAGTCGTATGCGACTAGATAGCTTGATGAATAGATAGATAGATAGATAGATAGATAGATAAATAGATAGATAGATAGACAGATAGATATGCTCAAAGTCGCCGAAGTTTGGTAAGAAATTCTTCGCATTTAAAACAAGACGTCACACAATGCAAATGGCGCAACAAGTGGGACGTCGAATGCCCAAACCTCCATTAAAAACGTTATAGCCATAATTGTTGATCGTAGGCAGCCGCAGCATCAAAATATTGCACGAAATTCTTTGCAAGTGTGCAAAGGGTATAACGCTTTGCCGAAGAATGAAAGAGTAAATGCCTTCCCATGGCATGGTACGATAAATTCTATTTGAGAATCTGAATATTTACAGGAATAATATCGTTATTCATGACATAGGGGATAAGTGTGCTTTTAGCAGTTACACAAAGAGTGTTGAACGAAATCACCGCGATTTTCACAAATTGATCGGGGTTAGGAAAGCTTGCTCGGAGGTGCACATCACGCTTTTTGGAGAGACTACGGTGGTAAGAAGTCTTGTTGATGAGCTGGCGAATGTGTACGTTGAATGCATCGTTTTTGGGAACGTCCTGCGGCTGACACTGCACAGTGTTGGCCATGTCAATCGGCACGTTAACCACCTGTCCATTTATGCCAAACTGGCCACTGCCATGAGTCAAATGCCTAACGCTCACAAATGGCAGACGTGTAGCTATCGCGTTCGTCAACAGTGTTGATAGCTGGCAAGTGTGCCACTATCCTACATTCGTCATCTGTTCACGTCCCGTAATACCGAATTTGGTATGAGTGAATATGGTATAATCCCTAGACAACACTGCTCCTCCCTCTTTTCGTGACGGAGAGACGCCGGACGCGCTGGAACGCGCATACGTCAAAGCAACGCAGCGCGGCACGCGCCTGCGACTATAAAGCGGGACCGGCGCCTGGCGTGGCAACGATGACGTGACGCGACGAAATGAACACCAGCGAGCACGCGCACTGCGTCAAGTCGAAATGTATTGGCACCTTGACTGTGGCATGTAGTCATGTTCACAAATGACACGCATCTCATAATTATCATGGTTGCACCAGTCTCATACCTTCATCATCCGTTGGCGTCACGTAATACTAAATTTTGGCATATGTGAAACTAGCAAAACGGCAGCGAGCGCATTATCAGTGTGACATGTAGTCATATTGTTAGATGACATGAATGTCGCGATTATCATGTTTGGATGTGTCATTTAACTATGAAGAATTTGGTATAATACCGAATTTGGCTTGCAGAATATCGGTGCGTATACGTATACGGCTTTGTGTATCGTGTTGTATAACACTGTGGTCTCTGTGGACTAGGGCTGTAAGGGTGGTAGTATCTCCAGTGGCACCGCCAATTACGTGATACCCTGCTAATTTGGCGAAACCACGCGACTCCTGTAGATTGATAATAACCGGCTTGTTCTTAACACGAGTGTACTGGGTTAAAATAGCTTTATTATTCGCGTAGTTTCGACAATCCCACTGCCAGACGTGGTACGTAGGCTGCTTAGCCGTGGTGAGGAGGGGGGGGGTATAAATGTTGCCGCCTGAATCAAACTGGTGGGTGGCGAAAAGGGTGCGATGGCTGAGTTTCAGGTGCCATTCCATTCAATGGCTAAGGGGGTGTCCACGACTCCACTGCCATCATTCTTTGGCTAAAGTGTTTATTTTGCTGTTTTAATAATTGAGTAAGCGTGTCTATACAATCGGTGAGCGTATGCATGAGGCAAGACGTTGTGGGAATCTATGCACTGAATTCTCTAACTGATTTCATCAGGTCAATAAATGTGGTATTACTGGTGGTAGAGTATGTAGGTCTGTCCTCACTATCCGAAGTTTCCGCTTTACGTTTAGGGGGCAAGGGCGTTGCCGCCTCCTCAATTTGTTCCAGAGGTGTTTTAAGCATGATTCGTAGGGAGGTATTTACTAGGTGCTGTTCTGGGTTATTAAATTTATGAAGCTCTTTTTAAGCATGTGGTTTTTCTTGCCTAAAGCATTAAATCGGCCGGCATTTTAAAATCATCACGGGTACTCTACCACTATGCCTGAAGAGGAAGGTGCATAAAAACTGTATCTTGTCTGTACTTACTTACGCAGCACAAACCTGGATGCTTAAAAACTGGGTTTAACCTAAATTGACTGATACAGTGAGCGATAGAAAGGAATGTAATAGATGAAATCTTAATAGGCATGAAGGAGCAGAGTAGGTCAGAGAAAAAAAACGGGGCTAAGGATGTAATAGTTACAATCAAGGACAACAAATCGATATGCGGCGGGCATGTGGCGCTAAAGCAGAATAACCGCTGGTCGTTAAGGGCAACTGAGTGGATTCCAAGAAAAGGTGAACACGTTAAAGGGAGACAATATTAGGAGTTTGAGGCGATGTAAAAGTTTGCAGGTATATCGAACAGCACAAAGTATATGAGTGGGCTGCTTCGCCGAACATGGAGGCCTCTTCCCTGCATATGACGTAGTCAGGCTGTCACTGCTGTTGATTAGTATGATAATGATGAGGAAAACTAAGCATTTTATATTACCTGTATCCAGGTGACAGATCCAATACCCAGTGCATATCCGAAGAAAAAGACGATCAAGAAGACGAGTCCCAGCCGGCTCCCAGGAACGATGGTCACGCCCACATCGAGTTCGCTGGCATTCGCTGCTGTAGATAGCGTGCTGGTAGTGGTCTCACTGGCAGCGTCAATTAGCATGTTCGGGTACATGCTGCCCAACGATATCATGCTTGCGACGCATACGTTAGCAGAGACCACCAGCAACCGCAGGCGACCCACCGTGTCTACCAGAGGAAGAGCAGCGAGAGCCACAGCCACCTGTAGGTGAAAAAAGGTCTTTCACTTTGACTGACTTCATACATTACTGAAATTGGCACCACAGTCTAGCATCTGTCGCAAATTCAGTAGCACTTCTTGCTTAACTTGTCGGTTAAAACTACGTTACAGACCGTAAATACTATTGCAAGCTATGTTCAATTGACTTGATGCAAAGGCATTGGTAAGTGCTCCCCCTGTTCATTATTGTGTGCATATTTATATATCCTGAATAGATTGTTATTGGACTCTAATACTTTCTAATGAGTGGCAGTGATAATGGTACACGCAGTAATTGAAGTTGCGCCACCTTTGTTACGCCAGTAATGAAAGCAAAAGCCCCACTGCATGACATGAGAAGATATCACAACCTGCTGAGTTTTAGATCCAGAGTTACCCTTAAACACCAGTCGACGGCAAAGTATAAACTCGGGCTGGCTCTCGTGGCAGCATTGACTATTTCGTCACCATATCTATCTATCTATCTATCTATCTATCTATCTATCTATCTATCTATCTATCTATCTATCTATCTATCTATCTATCTATCTATCTATCTATCTATCTGTCTATCTATCTATCTATCCATCCAACCATCTATCCGTCTGTCCATCTATCCATCTATTCGTCCATCCGTCCGTCCATCCGTCCGCCCATC
This sequence comes from Rhipicephalus microplus, assembly GCF_013339725.1. NCBI lineage: Eukaryota > Metazoa > Arthropoda > Arachnida > Ixodida > Ixodidae > Rhipicephalus > Rhipicephalus microplus. The sequence goes on from NC_051165.1 coordinate 91,713,986, forward strand.
TGTCTGTCTGTCTGTCTGTCTGTCTGTCTGTCTGTCTGTCTGTCTGTCTGTCTGTCTGTCTGTCTGTCTGTCTGTCTGTCTGTCTGTCTGTCTGTCTGTCTGTCTGTGTGCAGTGGTGGTGGTGGTGCCAATAGCAGGTCTTTTCAACTAACTCATACCTCTGAATATGTGCAGTACAGGGGAAGTCGCATGCAGGAAACGAACATCACCTGAGTAATAAGTATGGCCAGATCGGTATCTTCCCTGTCTGCATAGACTCCTGTTGGACCCATAAGCACACTTGCGCACGTTGCTGCCATATTGGCTCCACAGAACTGTTGCGTGAACATGATGTGCGTGGATAGCCAGTAGTGTAGCGATGGCATGGGGGTTCCAGAAAATGCCTTCTCCATAAGCTTGAACTCTGCGTTGGCCTCCACTGGTTCCTTGCGCAGGTTTCTCTGCATTTCCATGGCTCTTTCACGCTGGCCAATCTGCGAAATCAGTTTCATCGCTCATTGAAGCCCGTTTACCAGATAGCAAGGCTTTTTGTCAAGCAGCGTGAATTCTTCTGCACCTTCATCCCCTGTCTTGATTAGTACTATATGTGTAAACCATAGCTAGTAGAACAAGACTTCACGAATACAGAAAACATCGCTTTGATATGTTTCAACTCCGACACATGTTATTTTTAATTTAGGATGTTCTTGTTGTGAACATTACCGTATTTGTGATATATGGCGTTGCCGACTCAAGTAAAAAATGGCACTTGATGACCGCGAATCGAATGCTTCTCCCTACCAGCTTTCTACCTAAGCAAGAAATATACTGCACAGCTAAAACCCTTGAGTGATGTTTAGCAGAGGATTAAAATAATATCTTTGGTGGTTATTTGTACATGATCAGACAATGACGCTTTAAGTTTTTTAGTTGAATTCAAACCTGCCGAATTGCTTGACGCGTGTTCTAGGTTCTCGCCCTGATACATTGAAATATTAGGATTAGCACTCTATTCATTCAGTAAACACTGGTGTTTCTATTCCCGCTTTCACGCCAAAGACAAGCTGTGCTTTCAAGCTGTGTGTTCGCCTTCATGCAGCAGACGTATTTGCCTAAACCAGACGCGAGGACTGACACTGTGACTATAATAAAGAACTCTATAGAGACAAAAAAGAACCTCTGGCGTGTACGCTATTTATGTTTAGGCAAATCGTGTAATCGTGTAAACGTACTCAATATATTGTCATTTAAAGCGATTGTGAGCTGTGCGCAGACTGAAGAAATTCTCTATGGAATTTCTTTACTTCGAATATGTAGACTGTACAGCTCCCTGCAGCTTTCGTACCTGCAGAAGCCAGCGTGGCGATTCGACAAGGAACCAGGACAGAGGAACCAGTACCGCCACTGGTAAGAGGCACGTGAACGCCAACATGGACCACGTGACATAGCGTCCCAGGAGTGTCACGTATATCGAGCCAAAGAGCATGCCTATAAAATGCCGGGCACCCTGCGCAAACAACGAAGGATTAAATTCGAGGAAGATTAGATACCCCTCGCATATTTCGCACACTTTTAAAGCACGAAATAAGAATGATCAGCCAAGCAACTCGTATATTTCAACTCTCTTCAAACACCGTCAGCCATCTGCTTGTATTATCTGGCGTTTTCCGCCCAAATATTATGATATGAATGTAAGCGGTGCCGCAGTGTAGGGCTCCGACCACTTTTACCATAGGTTTTGTTTGAGGCGCTCTGACATTGCACGGTACATGCGCCTCTGGTAATTCACAATTGAATCTTGGTTAATTAAAAAAAATTGTTTGTTGGTCAACATAATTTGTCGCATGCACTCGGTGGTCAGTAGGTGCAACGCAGTTGTCTGGGATTCTCCCATTTGTGAAGAGCTCTTCGTTACATGAAACGCCTAAGCTGCACTTGCGCGTCGCTAGGCCTCAGTTGGTGGCGGATCGCACTAGAAATATTTTAACTCAAAGAAAAAACATAATGGAAGCATAAAAATAAGCGAAGGTGGTCTGAGGGCAAGAAGACAATAAAAAGGACGCCCTCTGCACTCTTGTATTTACTTTGTTACTGTTTAGTTGTTTCCTACTATGCACTGGAAGTTCCTTACATGATTGAACGAGCATGCGGACGCATGGAATCACAAACGCCAGAAGGCGTTGAACTGCTGTTCTCGTTTGAATCATTGTCAATTGTTGCGCAAGTTTCTATTGATGAAACAGGCATATTCATCAGTATCGCAATTACAGGCTCCTATTTGTGCTAATTCAAAATAATATATTTTGTGATAGAGTTGATGCATTAAGGTGGTGCACATATTGTGCTGTTTTGCAGCTATTATTTTAGGCGCCAATATTACCAAACCATGTATCTCTAAATCTTAACGTTTTGCCGTCATTCTCTTCATAACGTTAACGTCCGAAAACGCTAAGCCTGCGTGGAAGGAGCAGCACAGTCACAGCGAATGCTAGAAGAGCAACCTTTCAGGGCCTTTTCTAAGGGCTCATTTGACACCACTAGAAGTACACTTGCTTGATATCCACCATGGCATTAATAAAAAAATGCGTAGTAGGACAGTAGTCGCTGTTCTAGTTTTTGTAATTTTTCTGAGGATTCTGGTATCCGCTAAACACCTGCAAGGAAATTTGTGCCAACTGTTCATGCAGTGGCTGACGACGGTGAGGAATCATGCCTGAAGTGGGTATCCGCCACAGTTAATGGGTGAACAAGAAGAAGTTTTTGTAATGAATCGGAGCATTCGACGACCACCTCGTTACGCTATTCGATTTGTGCGACGACTGCTCGTTGTTTCGCTTTTTTGAAACGCTTCATAAGTGATATTAACTCGATTGTTTTCCCATTATCAAGCCAGCCTGAGGCAAGTTTCCCAACAGATTCCAAGCACCAGCGTGACTCAGTATTATAATACTGGGCTGGCACCCAGTGAATCCGGGTTTGAGCTCCACTATTCAATTGGTACAAGTTTTTTTTCTAATTGCATGCGAAGTTGTTATGGACACCGGTGGTGGCGGCGGACATCTATGGTGGCTTGTAACGCGAGTTTTGATCTCATAATAGCTTTCGCTGTAAAAGAGTCAACTTTACGAATATAACCCATTTATATAGTAGAGCAAGCGCATCTATTGCCCTGTCGCAGATCTCTTCTACACAAGCTAAAGTAAGAAACATGCTTTGTAGGGTTGACAGCAAAGAGTTCACAGTAGCAATGCGTGTTACCGGGCATTGGGGGGGGGGGGGGGACGGGGGGTTCTGCAGAATATTTTTTCTATTTACTACACAGGAATGCACACATTGTCAAAAAAAAAAAAAAACCATCGCTGACCTATGTCAAAACGAAAATTGAGGGTGCGGAATACGTGGAAATTCTGTAATCTGTTTTGTTTTGCTTTGAACTATTTTTTTTCACAATGTCTTTACTTGTGCACACAATATTTTGTTGAACTGTCAACCACAAATATACGGGCGAATAACCATGTATCTACGAAAAGGCCAGATGTATATGCTTGGCTCTGCCTGGCTACAGTAACAGTGCTTGTTAACGTTGATATAGTGACGTATACTGCAATACAAACTTAAAGTAATTAAAACGGCATTTTTGAAACACGGCCTGGTCATTCTGCTGCGACAACGAATAATAATAAGTAAGGTAATAAAATAAACATCTAATATGCAACGCTCCACCTACCATACATACGAAGTTCACGTGCTCTCTCACGACTTCGATGAGCACGGCTTCAAAGCGGTATAAATCCGGCTTTCTTCTCACTCAGTTTACTGATACTCCCCAGTTTCTCTCTGAAACCTTTCTGTACCCAGCTTAATTTGGCGGTTGCCTCCAAAACCGGAGGCATTGCAAGTGATCTGCATCTCATCTGGTTTTGCATTGCTTCCGTGATCACTCCGCGATTACCGAGCGATGATGCCATGTAATTATATAATAAGATGACCTTACGTTTTCTGACGTCATATGGACATTATTGTGACATCTCAAATTTTTGGGATCCGTGAATTCTTGATGACGCCATATACCAATCTCACATTAGAAGGGGCATCTGAGACTTTCACCTTGGTAATTCTTTATTCTTACAATACAGCCACCGCTAAGAAATTTTGGTTCTAAGCATTGTTATGCAATATATTGCTAGTAATCCTACAAAAAAACGACTTTTAAAAAATGAAATGAATGCAATATCATTTTATTTAGAGGTAGATTTTCAGATTGCAGCTTTTCCACGTGAAGACAGCACCTATGAGAACCTTAAGATAAGAGGAATCAGTAACAGCTCTATTAGGACATGAGCCAGAGCAAAGTTTATCATAAACAGGACCACGAAAAGATCATGCTGACTCCTGTATTTCTCGAAGCCCTATATTCATGCCACAAGCTGCTGTAACGTACCTGTGTGAATTCAGTACCATTCGAGAAATTTACCCGGAAGCATAAGGTATGCTGCGTTTTAATCCATAAAATGTGAGCAAATCGCAACACGCAATCCTACTATAGCACCCGTATTTAATCTTAAGACAGCTTTTCGTGTTGAGTGCATGGGTTCCAATATTTGTATTTTATGAGCATTTCCACCTGTGCGTTTCCTCCTGCGCATTTCCTGTGGTTCAACTGAATTTCAGGGTAGTTACACAAGTAGACAGAATTATATATGTGGAGAAGCAATAACCTGTGTACCGCAATTTCTTTCGAGACGGAAGCGCTGTCTTGAAGCCCCTTTAGGTTTTTCCAGCGCTCAAGAACATTTTTTTTGCTTCATCTTTAATGGTGGTGCCCGCATTCGTCAATTCCATGTTTGTGTACGGTATACTTCGAAGTTTTCTTTTCTTGTCTAATATGTGTGCTCGTAATTGTGGCCAAACTACAAGTACTGAGATTTCACAGTGTCGCACTGAGGTAAATGTTGGCTAACTATAGATGTTTTGCAGCAGTCAACGCACACTCTTTACTCTTGGCCTATCCTCTCTTCATAAACTGACAGTACATATAGGCTTCCAAACAGCTGACTAAAGACGATAATCGCGAGAACTTACTTGTAGGCCTCGGTTTCTTGGGTCGGCAAGCTCGGAGATCTGGGCCGGCACCACAAGAGATAACATGCCGGCGAAGAAACCGTTGATGAAGCGTCCCGTGTAGAGATACCACACCTCCTGCGCGCAGCCAACGCACAGCCAGGTGCAGAGGATCCCAATGACGCTGACTGCCATGGTGCGGCAGCGCCCAAGTGACTGCGCCGACAGTGCGCCCATTACAGCACCGCCAACGGCACCGACTAAACCGAGGGACTGGAACCTGGAATGTTAGTATATGAAAAAATCAAGACAAATGTCATGAGATTGTTTTTCTGAACGCACAGAGAGATAATGCAAAATATTATACTCAGATGTCAGCCTAAGTACGTCCACTACAGGGCGTGTGTACAAACTGTAATTACTGCCGTAAGAGTGTATACACATTTTATTTCAATTTGAATGCAGATGCAGGACCATTCCCAATCACATTTTTACTTAAAACGCTTGATAACGGGATCGTTAAAAAGATTTCAAAAGTAAATATGAAGTGCGGCCTCACTGGCGACCACCAGCAGGTAACGCACTTCTTCACGAGAGCAGGATTGGCCACCATGGTGCAGCTCTTGGCAACTACCTCCCGTGATTACAGCAATTAAACCTTGGCCCTCAGGCCCCTGCGGCAGTGAAGCAACTTTCCAAAGCGTCGGTCCGACCTGTGACACAGAGGAGGCTGCTAAGAATCTCTGGATCTGGACAGGCCAACATTATTTATTTATTTATTTATTTATGTATTCACAAAACCCCCACAGGTTCCCTCAGGAGTATTGTGTGAGGGGGGGGGCTATATACAGTGCATATTCACATTTATTGAAATATCAAAACATGAGTATACTCGTTATATAACATAAAACTAACGTTATATAATTGTTAGCGAGAGCAGGCATGACATGGAACTAATAAACAAACTGCAGAGAAACTCATTTTTAAGCGTGCGGCACATAACTATACAAAATTACAAAATATACAGCAAAGACCAATATACAGATTTAGTGCAAGGTTTATGCCACTGGCGATGAAAAAATGATTGTTACTTCGTGACGAAACAATACAGGATCATGAATGTTGACAACATTATCGGGAGACCAATCCATATTTCAAGAGCTACTGGTAATGCTGAAGAGTTGTATGCGTTCGTGTGCCTAAAAATGCGTTTGAAAAAACGGTTGTCATGCAAACGGCGAGAAGTGTGTGTTGGCTGGGTGAGAGGGAGGGTGGTTTCGTGCTTACCGGATGCTATTTCGTGAAACAGGCAGATCAAGGCGATCTTTCTGCAAGAATCTAAGGGAGGCAGTGATAGTGATGATTTAATGTGAGTGATACTGGAATGTAGGCTGTAATCTTTCGCGATGAAGCGTGCGGCGTGGTTTTAAACACGTTCGGGGGCATTAATTTGGTAGGCCTGATGAGGTGACCAAACTGATGACGCGACTTCAAGTTGAGGACGAACGAAGGCTAGATATGCAAGTGCTTTGGTTGAAGTTGGAGCGTAATTAACGTTACGTTTGAGGTAACCGAGAGTGCAGGATGCTTGTGCTGAAATTTTTCCTATATGCATGCACCGTGATAGTGAGGGAGAAAGATGCACGCCAAGGTATTTATATGATGATACGTGCTTCACGTGACAGTTGTTAAGAGTATAAGTAAAAAGAGAAAATGATTTCTTGTGGCTAAAGATCATGAGCTTGCATTTGTCAGTGTTAAGCGACATTTGCCAGCGAGAGCACCAATTAGTCATGAGGTCTAGGTCTTCCTGAAGAGCGAGGTGATCTGATGTTAAAGTTACCTTACGGTAGATGATACAATCGTCTGCGAAGAGTCGTATGTTAGAAGAGATAGGCGATGGCAGGTCATTGATGTAGATTAAAAATAACAAGAGACCGAGAACACTGCCTTGCGGCACACCGGAGGTGACATCGGGTAAAGGAGATGAAGATGAATTAGCAACGGTATACTGTTTACGGAATGAAAGTAAGTTTCTTATTCAGGATAATGTCAAGTCCAGATTTAATGATGATAGTTTAGATATGAGGCGACAATGTGGAACACGATCAAGCTTTGGAAAAATCAACGAATATGCAGTCAATGTCAAGGTATTTATCCATGAGCATGAACATATCATTCGTGAATTCCATTAGTTGAGTGTCACATGAAAAACCTTTTCCAAACCCATGTTGGTTCCGGTAAAAAAATTTGTTAGCTTCGAGGTGCTAAGCGACGTTAGAGGCAATGACATGTTCTAGCAGTTTGCGCGGGACACTAGTTAGAGATCTGAACATGGCTACGTTCAACGCTTGAACGCTATTTAGGGGGGCTAGTGTAGTTGTGTTATTCCAGGTATTAGAGAGAGCTAAATGGGATGTAGTAGGGCACACAAAAGTTAGGATGACATGTAATAGATTGATGAGGGGTTTAACGTCCCCAAAGCACCATATGACTATGAGAGACGCTGTAGTGGAGGGCTCCGAAAATTTCAATCACCTGGGATTCTTTAACGTGCGCCCAAATCTGAGCGCACGGGTCTACAGCATTTCCGCTTCCATCGGAAATGCAGCCGCCGCAGCCGGGATTTGATCCCGTGACCTGCAGGTCTGCAGCCGAGCACCTTATCCGCTAGACCACCATGGCGGGGCATCATCTTCGGAGCCAGTGCGATACACTACCTCGTTTCGCTATCTCTCTATGATAGAGTTACCATAAAATAGTAACAGCTCCCATTTGTCCATATTAAAAAAAAACAAAGCATAAACTTATATTCAAGATAGCAAATAAAAAGCTTGCATTGAAAGGGAAAGTGCAGGAATATAGAGCGCAAGGTAGCCAACTTTAGAACGGTTAACATGGAGAGAATAAAGCAGTCTGTAAAAAGTGGCAGAAGCCTGAAAGCTGTGAAGGCAAACCTGTGCATAGGCAAAACTCGTATCCATGATTTAAAGGATATGGAAGGCGATGTCATAACCAATATGAATAGGATAGCTGAGGTGGCAGAAGAGCCCTACAAAGAGCTGTACACAAGCCGAAACAACTAGGATGAAATTATAACAAACAATTTTAGCGAAGAGGAATTCGACATCCTACCAGTAACGAGAGGTGAAGTAAGGCAAAGACACTGATGAGGATAAGTTAGCAACGTACCTGCTGAAAGACAGCGGAAAAATACTGGGAGCCTTATATAAACAGTGTCTCTCGACGGGAAAGGTACCAACATCTTAACAGAACGTCAATATCTTTTCAATTTATAAGAAAGAAGACGTGAAATACTTGAAAAATTACAGGCTCATTTGTTGCTGTCTGCTCTCCGCAATTTATTTACAGAATAATAACTAGTAGAATTATGGCGACATTAGGATTCATTCAGCGAAAGCACCAAACAGAATTTTTACAGGCTACTTCCCAATAGATCACATTAAGACTATCAATCAGGTAATAGAGAAATGCGCGAAGTAGAATGAAACCCTATACTTCTCTTTCAAAAATTACGTGAACGCATTTAACTCAGTCGAGACTTGATTAGTAATGCAGACACTGCGAAACCAGGGCAGCATCGAAGAACCTTACATGAACATAATGTAAGAAGTCTACAGTGGATCCACAGCAACCATAGTTGTCAATAAGGAAAGTGACAGAATCCCAATTTTGAAGGCAGTACGCATGGACACACGATTTATCTAATGCTATTCACCACTTGTTTATAGAAGGTTTTGAGAACCCTTGATTGAGAAAAGTTAAGGATAAGAGTTATTGGAGAGCATCTTAGCAACCTTCAATTTGCTGATGACATTGCCTTGATGAGTAACTCAGGAGAAGAGTATCAGCTTATGATTACTGAACTGGACATGGAAAGCAGTAGAGTAGGTATGAAGATGATATGCCCAAAACCTAAGTAATGTGCAACACTCTCGGTGAAAACAACACCTTGTGATAAGTGAAGAGACACAGCAAGTTTTAAAGAAATGTGTCTACTTAGAATAGGTAGTAACCGTGAAGGCGAACCATGAGAGTAAAATAAAGGAAGAATAAGGATGGAGTGAATCATATTCTGCCAGCATTCTGAAATCATGAATGGTAATACATCACTAACTCTATAGAGAAACGTATATAAAATCTCCATTTTGCGGGTGCTTACCTACTGAGTAGTAACCTGGAGGCTCATAAAGAGGGTTCAGTTTAAATTGAAGGCAACGCAGCGAGCAATGGAAGTCGAAATGATAGTAAAAGATAATAAAGAGAGAGCAGAGCGCGTTAGGAAACGAAGTGGCGCTAAGGTTATCATAGTTGAAATCAAGAAGACGATACGAACACGGGCCGAGCACGTAGCATGTAGGCAGGATAACCACTGGTATTTAGGAGGACTGATTAGCTTCCCAGAGAAGGCGAACCTACGAAGGGGAGATAGAAAGTTAGCTGAGAATGTGGGATTAAGAAGTTCGCAGGTATAACGTGGCAGCAGAAAGCACAAGACTATATTGGCGGATCATATGAAAGACGTTTGGCCTGCAGTGGGCGTAGTCAGGCTGCTGCCGATGACAATGACACATCTGAATATGCATTCTGCCGAAGTGAAGCAAACACCGTAGGTAGCATGAATGCCCACTTTCTACAGATGCTTTATTTTTGCCCGGGCACGATTCGTGGGCCGGGAAACGGCCTGGCTCATCCAATGCTCTAGTGTACATGCGGTCGGCTACAATACAAGCTACGAGTTTAAGAACAAGCTCCTAAAAAATGCTTACAAGTCACGTCTCTTAAAATGAAATATCCCACAGGAGAAAATTGCGCTAGCACCACTTAGTATTTAAACAAGCTGCCGCAAAATTACAAAAAATGGAACTAAGGCAGCGATGTGTGGCCTACGGGCCACCTGTTTCCGTATATCATCAAGGACTCTACAGACTGATATCATGAAGGACTCTACAGACTGATGGTGGCACTCAAGCAAACAACGTGTTCAGGAGAAAGGAAAAAAATCTAATAATGGCTAACAATTAACACAGATTTTAATAAATGGCCAAAAATAATTTAAGACCGCAGATGATAGAAGTAAGGAAAACACCTAGGGTCGGAGTATGCGCACAACTTTGTACGATTTCTTGAATTGTGGCCCCGAAACACGTTCACGACAAGAGACTTATATTTACGCTAGGTTGTGTTATATTTAGATCATTGCTATTTGGTATATGGCGAACGAACAAGTCTGCTAACGTTTTGCTACATATCAATTGGTACATTACAGTTTGTATCGGCCCGATTATTGACATCGATGTGCTTTTTTCTTATGCCTTTATCGATCTAGCTTATTGCCACGTTTATAAAAGCGTAGGTCTTTTAAAAAAAATGAAAGAAATGAGTCCCTTTATTTATTCAAACAATAAGAAACAGGTGAATAAGACTTAATCTTTACATTCAGACGTCTCGCTTGTCTTGAACTGTAGTGATAGTTATAATTGCCAATATCTGTGGTTCTAAGATATTGTGATTCAGATACAATTTCTGCCCCTCGTAAGACCGTCTCTAAAGCAATATCGTCTTGTCCTTTTTGTGTGCGCGCATCTGTAATACATTTGCAGAAGCCTCGTAGAGCAAGCCTCACGCTTTCGGGTCGTTTGCGAGTCACAGCATTGTTACAGTTTTGTTTGATCAACGTCCGTATCATTTAGTGCCTCCATATTTGGCCGCTTGTATCCACTTTAGAAAAATCACGCCATCCGCATTTCGCCCCCTGAAATAAATGATCTTGTCCTGAATACTTGGCCTAAGGGATAATAATGAAGTAGATATAGTACCTATGTAAAAGCTATCAAAACAACGAAGCACTCTCATGACTACCCCGCGGCCACTGGCGGCGAACGGTTAATTCCTCAGGCGTATGAGAACGCTGGCTCATCTTCAGAAAGAACACGGCGCACACAAAGTGCACTCCCCTCTTATAACCATAGCTTGGCTCTTCATCTCCACGACGTCTCCTATCCTCGCGTCTAACGCGGCCTTGGGCTGGTTACCGCCATTCTGGCGAACACCTCTTAGAAATGGTTTCGTGCTAAAGCGAGGCAGTAGCGCCACCTATGGCTGCATCTAGGAACAGTAATGTAAGAGACGGGGACAGTCATCTGTCACCAGGCCTAGCTCTAGAGCAGCTAGCTTGTAAATGATGCCTACCAGAAAGGATCGATGTCAGCGAAGTTTGGGTCTCTTTTTAGGGACCTCCAGGCGGATCCCGCGTATCCGATCGACGTGCCTATGCACACAGAGCCCGTCCAACAAGCGACCAGTGATTGAATTAGCGCCCGACTGGCGGGCGGTGCAGGACCTGCAGTTGTCGTCTCCCCGACAAAAAAGGGCATGTCTTTCATACGTGGTGTGGTAGTGCTGTGACCGGGAGGCAAGTCCACCGCAAGAGCCGCAGCAGTAGGGGTTGTACGGGATTGGAGAGCAATGGTGCAGGTTGCGGATAAAGCATTCATACTTTTTTCTTCTTGACGTCTTAAACAAGGTGCATACCCACAGGGTAGTAACGAAGAAAAAGACAGCGATGCGAATTCATTCAGGGGCGTACACCCACTAAATGAATCTTATGTAACCTAAACTGAGCTAACAACCAGGCACTAGAGCAAAAGCAGACAGGGCAAGGAGGAGAAGAAGAAAAACCTTATTACGTACAAAGACCAGACAGGCTAGAACCTCCGTGCACAGTAGATAACAAAAGGCTGAGTATCACAGTGAGACTTGGTAGTGCCCCTATTCCACAGCCCCACTGGCACGAGTCGTGGGTTTGGCCCTTGTGATCATTTGTCTCTCTCTTTTAACAAGCATTGTACCAAAATATACGTTACAATGTACAGTGCTGTCAATTCCCCTTGTGTGTATGAGCTAAGATATTCTAGGTGACAAAAAAAACATGGCAGGCGTGCGCGGTATTCGCAGCAAAGTCACAGCGGAAGCTAGAAGAGCGGCATTCCAGAGCCTTTCCAGAACACTCATTGGGTAACTACTCCAAGCACACTTGCTAGGTGCCTCCATACACATCCAGGCCTTCCAGAGGGCCAACGAAATCGCGAAGATACTTAGACTTCCGGTCCCATCGTGGGAGGAGCCACCGACTTGATATAGTGGGAGCCCTATCGCTCCACTAAATATATCTCTCTCAGGACCTAAATAAAGTTCTTGTCGTGTCATGCTTGTGTCAACGCACTATTAGTTACTTTAATAGGCCAAACTCCAAAACAGGTGAGTAAAATTAAGCAGCGAGTTGCCACAATGAATGTCACACCTTTATGGCTTGGGGACGCTCATTATTAAACACGAGACACTCAGACGCTTGGATGACTTCAAAGCCACGTGATTTCTTGAGCATAGACACCATGAATGATACACTAACATTTTTGAACCCTTCACTCCGACGAAAGTAAGCACTATTGTCTCGACTGAAGTGTGAAATCTCGTTGACTAGAAGAATGACAGTCAGTAGGAATCCGGGCCGAGCCACTACAATGCTGTGCAACAAAATTAGTCAGACTGATCTAACTAAAAAAACGTCTATTCCTTTTGTGTGTGCATATTAGGCGTTACTTACTCTTAGCTCATAAAGCGAGAATTGTAGTCCTCCTAATTGGCGCATAAATTGCTTTTTGTTTTATTTTATTAGACTTTCACAGTTTTCAGGACCACCGTCATTCTTCATGCTGTGAAGGAAATATTTCATATAAATTAAGCCGTTCCAGTGAGAAAAAAGCTCATCACAGTATAAGTTAAAATAATTTATGCCCCACACAACTTTATTAACAATTGTGATTTACGTACAATATTGTTTTGATAGCAATTATATTGGCAGCCTCAGCTGGATTTTGCCGCCGGCGTCGGCGTCGACGTCATGCACCGTATATGTATAAGTATCTATGTATATGAAACCTTGAGAAAAAAAGAAAAATGAGAACGAAACACTCCGGCGCGCGGAATCGAACGTGGGAACACTGCGTCGTGGAAGCGAGGCGTTAACCACTGAGCCACCCCTCAGCTCTTTTAATTTTTATTGCCTTCTTGACTAACGGTCAAGTTAATCTGACAATCACACATCACACGAGTTTTGTGGGTGTTAACGCATCAAACAAAGATATTATATCTTCAACACAGTTGTTAGTCTTATACACATCTCGCACTTTGCTAACAGCTTCTACGAAACACTCATAAACGGATAGAACTTTTACATCACAGTGTATGTATAATAGCATGCTAAGCCAAACCGAATGAAGACGAAGTAAGAAAATAACGTTCAAAAGTTGCACAGAACTATCTAAAGGCAAAAAACGGATTCCATGTGGAGTAAGAGGTAAATCTCTTTTTTCAAAGTCCTGTGTAAAGTGTCCCCCTAAAATGGCATTCTTACAGTCAATAAATACGCGTTCAATCGTCTCAGGTTTGTTACGCAGAAGACAGCTGCTTCCCCACGGTACATACAACCGACTCTCTTTAAGCCACGGTTTATCGTATGAAGTTCCTCGTATGGTTCACGTATGAAGTTTGAAAAAACAAAGTTTTAACCATGCGAGGTGTCCACATGTTTTTCACTCGCTTTAGTGCGTCTTGTTTATATGATTTTTCAAACTTTGAACGATAAATTGCACAGGAAAACATCCTGTAATAGGTCTTTCATAAGGCGCTTTCTTTTCACTTTAGTTAGGTAATCTACCGAAAACCTTGCCCTTAAGAAACGATATAAGACCACAACTTCGCGCAAGAACGATGACAAGGTGTGTCGTTCACCCCTGTCGGAAGATACAAAGAAGTCAGGCATATGGTGTAATAGCGTTGTTCCAAATACAGCACACAAAAAGCGTCTCTCTGTTCTCCTAATTGCAGGAAACGTGATATTACTTGTTTTAGAAACAGATGATACAAAGACAGCCCTCCTTGCTTAACACGCCGGAACGAGTTCGTTCTAGACGTTCGCTCCCATGTAGAGCTCCAAATCAACGAGGCGAATATTCTGTGGCTTTTAATTATGCTTTTAAGCGCACAATTATAAACAAATTAGCACATCCTTGACAGTTCAAACGGCAAACTACATATATGCACCACTTACCGCTGCTCACGAGCATCTCGGGGGGGGGGAGGGGGGGGGAGCTGTGTTTTCAGCCTTACCAGCAAAACGGCGCAATTAGAGTGGGCGCCGCCGTGCGATGTGGCGTCGTCACATCGTGTGGCGGCGCCTGTTCAATATTCTACGCGTACTTTGCCCAGCTTGGAGAAGGGAAGCAACGCTCCCTCACATGCCCTTATTTCGCGGCGGCGAGGAGGGGAACGTTGTATGCCTTGGGTGGCCTCATGATTTGCCTGGAATGATTCTGCTGTAGTTGATTGATTGATTGATTGATATGTGGGATTTAACGTCCCAAAACCACCATTCGATTATGAGCGACGCCGTAGTGGAGGGCTCCGGAAGTTTCGACCACCCGGGGTTCTTTAACGTGCACCCAAATCTGCTGTAGTTACCGGGTGCACAAAGGTCATTGCCATCATTGCAGTCTCCGTTTGCGAAAAGCGCGCTCTTTTCAGACACAGCAGAGTAACAAACGAGACGCTTATTCGCGTGCATCCATACCCGTGAGTACGTTTTGTGCGTCATTTGAGTGTGAGGAACGCGGGGCATGTTTCTGCTTTTCATTCTGTGCGTACCTTTGAATTCTTTGCCATTGCGTTCATTCATTACTTCGCCTTTCCGGCAAAGCTGTGGCTTTTCCTCTCATGCCACAATATAAAATATTCTATCAAAGCATTTTGTCCTATGTTGCCTTAATTTGAACTACAACTGTCTAGAAACAGAAACAAAATAAAGCCTCCAGCAGAAACCTTGCTTGTTGTATTTTCTAAAACGAAACAAGTTTCTGTAATTGAACGGGGGCTTTTATTTTTATTGCTTCACTCGAGATTACTTCTGACCCCTGTTGCAGGCAAATATTGAAATCGAACTTGAGGATGCTCAAGTGACTTATTGTCTCCATACTATTGCTAAAGTGGCAGTGCACGTGTCGTATAGTTTTTTGTAACTTGAAATGAGCATCTATGTCTTCGCTTGTACTGAGCACAACAGTGTCACAGCAAAAAGAGGCAGCAAGAAAGCATCACAGGGTGAAGATGCTCGCGTTGTAAATGGCGCTGTAGTAGAAAGGAATATTTAGAAGGCTTCTGCTCCATGCGCTACAAAAGTCGCACCATATGCACAGAGTGATTGATGATGAGTGGGGTGAAGCATCCATCAATCCGTCCGCGCTTCTGTGCATCCATTTGTGCTTGCTTCAGTCCATCCGTACGTCCATCCGTGCGTCTGCCCGTCCATGCATCCATCCGTGAGCCCACTAGTTCGTGCGTCTGTTCCTCCATCTGTCCGTGCATCCATCCGTCCTTCTGTGCGTCAAACAGACAGACAGACGATGAACAAACGTGGCCAGCAGATGATTCACAGTTTGCCGATAAAACGCTCCGAAGGTTTGCCCCACTCATCATCATTCACTCCGTGGATGTGCTCTTATGTGGTTCCTACATACATGCGTACATACAGGTGACGACCGATCCATGCCTCAAAGAGCTTCACCCTTAAAACAGCTGCTTTATTTGATAGCCCATGCGCTCGCATCTTCGCGACTGCCTCCACCTCGTCCCCTTTGCTGCATCGGCACTGTAGCAATCGACAGGGGCGCCTCACTGTGACGACGGAGTCGTAGTCCATAGGGTTCAGTTTGATGGTATTAGTCAAGAAGGCGGAGTAACGAAAGAATTATCAGTTTCCTTCGGTATGGCAGTGCTGAGAGTGGCGCAGAGGACGGAGGGAGAATTTTTGCGCTTTGTAAGAGCCGTTGCATTCACGACGTGTAGATGTAGCTGTAGTGTGTTCTTTCATATGCACTTGATTGTGCATCTAAAGACGTCCGGCATGAAATGGTTATAAGTGCTCGCAGCCGGGTGGCGAGGCTGCGATCTGAAGAAATTGGCGGCTTGAACTATAGTCTGAAGGAAAGTGCTGGGAGAAAGATGCAGAAGGTGCAAGAAGTGTCTCAGCTGACGCCTTCCATGGAAGCGTATAATTTTTGAAGCTCGGCAGCGTCGGCGCTGGGACAGTGAAGTACAGCGGGAGCCCAGCATACGTGCTGCAGAAGTAGTCGCTCGTTGGCTGCAGCACGCACGCTGTAAGCGCCGAGAAAGCTCGAGTGGCATCGTGGCTTCTGAGCATAGAACTGTTCTTGCAGCTGACGATGAGGTATGTGTAGCTTCTGTGAGTTTTCGTGTGGCTGCTGGCGTTGGCGCATATGTCGTGTCTAGTTGACTGAGTTGCACCGGTAAATGATTGCTGGCGTCGACAATGGCTGATGTGGTACACAAAGCTGTTGGCGTAAGACGAGACTCATTCGTGGCATGTGAAAACCTTTGCCTCATCTTGGGAGCTGCGTCTAAAGGGATGTCTTGCGATGACAGCTACCTGTGAATTTATTGATGCCGTAGTTGAAAACCTGGTGGAATTGTACAACTTGTGTTGGCTTGTCTGGACAGCGAGGAATGAATGACTCGGGTTTCGAAACTAACGTTTAGCTGGGCAAGGAATAAGCGACGTGGCACGGACAGTTGCAGTAGGCCTAGCACAAAACCTCAAAGTTGGTCGAATGCCTGCGGCGCAAAAGGCCCGACGCATCACAGATTAAGAGGAAGCATGGTTACTGCTATGGCATACCTCTCCTACTGTTTTGCGCAGGTAGAAACCAGCTTTCCTTTTTATCAGCCAGATGGCCAGGAGTCTTTGGCAGAATGCGGGAAATCACGGTGGTAACACCATGCGGAGTGCAGAGATCGTCGTATGTAGTCGTCAAGCCAGAGTAAATGTGGGTCAGAGGTTTGTGGGCTTAGTACGAGTGGCTGGTGAAAAATTATGCAATGTTATTCTATGTTCCAGTTACCAATATACTGGAGAGGCCGAGAAAGAAGGCTGGTGAAGCATTCCTTAGCAAAAACCAACAGTCTTTGTTCGGTGGCCCTCATGCTCGCCTCCTTTTGTTCTTGTACTCCTATTAACTGTGGCGAATACTCATGGTGAAGGATTGGCCAAGAATCGGGTGGTTGGCTGGTTGGTTGATCCTTAAAATTTTGGCACAACCCACCAAGAGGACCGGCCAGGAAACATACCGTACTTTACTTAAGAATCGAGTAGTCCGCGACTACCTCCGCTTTGTTTTCTTCACTGCATCAACACTGCAGCACGCGAGAGCGCCATAAAAAGTAGGAAGGACAGTCTTTATTGAGCGATTGAGCTTAAACTTTTTACGGACCCTGGGCCACCCACACAGCCATAGCATTGCGATTTGTGCTCAGACTACGCCGGGCTAAGGCACTGGCTTCTCGGTTCACACACAGAAGCACTGGGCCCACATCCTGCGAAGCAAGGAGGGCCTTTCATTTCTCCTATGTTCTGGTGTTGGGCTGCCCCCGTGGGGCTGGATTGGCAGTGCAGTCAAAAAGAATGTGGTCTAGAGTGGCCGGTGACTATTCAGATAAATGAAGGCAAGGTTAACCTTCTTGAGCTGTTCTTTCAAATGTGTCTTTTTTCACGCCTGCTGATTTCGCCGAGCTGTTTTTTTGTACCAGTTAGACCTATCTTGACTCCGTTTTCATTGTTTTGTTCCTTAGGGTACAATATATGCGCGACAGCCTTTGCTTCTTAGTTCAACGCTTTATAAATTCATGATGTGACTATTTGTTTACCATTAGAGTGGCTGTAATGTGAAGGTAGCAAAAAGAACCACAGTTAAAGATTTTGTGTTGCGTGAAGTTTGAATAAAGTACAGCATAAATGCCGCGATGTTCAGTCTGCTTTGAGCTGTGCAGAAAATGTTGAATTGGCCATCTAGTGCATTTGTTAAACTTTGAGGCATTGCACAAAGTGATAAAAATTCAGAAAGAGTAAAATTAGTTTATTTAAAAAATCTAAGGACATTTCTCATGCTTTTATTGGTGCATTGGGGAGAATAGTTGAATATTTGTGCCAGTCGTCATCAAGATTTGTCTAGTTAAAAATAAAAATGTTGATATTCCAAAGCCATGTTACTCCCTTCAAGGAGTTGTATAAGATCGTGCCTAAACCGTCATTGCAGAACAGCCGACATCACTACGGCCAAGTTTGTGTCGTCAGCGTAAATAAAGTAGACCTGCATGAATGCGGCTTTGCCACAATAAGCGTCTCGGCTTTTGTAGACCTGTGTGGCTGAGCTCACCAAGCATGGATGTGGGTGCCGATGGTTCTCCATTGTCGTTTTAGGATCGACCTTGTGTTACCCCTTTGGAACGATAACTACACCCAGTTTTCAAAAAGCTGAACAAAATAAAAAGCGTCAGTTCGTTCTTGCACCAGAAAAAGAAGCAAACACAAATGAGGAAAGTGCTCGTTTTCTAAAAGGAAGCCACAGTTTTGGCACATAGCTAAACCAATGAGTGCGATGGCAACACATTGGGCTGGTCTAAGACTAGGACATTTATTAACCATATGAAGTGTAGTGAACCAGGTCGATTGTGGTTTATTTGACAATAATGTTTTAACTACAATATCGGAACACATATTCTTGCGAATACTTAGCTGCGTGACGTCTGACAGGAGGGAAAGCCCAAGCTCAGCATCGAGATACCAGACAAGCCGTTGGTTTTCACGTCGAAGTAAATACACATTAAAGTTTCTAGTGACTATCATTGCCACATCCTGAAGGCACACCACACGGATGTTGTGCAGCAAGAAGTTCCTGACTTTAGTCCACAAGATTTCTGGTGTGATGTTCGCTGTTGTGATGACGAAGCTCTGTGATGTTTCAATAATGCAAACCACACCAAAACTCATCTGTTGCAGCGATTTCGGTTTTTGCCTAAACTGTTAGTGGTGGTGCGCATTTCAACGGTAACTTAATTCACAGGCACTGGAGTTTATGCGAGTAATTTATCCTGTTGCGTCAGAGTGAAAGTAGAGCCAGAGACATTTTGGAATCTCCTTTTTATCCAACTGTATGTGCTTCAGTGAAACCACCCTTCAATGACCGAGCTATCAGACATCTTAATGATTGTGAAGAGAGTGTATGACTTGTCCAAAATACATGCCTTGTTCCAGAATGTATCTCTTATATCCACTGGCAGTGAGCCATTGGCAAGTGGTGCATGTACACACCTTGCCATTAGCAAGGTGGACAGTATGACTTGTGTGGTCTACTTGGTTAATGCCGCGCCACGATGAGCAGGGGGTTCCTGTTTCGAATCTCGGGTTGGTGCCTTAAACGTTTTCCTTCAGATTTATTTTTTTGTGTCTCTTTATAGACATATACACACTTATAGATATGCGGTACATGACTAAGACGACAATGGCAGAATGAAGCCAACGGTGTCCATATAATAGTCTCCGAATAAAAGAGTGCAACGCAAACCCGACGTAGACGGCGACACTGAGCGTGGATGCGAGTACAATAAATCGAACTTGAAAACGACATGCGAGAGCTGCAGCAGCACATGTATATCTGTGTGTGTGATGGGATCCTTACGTATAAATGAATAGAAAGAATGCGTTGCGTTGGTGACAGCAACATTCTTAAGAAAATTAGTGAGGCTGTTGTCTGTTTTCTCCGCTTTATGGGAAACACATCAACATAAAGCGCACAATTTATAACACGGCACAATTGCAACATAAAAAACTTTGACAAGTAACCAAATTGATTATAGGCATAAGTAAAACAGTCTCACCAGTGAGTGTTGCTACGGCGATGAGCGACTTACAAGTGTGCGCTGACGGTGCAGGCAGGTGATGAAAACAGGAGTTGAAGAAGTACCAGAGTGTCTGCTCGCATGAGCGAACCAGGAACAACACTCGGCGTACGTCCGACATTGTTACTTGCGGTTGTAGTAGCTTCCCGCTGGCTTCATGGACGCGACCCACTACTCGAATCGTCAAGCCGAAACAAGTTTGCCCTTGACCTTTGCCAAAGACTCGGGACAGCCTCCGAACGTGATGCTGGTTAACCGTCATTATTTTTCTAGCGCCGAATGAAACACCACCTTCTGAACGACGCGGCACTCCCCTTCATGCGCACTTCCTTCTTCTTTGTGGCCTCCTGTTGCAACCCATTGTCGTTTTCTTCTTCGGGTAAGTCTTGTCACCGCACGACCCCGCTTACTTTTTTATTTTTGACATCGGTCACGCCGCACGCGTCAAACACGCTCATCTCTCATTGCAGTGCCCCACCGCGGTGGTCTAGTGGCTAAGGTACTCGGCTGCTGACCCGCAGGTTGCGGGCTCGAACCCCGGCTGCGGCGGCTGCATTTCCGATGAAGGCGGAAATGTTGTAGGCCCGTGGGCTCAAATTTGGGCGCATGTTAAAGAACCCCAGGTGGTCGAAAGTTCCGGAGCCCTCCACTACGGCATCTCTCATATTCATATGGTGGTTTTGGGACGTTAAACCTCATACATCAATCAAATCAATCTCAATGCAGTGCAACACAGGCGCAACCAATCAGAAACATCCATGAAAGTGTATGGGATCGAGATTGTTGGTGTGGCAAACGGGGATGACTTCATGACCGAAGATGACTATTGATACATTCAAAATAGAGTACAGATCTAGCGAGAGCGACAGAGAGAGGCAGTGATACGGCCGAAACAAAATGGGGTCGAGGGCGTGCTGAGGTCTTTTCTCAAGCCGCGGCTATCTCTCGCTTTCACGAAACTCATGAAGTCTGATGCATTGTGTGCTACACCACGATTCTCTTGTCAATATTGTGTTTAAATGCCAACCACAGGCCACGAAATCCAATTCTGGCCACAGCAGCTCTATTTTCTATGTAGGCGAAAATGCTTGAGGTTCGTGTGCTTAGATTTAGGCGATTGGTAAAGAACCCCAGGCAGTAAAAATTTTTAGCCCTCAACTAAGGCATGTCTTATAATCACATTGTGGTTTTGAAACGTTGCAACAATCAATATATGTCAAATCTGCCCCAACTTCTATGCAAGCCCAGAGTCTGTTATTTCGTATCAAAACTACGGCTGATGAACAACTAAAGAGCAGCTATTCTTTGACCCCTACTCGCCCAGCACTTTTTTCTGTGTCCACTAAGACAAGATAAACCTCTCTGCAATATCAGCGGTCATGATCATCTGAACTACCGCGCGCATGCCAGTCGCCGGAACTCGGGCTCAATTTTCATTGTGGTGGCAACTATATGAACACTATAAGCTAGATTTTGCTGCTGGCATCGGCATTGACGTCAATGTGGGTGTCGCCATCTTTCACCGTATATGTATACGTATCTATATTATGAAAACGGAAGAAACAAATTGATCCAGATGAAAACTCAAGTGTACGCAATTGATCTTAGGACTTCGGAATCGGGAGTAGGAGGCGTTAACCACTAAGCCATGAAAAAGCACGTCCCTGAACATTCAAACAGCAAGCTATATATTGTCGCAGTACAACGCGAACAAAGTACAAGTACGCCTTGAGGCAGCGAAAGCAGCGTGTTCTCAACAGCTGAGCCACAAGATCTTCTTCCTCGTTCTTGCGTCAAGCCAGAGGCCCACTACCTGGTGTCCGCTAAATGTTTCCAGCATCGTTTTTGTCCACATGTAGACACGTGTCATTTGCCTCCCTCTCAAAGAGCATCGACCCGATGCGAAGTCAATAATGCAGTTTTTGTTAAATGATAAGTCTCACGCAATTACTCGCTGGCGTAAGGCTTCATGCGCACTACGTGAACGAGTTCAGGATGGTGCTGGCGACGCTTGGTACTACACGAATTGTCGGGAACAACTTCGTAAGTGATGTCACTCAGTTGTCGCAGCACTCGGTATGGCCCAAAGTATCTTCTTAAGAGCTTTTCTGATAGTCCTCGTTTCCGTACGGGTGTCCAAATCCATACTTTGTCGCCAGTTTGATAGACAACTGCTCTGCGGTGAGCATTGTAGCGGCCTGCATTGTACTCTTGCTGCTGGCGGATCCGTAAACGTGCCAGTTGTCTAGCTTCTTCCGCGCGTTCCGTTAACGTGTTGGCGTCTGGGTCGATGTCATCACTTTCGTGCGGTAGCATCGCATCTAACATAGTTCGTACTTCTCGTCCATGAACGAGGCTGAACGGGGTCATGCGAATCGTTTCTTGCTTGGCCATGTTGTACGCAAACGTTATGTATGGCAAGATTTCATCCCAATTTTTGTGTTTAATGTCTACGTACATCGAAGCATGTCTTCAATGGTTTTGTTCAGACACTCTGTCAGCCCGTTTGTTTGTGGGTGGTAGGCAGTGGTCTTACGATGCGTTGTTCCACTCAGCATCAGGCATTGATCTAAAAGAGCTGCCGTAAATGCGGTTCCTCTGTCTGTGATCACGACGGTTGGTGCACCATGCCTCAGTACAATATTTTCGATGAAGAATCTTGCCACCTCCGCTGCTGTACCTCTCTGGATAGCCTTTGTCTCGGCATAACGGGTCAGACAATCCGTCGCGACGATAACCCAGTGGTTCCCTGCAGTAAAAATAGGAAGTGGGCCCAAAATGTCCTTGCCTATCTGTAGAATGGAGCTGTTGGGACCTGCACGGGTTGCAGGAGGCCAGCTGGTTTAGTCGGTGGTGACTTGCGTCGCTGGCAGTCGAGACAGGTACGAACGTGGTGCTTCACGACTGTGGTTAGTCTCGGCCAGTAATACCTTTGCTGTACTCTGGCGAACGTTCTCATGTAACCCAAATGGCCAGAGGTCACCTCGTTGTGGCATGCTTTGAGTACTTCGGTACGAAGGGCTGCTGGTATGACGAGCAGATAGGCGGATCCTGTGGACGAAAAGTTTCTTTTGTAGAGTACTCCACCCCGCAAAAAAACGATGACAACACTCTTGCAAAAACTCTTGGCGCCTTCTGAGATCTGCCTTCCAAGTAATTAGTTAAGCCAAGCAACTCAGTGTCGTCACGTTGTTGCTGCGCAATGGCGGTCGTGTCGAGGACACCGAGAAAGGCCGTTTCCTCCTCCTCAGGTAGGGTTGCCGACTCAATGGGTGAACGGGACATGCAGTCAGCGTCCATATGTCGCTTGCCTGACTTGTGCATGACCGTCATGTAAAACTCTTGCAGTTTTAGGCTCCAACGCGCTAATCGGCTGGGGGGATCTTTTAGATTAGTTAACCAGCAAAGGGAGTGATGGTCACTAATAACTTTGAAGTGCCGGCCATACAAGTACGGGCGAAATTTCATTACTGCCCATACTACGGCAAGGAATTCTTTCTCTGTTGTTGAATAGTTAGCCTCTGCGCGTGTTAGCGTTCGGCTTGCGTAGGCTATCACTCTTTCTGTGTTCTCTTGCCGTTGCACAAGAACAGCTCCAAGACCTACATTGCTAGCGTCTGTGTGAAGCATCGTCGGGGCTTCTTCGTCGAAGTGGGCAAGCACAGGGGGCGTTTGAAGACGTTGACGCAGGTCATTAAAGGCAGCTTCCTGTTCTTCTTTCCACTCAAAGGCAACATCGTCTCTTGTGAGACGAGTTAGTGGCGACGCGATGCGGGCGAAGCCTGCGATAAACCGGCGATAAGAGGCACAAAGGCCTAGAAAGCGTCTGACAGCCTTCTTATTGGAGGATACTGGGAACTGTGCGACGGCGGCTGTCACACCTGTCCCGTTTATTAGGGAGGCAATCGCCGGGCTAATTCCAAGGGTCGAAGTATCGGCCCCCCGAACCGCACCACGAAAGCGTGGACAATTTAGAAGTGGTCCTTTTTGGCGCGCCAGCGGACGCCGGCTGTGGTCCAAAGAACAAGTCAGAGCCGAGAGTTGATAAACAAACAAAATTATATTCTCATTAACGGCAGATCAAAAACAATACACACGTATGCACACTCCACAATAGTTACATACAATACGTCACCAATCAAACAACGTACTACACAGTACAATCAGCCACACTCAAAACAACGGACACAGACAACGATACGCACTACAATGCAGTCGCATGCATTGAACAACCAGGACACTTAAAGACTAAAGAGATAGAAAACCTATCCAGTCCAAAGTCCTTGGAACCAAAGTCTGAATGATACTCTTCCGAGAATCACTCACTCAAAGTCCAGCGTTGTTGCTTGTTGCCGTTCCGCTGTCCCGAATTTTCTCTTCCAGGAAACCTCGCGTCTTCAATTGGCCACTCTCCAAGCTTCAAACTTCTTCGCCGGAAATCCGTCGGCTTCACACACGCAGCTGTTGCCCGCGTCTTCGCTCGATAGCGGTAAACCCACGCTCTTGCCTGTAGCTCGAGCCTTCACCCACTGGTGGAATTCCTCTTCATCTCCGGCTTCGTCCCTACGGACCAAAAACCTTCGCCGACTACACGGCGGAATCCCTACGCGCTCTGGCGCTCACTTCCGTCTCCTCCTGTTCTGTCACTACGGGCAGAACCTTCGCCGACTACACGGCGGAATTCCTACGCGCTCCGGCGCTAACTTTCCGCCTTCTCCTGCTTTCTCGTCTCGGCCACTCGATTAAATACCTTCCGCGCCACCTTCCAGAAATTTCTCGTCATTTCGTCGGCGCGATACGCAGCGAAGGCTGGGGAGAGGCACGAGACGGTTCGACTGCCCTCTCCGGAGGATGATTCACTCGGTCTGACCCCGCCTCCTTCGTTCTAGAAAAATCGCGGCCTTGCTGGGCCGCCGATGTGGGGTGAGGAGGATCGTCTGCGAAGCCGTGCTTCTGCGGGGAGAGCGTGCGCCCGGGAGCCCTGGATGTTTGCTTTCTTTTTTTTTTCTTTTTTACCTCGCGGCGTTTCTGCCGCCCGTTGTCGCAAGGATTTGGCGGCGCGCTCTTTTTTAGCGCTCGTTCTGTGACAGCGGCAATTTTTTCAGGATCGGGCCGGACGCCTGTGTTGTTGACGACATGGCCGAGAAACTGTAGTTCGTGAAAACAGAAATGGCACTTTTCTGGTTTCAATGTTAGGCCCGCGAACCGTATGGCACGTAAAACAACTTCCAGCCTTTTCAGGTGCTCGTCAAAAGTGGTCGAAAACACTATAACGTCGTCCAGATAGACTAGACACGTCTTCCACTTCAATCCCGAAAGTACCGTGTCCATAAGCCTTTGAAAAGTCGCGGGCGCGGAGCACAACCCGAAAGGCAAGACTTTAAATTCGAAATAAACCATCCGGCGTCACAAAAGCGGTTTTCTCTCGGTCTCTTGGGTCTACCTAAATCTGCCAGTACCCACTCCTCAAGTCCATGGAAGAAAAGTAGCGAGCGTGCTGAAGTCTGTCAAGGGAGTCATCAATACGTGGGAGCGGGTACACATCTTTCTTGGTCACCCGATTCAGCTTCCTGTAGTCCACGCAAAAACGCAGGGTGCCGTCCTTTTTCTTTACTAGCACTACAGGCGATGCCCAGGGGCTCTGTGACGGTTGAATGACGTCATCTGCAAGCATTTTCTCGACTTGTTGTTGTATGGCTTCGCGTTCCTTTGAAGCTACACGATAAGGGTTCTGGTGGATAGGTCTCACCGTGTCTTCGGTGATTATTCGGTGCTTTGTCACAGGTGTTCGACCAACTCGTGATGTCGTTGAAAAGCAGTCGCGGAATTCGGCTAGCAGCTGAAGAAGTCTCTGTCGCTCGTCCTTTGACAGAGTGGTGCCAACATCGAGAACGAGTTCTGGTTCTTGATTAGGCGCTTCGTCCAATACCGACAAACATAAACTGCCTCGCATTTCTACTATATTTTCGTACGAAGCGATAGCTGTGCCCTTCGGAAGGTGCCGGCGCTCAGCACTAAAGTTCGTCAGAAGTAAATTCGTGCGTCCACCAGTGAGACGCACGATACCTCGTGCGACCGAAATGCCATGACTAAATAGCAGCAAGCCAATTTGGTCAGCAATGCCTTCGCCATCAAACGTTTCATGGCCTTCCACCGAAACAAGAGTGCATGACCGGGGCGGGACGACCACATCATCATCAATTATACGTAAAGTGTTGCGTATTGCGTCTGAACAGTCAACTAAACCAGGGCTGTTGCGGAATGTAATTGAACGGTCCGGGATGTTGATGACGGCACCATATTCTCTTAAGAAGTCCATCCCTATGATCAAGTCCTTGCAACATGAGGTAAGGATGACGAACGTCGCCACGAAAGAAGAGCCACCGATGTCGAGTCTAGCTGTACACCTTCCGACAGGCATCAACAGCTGGCCGCCTGCTGTCCTCAGGTGAGGTCCCGTCCACGTAGTCTTCACTTTTTTTGAGGCGTACGGCAAGGTTTTCACTTATGATAGAAAAGTCGGCGCCGGTGTCAACTAAGGCTGTTACTTGCTGTCCGTCTACCGAAACGGTAAGATCTGTGGTTACAGTTTCGTCGGCGTTACTTCTCGGCTTTACGGCGTCCTGTGGTACAAGACGGGGGCTTTTTTTCGTCGCCTTGACGGCCTGCAACCTCACCCCCGGAGGTCGCCGCCTTCAGTTTCCCCGGCGTGGACTTGGTGACCTCCTTCCACTGACGTCGGCTGTAGTTCGGTGGCGCGACGAAGGCGAATATGCCGGAGACGGAGAGCGTGGTCGACGTCCCAAACCTGGCTGGTAATCAGGCACACTGTCGTCATTATTGGCACGGCGGTTGTCAAAATGGGCCTGAGACAAGGGTGGTCCTTGAGAATGAGCGTCCCGGCGTGGTGCGTAGCCTTCGTTGGCGCGTCGATCGTCAGACCATTGCCGAAGAGGTCGAAACATATCTACGCGGTGCCAGCAATGGCGGGAAATGTGGTCCACGCCTCCGCAGGTAAAACAAAGCGGACGCCTATCTACAGTGCGCCAGGCGTCTGTTTTACGAAGCTGTGGACGCCGCGATGGCTCGTATTGTGGCAAATGCCGTGTCTCGTTGGGAGACGGCTCTTGGTACGGTGGTACGACGGCAGTGCGCCGCGGTGTCTGTTCTTGTGTTGGCGACCAAGAAACGGCTGCCGATGGCTGGCGGTACGACGGCGCAACGGGCGGCGGGCGGCGAAGCGCGGCTGCGTAGCTCATAGGTCGCTGATCGTCAATAGGTTCAGCTGTTGAAAAGGCTTGGCGTATTTCTTCGCGGACGACTTCAGCGACAGACGCCGTGGGTGGTTCCGTGACCAGATTCCGCAGCTTCAGCAGCTCTTCGCGAACAATCTCTCTTATTAAATCGCGCAACGAGCTTTGATTGTCAGATGTCGTAGCGGCGACTTGCATGTGGGCGCTGCTGGACGAGCGATCGTATTGTCGGCATCACAGGTGAAGCGCCCGTTCGAGAGCTGTAGCTTCTTCGATGAAGTCTGTCACGGTGCTTGGCGGGTTCCGCAAAAGTCCGGCGAACAATTGCTCTTTAACGCCGCGCATGAGGTAGCGCAGCTTTTTGTCGTCGGTCATGTGCGGGTCAGCTTTACAGAAGAGACGGACCATGTCCTCTGCGAACATTGCGACCGTTTCATTGGGTTCCTGAACCCGTAGCTCGAGTAAATGCTGCGCACGTTCGCGCCGATCGACATCGACAAATGTGTCAATGATCCCTCTTTTACAGTCACTCCATGTTGACAAACTGCCTTCTCTGTTCTCGTACCAGGTTCTAGCGCTGTCGACGAGATAAAAATAGGCGCGGGAAAGCCTTTGTTCAAGGGACCACTGGTTGGTGTTAGCGACACGTTCATAGTGATTAAGCCATTTTTCGACGTCTTCATGTGCTCCACCACCAAAGCGATCAGGCAGCAGCGGTGAAAAAAGGGTTACCTGAGATGGGGTCGGCAAACTACTGTCTCGTAGTAACTGTTGTGGACTGGCGGTGGCCATTGGTACATGTGAGTGGTGCCTCGTAGAGTGTTCCTGTGAGAGGGTGAACTCTGGAAGGAGGCCTCGCAAGCGACGACTGAAGCGATGCACGGGAGTGTCGACAAGAGCTCTGGGCTGTATGAACGGCTCCCCGTGGGAGTGTGGAGCATCAGGCGGGGTCGTGGGCCAGCACCTCCACCAGTGTCGCAGTACAACGCGAACAAAGTACAAGTACGCCTTGAGGCAGCGAAAGCAGCGTGTTCTCAACAGCTGAGCCACAAGATCTTCCTCGTTCTTGCGTCAAGCCAGAGGCCCACTACCTGGTGTCCGCTAAATGTCGCCAGCATCGTTTTTGTCCACATGTAGACACGTGTCAATATATATCTACCACTTAGTGCTGGTGACGGGCATCTCGGGGAGGGGGGGCTAACGTGTTTTCAGCACTACCAACAAGATGGCGCTATGAGCGCACCTCGCCACATTGTCGCCGCGCGACGGCGCGTGTTCTCATCTCAAACAAGTTCTTTGCCCCATGGAGAGGAGGGGATGTACGCTCAAGCGCTCTCCCTTATCTCGCAGTGGGGAGGATTGTACGTTTTGTCTGGCCTTTGGCTTTTACCGGAACGATTCTGTTGTAGTTACGGGCGCACAAAGGTCAGTGCAATTGCTCCACAGATTCCGTTTGCGAAAAGAGCACGCAACTAAGACGATCATTTGCGTTTATCTGTATTTGTTAGTGCGTTTTGTGCGTTATTTGGGCGCGCAAAACGTGGGGAACGCTTCGATCTGCTTGCCGTTCTGCACTTGACGTTCTAACTTGTTCCTATTGTGTTAATTGCTTCATCTTTACTGCAAAGCTGTGAATTTTAGTACATTTATATTTTGTTTTTTAGCGTTGCGTAGCCTTGTCCTGTACAATTTGTTACTCGTTGGTTTGCTCTGTGTGTGTCTATTTTTCATATTTTATTAGTTCTTATTCTCCTTGAAACGACATACGCTTGTTCTTTCGTGCGTACCAAAAGTACTTCCATCCTTAAAACAGTCTCGTCATCAGCTTCTTTTCGAACGTACATCAGGGCATCTATATTGACTGAATGACCTTTTTGACCTGAGAAACTCACAATGTAGGATCGGTAATAAAACGAGTGATGCCTTACTATATAAAAGATTTTGTTAATGATGTCAAAATAATAAGCAAGAGGTATTTTGGCATCTGTAAAGGTCCTTGTGACAGTGCACGAGCCTTGACCACAATCTTCATTTTTGAATATTGCCATTAGCACAATGATTAGCTCAACGAATTAATAGTGGGACGGCATCTGACATCGCATTCTGGCCAGTGCAACTCCGGAAATGAAAATTTGAAAGCCGTGCTGTATTAGCGAGCTAGATTCAATTGAGAAGACTGTTTGTCGATTAGTTTTAGCGGGTTTGTTTTTGTGAGCGACACAGTTGATCTCACGACAGAATGATTTCGCGTCGTGAGAAAAGCATGCATTTTGGACTGTTCGGTGGTTAACATGAGGTGTTTTTCTCAGTGATTAGGCAAGTTTGTATAACTGTCATTCCTGGATGCTTTGGTACTACAAAAGTGCATCCGAATTTCCGCATCTCACGCTTGGCTCAATGCCAGAATCATGGCCTGAATTGGACTCTAAATTATGCTGACGAGCCCAACGTTGGAGTGATGTAGATGACACTTTATTTTGGCATCACGTTTACAATAAATAGATTACGCTGCTTCAAGACGAATACTGGTGAAGGAGTAAAAAAATATTTCTGCATAGAAGCATGAGGCAAGGCCCATACTTTCGTAATTATCTCAATAACAAGACTTGTCATCTACATTCTGGACGCATGCCATACCTGCTTCGTCTAGTACGTTGGCAGGTGCATAGCTCACGACATTCTCCGTGTTTCTTGCAGTGAAAGAATTATGACATTTGAAAGAAGTAATCAGTATGATAGAAAAAGCTTTTTATTCTATAAATAGGAGAAATCTTGGCGGAATACAACTTAAAGAACAGAAAAGAAGAAAAAGGTGAAATAATCGAATAATTACGCAGAACGCGAAAAAAACAAGATCTTTCATATAGCCACCGAAATTGCTAGCCACACTGGCATTTTACTGAGGTGCAATAAAAAGTTGTATGTATTCAATCGCCCTAAGGGGTGCAACCTCTCCGGATCGCTAAATAAAATTCATCGTATTGTATCATAAACCACACCCCTTAAAGACTGCCTTCCTGTAATCTCTCTTTATCGTGAAATATATTCTGAGAATTCAAGGAAGTCGGGGAACACTGCTTGGTTTCGGATCAGAATATTAAAGTGCTAACTTCCGATGAAATCCTTCTTAAATACCATAACTAGATTCAATGCCATTATTTGCCCTCGACGATTGAATAAAAGAAATGAAGCAAACGGCGGGAATAACGTGTGGCATGCGCTTGCTCGGTCATTGGCGCGTATTTAAAATTTTCTATAAAATAGAGGAAGGCGCTTCTTCGAGACTTTACGGCTTTTGGCATCCTTTGTTGAACTATGGGAGATTGTTGTCTAGAAGACTTCGACGAGGAATTGTGAAAATAAGGACAAATGCTGAGCTTTAGCCCCGTGTTCTGAGAAACCTCAATTAACGATCAACAGCATTTGAAAACCATTCTAAAAATGTTGCAGAACACCTCTAAAGTTCTATTGTGCATAAGTACAAAACCCGGAGAACGTTAGCTGAATACTAGAATGCCCTGGCGCCCACTATATGAATTGGGTGCGTTCAGTTGAAAAGTTTTTACAGGAGCTTTGGTTAGAATTTCGAATGCCTTCGTACCCTTTTTACGCCACTGATAGTTCCTACAGTCATCCTACTAATATGTGATTACTGTTTGTTCAAACTTTTCGCTCGCTGCCCTCCTTGATTGCCAGTGGGATCGATATTTCTTCTGCTCCTAGAATTAAACCTTCGTTTATTGGGGCACAACTTGTAATGCTTGCGTTTCGGCCTGTGACCACGGCCAACTTGTTCACTGCATTTGACGAATGGGATAAAGCGTATGCATATCTCACCGTATTCAAATATTTTATCGTTTTATCTATGTAAGCTGTTTTTGCTTTATGCCACCAAGCCTCTAGAATTGGTCTAAGTTATTCGGTCGAGGGGATTTCCTGTACCAGTCTTTGTCTAAGCGGGATGAGTTCCGACTTCTTCCATGTGCATATACGTATTCACCGAGGCCGATTCTCTCGGGATGTTCTCTGCCGGATGGCGTCTGTAGCAGACGGCTAATTCGGGTGGTAACTCATCAAATACTGTGGTGTTCAAGTGCTAATAGCTTCTGACTTGAAGTAGCGCAGACACAATGTATGCCACCTTTATTGTTTCATGCGCCTTTTTCTTTCCCCTCTCTAATCCGGTTGAGATAGTAGAGCGATTATGTCGGTCTGCTGAAGAATATACTATTTATTAGACGAAGCGCACTTTACCGTTTCAGTCCACACAATTGTTTCTTATCGGACTATCATACGAATAAAGTGTTGAGCTGTTCATTTTTGGTGTTTATTGTGTGGAGGCATCGTTGATTGCAGTCTAGCCACGTCCTGAGGATTCGAACGTTCGTTTCTACTGGAATATTATTGTTGTAGAACTTGACCTAAGGCGGCATTTCTGAGTCTCTCCCTTGTTTTATACTTTTGGACCATGAATTGAGTTCCGATTCACATGCTGACTCACTGAAGACCCCTTTCTTTAGGTCGTTCTTTGACAAATAGCTTTGGCTGGTCCAACAGGCAGAGATAATATCGTAGGCCAGCAGAGCCCTGGAATAGGGGCCAGACCATTTGAAATGCTCCGCATTGTGTAAAAATATTTTTTTCTTTTCTGAGGGAGAGAGAGAAAGAACGTGGTGTGTCACGTCTTGGACACGCCACTGGTTCATAAGTCACGCCTGGTGGTCAAAGCTGCAGTCACTCTGGCCTATAAGAAGCCTTGATGCAGAGAGGGCTATAGCCGTGTACCTTGTCAATGTACCGAGTGGCTTTGCTAAAGTCGGATAGTCTTTGAGCTTTCTGTCTGCAAAATCTCACAAAGTATCGAGAATAAAATGAGCTCGTCAGATGCAAGTGCGTTTAAAAACAGTCCACTTCCTTTCTTTCTTTATTTTTCGTTAGACTTACGCAGCTGCACACAAGAGTATTGCATTGCAAGTTATGCAAGCTTTATGGTCATGATAAAGAGCTTAAAAAGTTGACCGCATGTTCATTTGCTTCGCTGCAAATCTCGTGAAAAGGCAATGATGTTCTGCCATCATAACTATTGTGCCGCTCTGGTTGTTCTGCCATCATAAACACGTGCCATTATAGAAAAGTGTTGTATGCGTTTTTAAGTTGATAGGTAGGTAATTATATAAGTAAAAATAAATTTATAAATAAATGCACACACAGAAATGTGGGACTTTGATTTTCAACCATATTTTTTGCTATAGAATACCACAACCATGCAGCGCCACATCACGTAAACTGGAACCTAACAGTGGCTCAGGTTGTCTTCGTAAATTGATTAGACTTACCTTCTCTGTTTGGCTGCCGGAAGTTCCATTTGAAGGGGCAGTCACGAGAAAAGTAGTTTATTCTTGCTATAAAAAGAATTGTTATATTTACACTTGTCTCACAATGAGTTACAGTGCGTAAGATTGAGAAATCGAACAGCACAATACAATTAAATGCGAACATGGCCATAGTAGTAGTAGTAGTAATAGACTTTTATTCAGCCAAATTTACAGGCCGGGCATTTCGACCGCCTGTGCCATCAGTCGACGCTGTTCTTTTTCCTCTTCGGCGCCAATCCAGTCGAGCCAGGAGGTGATGGAAAGGGATGAGGGAGGGTAATAGCTGGATTGCTGAGCAGTTGGGCAGTAAAACAGGCAGTGTGACAGGTCAGCGTATGGGGAGGGACAACTAGGACAGCAGGGGTTAGACCTATATTTATAAAGGAAAAGACGAGTGGGGGTTATCAGGCAGTTCATTTGGATGTGCCGTAGAGTTCGAGCCTCGAGCGCAGTGAGTGATTGAAGAGGGGGACGTTAAAGACGCTTGTCGAGCCGAAGCTGGAGATATACCTCCTTGATAGTGTGACGCAAGGAAATCTGCCCATCGTTATTCGCGGAGCTCTCACTGTCTTCCGAAGGTGTGGGCCAGGGAATGAACGGTGCCCGGTGCAATATATCGCGGGCAAGCTGATGAGCTAGCTCATTGCCATTAATACCCGAATGCCCAGGAACCCAGCGGAGGAAGACAGTGGAGGGTTGAAGAGCAGAGGCCGCTCGCTCGACCTCCTGTTGAAGAGCAGGGGGCAACGTGTTGTTCTGTATGTGACGGATGGCGGAGTGAGATTCGGAGTAAATCGTGTACTCGGGGAGCGAAGGGAGGGAGGAAAATGACCACATGACGTGGACCATGGAAAGGACCTCGAGCGAAAGTACATTTGGTGGGTGTAAGTATGGCCCGCTGGTGTGCGTGTCAGGTGCCGAAAGGTGTGGATGGTAGATAACGTAGCCACACGAGCCCCGAGGAGCCATGTATGAGGCATCCGTGTAGGCAACTCCCTGTGTAGAGAGAGGGATGCTGTGCTGCCGCATGACGCCGGCTGGCGTGAAGAACGGGATACATATTGGATGGGAGGGGAAGGATGCGAAGGTTAGAAGCAGCGGTGCTAGCGGCAGAAGGCAATGTGGGAACGGAAACGGGAATGTGAGGGATACCGGCTTGGGCTAATAGCCATTTACCTTGACGAGTGAGAGAAAGACGGGCAATCTGAGAGTCGTGGTGCAGAGAAATAAGAGAACGTAATGGATGGAAGAGGCCTGTGGCAAAGAGCTTAGTGGTAGAGGTAGTGAGAGGGAGGTTTAGGGCTGCCTTGTAGAGGCCTAATAGAGCTCTTTCGAGTGTGTTGAGTTGTGTTTCGGTGAGATGAACATATGGCACAAAGTACAAGAACTTGTTAAGGTCAAGCGCATGTGCAACTCGGCACGCATGAGCTTCGTGGAGCCCCGACTGCCGAGTGACAACGTGTCGCAGGAGGTGGGTCGCCGAGGGGCAAGTCCTCACGGCGTCATGTAGGGCCTGCGCGTTCTGTGTCGCGTGCAAAGGGAAGCCAAGAACTTCGCATTGTTGAAAATTGGAGTGAGAGAGCTAGAAAGATGTAGGGAGATGAGGGTATTGTGGGAGCGCTGGTACGCAGACCGGTTTAGCAAAAGTATTTCACATTTCTCCGGTGCAGGGGACAGGCCAGCAGTAGCGAGAAAAGAAGCGATAAGGTCCAGACCACGTTGCAAAGTATCCTGCACGTGGCCGGGACATCCAGACGTACACCAGAGAGTGATGCGTCTGCATAAAAAATATGGTGGAGGTCAGGTATTTGGGACAGTTGGGAGGCAAGGGTGCCATAGCCATATTAAATAGAGTTGGAGATAGTACGGCACCTTGAGGAGTGCGCGTTAGACTAATGGGTATCGACTTTAAAGCGAGCAACTCGATTAGAAAGAAATGATCGGATGTAAGAATACATGCAGGAGCCACATGACAGGGAGGAGAGCTGAGCGAGTATGTGGTGATGACTCACGCCATCGAATGCCTTCCGTACATCG
Source organism: Rhipicephalus microplus (assembly GCF_013339725.1). NCBI lineage: Eukaryota > Metazoa > Arthropoda > Arachnida > Ixodida > Ixodidae > Rhipicephalus > Rhipicephalus microplus. The sequence continues at coordinate 91,748,520 of NC_051165.1, forward strand.
ACGGTTACAAGCGCATGGATCTGACTACGAGAAGGTGAAAGAAAACTATGCTGAAGAACAAGGAACATGTCCTGCGTACAAACGTGGCGTCGGAAGCCAATAAGAGAACGAGGGAAAAACTCTTTCGCCTCAATAAAATCAGACAATCGAGTACAGGCCATTCGCTCAATAGTCTTGCCAACGCAGGACGTCAAAGAGATAGGGCGAAGGTTAGAGAGAGATGGAGGTTTGCCTGGCTTCGGAATCATGCAAATTAGGGATGATGTCGAAGAGCTTTGAAGACAGCCGCCGTTCCATGCTTCCTTAAATGTGTGTAAGAGAAATTCCTTCACTTTGTCGGGGAGATTACGTAATGTAGTATATGTTACCTTATCCTCACCGGGTGCCGAGCAGGTAGATTGAGTGGCTAAGGCAGCTTCCAGCTCCCTGAGTGTGAATGGCCGGTCCAGGTTGGGGTTAGCTTCGCCACAGTAATCTGGGTAGGAAGGTGTGAGGGGGGGTGGAAGATACAGAGATTTTAAACTTTCAAACACATCAGATGGAGTCCCTTGAGCGAGAGCTTTAGCTTGGGTGGGAGCAACGGTAGGCTTGATACCTAAGAGAGATCTAAACAGAGACCATGTAGAACGCAAGTGCAGTGCGGAATCAAGGCCGTCGCACAGTGTGTTCCAACGATAGTGCTCGAGAGAAGTGCCGTAAGCGATAATTTCAGCCCACAGAGCATCGATTCAGAGGGAAAGTTGGACGTTGTGTGGCTGGGAGTGGAGAGCACGTTTAAAATGCTGACGACGTCGCCATAAGCGGAGGAAATAAGGATCAGGGTCAGGAATGGGGAGTTGAAAACGAGCGCGGCGACTACAGGATGTCATTGCTGCGGAGATCCGCGACGTGCAGTCGTCGTAAGTTTTAAATGAATCAGACAAAAGGTTATTACGGAATGCTTCCCAGTCAGTGTGAGCGATTCGTTGTTTCCGCCTATTGTGGGAAAGAGAAGAGGGGTGGTGATGTGTATGAGAAAGTGATCACTGAAAAGATTTTCAGCGGACACCTGCCAGTGAAAAGGAATGGACTCCGAGAGAACGTGAGATCGGGTGTAATGGAACGCTATGAAACAGTTCCCGCTCGAGTAGGGGTGTCAGGAGTAATAAGAAGGGTGAGATGGCGTTTCTGGGCGAGGCAGTGTAGAAGGCGACCTGGTTTGAGTGTTTGGGGGTAACCCCAGAGCCTATAAGGAGCATTAAAGCCACCCCAAGGAGGATAAGGGTGGTCGATGGAAGGGAGTGCAGGAATTTGCCAAGAGCACTAAACAAAGAGGACGTGACAGGGCGGTTGTAAAAGGACATCAGAGCGAGAGAAATACGGGTAGATGGTTGGTAATAGACCACACCAACTAAATGTTTCAGGAGGGGGGAGGGTACGTCTAGTGGTTCAACGAGAACGTCATTGCGTACATAAATGGACGCAAGTGGCTTTGCCGTCGTAGCGTGATGTGCACGGTAGCCCGGGACGGCAAGGGCCGCCCGAGTCTCCTGTATAAGAAGAAAATGGGGTAATGTTTGGCGGGTGAGAAGATATTGGTGGAGAGGGGTCCTATATGACGAAAGTTGCGGAAGTTCCACTGCAAAATATCGAGGTCCTTTTCACGCGCCATCTAGGTCTTTGAAGTAGAGGAAGCGCCTACACGTGCGCGTTCCTTTTTTTTTGCCGGGGGAAGCGACTCTTGCAGGGAGTTCAGCATATAGGTGAACGATTCCAGTTGCTTAGACTGGGTTTCGAGGGTCGTAAGAATCCGGACAATTGAATTTTCCAGCTGGACCAAACGAGTGTGATGCGCAGTTGTGGTGGTTTCCACCATATCGGCTAATTCGGTTACATGGGAGCTGGAGGTCGGGGCGGTGAGTGTGGTGAGTTGCTTATTTAGCTCCGTGAGTTGAGAGGTAAGAGAGGATGTGGTAGTTGCGAGTGTCTGCGTCAGTGCGAGTATTTTCTGTTGTAGCTCATCCGAGACGCGTTTTCGCTCGCGCTGGTTGCGCTCCAACATAGCCAGTCGCAGATCGAAGGAGCGGCTCTCGTTACTTAAAGTTGGTGAAGGGGTGTTTGATGAAGAAGTGCACATGGGAGGTGTTCCCTTAACCTTAGCGGCGTATGAGCCCGGGGGGAATGTAACGGGAGGTGATAGGAACTCATGCGTTGAAGAGGAGGGCGGCAAAGACTGAGTGGCTCGGCGCATGGCTGTGCGACGGAGAAAAGCTGCTTTGGCGCAGTCGCGTTGCTTAGCTAGAAAGTAGGGGCAGGTGGAGTCGGGAGATGAGTGGGTGTTGACTTGGCAATGGATGCACCAGGGTTGGGCGCAAACGTTAGCATCGGGATCTGCTGGTAGAGGAGACGCACAGCGGCGGCACTTGGCCGGAACGCTGTGTTGGGGGCCTGCCTTGATGAGCACGGTGCCCTATAGGAAGGCACCGAGTGCAAGTAGGGGGCTTAGGTTTATGTGGACGGCATCGGAAAGAGACGTGTTTGAAGTACTTAAAGCGAGGGATGATGTTCCAGCAAATGTTATGAGGACGGATTCAGTGGAGCCCATCATACGTGCAGCGAGTATATCTGAACTAAAGGATACGAGGTCATGCAAGAGCTGAGATGTTGTGAAGTGACCACCGACATTGTGTATGACGCCAAGACATGATATTGGAGGACTGGGGGCATGGGGCTTAATGGTGATCGGCTTACCGTTAAGTTCCAGACTTGTGAGGGAGAGTAGGAAGTGGGCAGTGAGAAGTGAGTGCGTTTTCAGAAACACAAGGCTCTGAGCAGGTTTGGCTTGAAGTGTGACCTCCGCACTGGTCTTGGGAGAGAGATTTGCAGCGGCTATGATGGTAGAAAGCAGGTCATAGAGAGGCAGTTTCGGCGTGAATGTTCCAGGTGAAAGTTGGATTCCGAGGGTGATGAGCTCGGAGCGGGGGCGGGCGGTCGAGGCAGGTTTTCGGTTGGCACTAACGGTGTTCCAGCTGCCTTCAGGGGATGGCGTATTGTCTTCGTTGACCTGCGATGCCGTGAAGTCCATTTCCGTCGATAAGTCGTCAGCTGAAGTGATAGAAGGCAAAACTTCGGCGATGGAAAAAACGACGATCGTCGAAACGCGCTTGTCGACAGACTCGGAATTTTCAATGGGTAGGCCAGACGCAGATAAGGTGGGGAGAGCAGCAGGCGTGGTTGATTGCAACGCCAACGCTGCATTACGGCTTTCGGGCTCCGTCGTTTGCGTTGCTATCAAGCTGAGAGTAGCAGAGACACCACCAGCGTTGCAAGTTGCAGGACCGTGCGCGCTGTTGAGGAACGCTGCCTGTTGCTGTATTGTTGTCGGCGCGGGGCTGGTGACATTGCCAGTTGTTGACAGCGGAGGCACGGCTGTATCAACGGTACGACCGGAGGAGGCTGGGCTTACCGACAGGGCGTCAGTTGTCGTTGGTGTCGAGTGCTGGGCGGGACTCTGCATCGTGGAGGTGCAGGCGCGGCGCGTTAGGGTTCTCGCGGCGCCGCGCCACTTCGTACTTTCGAAGGGGCCTGGGGGGCCAGCCTAGGGTCGGACCGGGGCCCGGATGGTGTCGGCGTGTCCCGGAAGTCTTTCAGAAGGATTAGTGAGCTTGTCCAGACACGGGCGGGGCCCGGTAACAGGCCAAGAACACGTGAAAGCGAAGCACTGTATGCGGCCAGCCAAACAAAACGGCGCCACCTGGTGGTCTCTGGCCATAATACATTGACGGAATGTTTTACAGCGCGCTTGTGACAATTTTTTTTCAGAAAATGATATGTAAATAAGGCACGCGTTAGCAAGTGACTTTGAATAAAATTTTACCAGCGGAAGCTCTTTAACACGAAGCGGAATTTAACTACACTGGTGTTCTTATCTCACGCAATCTCAAATGTGGTCGTTATGCCCGCGAACTGAACCATGTCTTCGAGCTTAGTAGTGAAGCATATAAACGTGCTGAGCTACCATGGCAGCCATTTACACTAGAACGTTCAGGTTTGAAGTGACTGTTATATTATGTAGGAAAGACGCAGATTTCTGGCATGAGTACTTAGGAAAGCACTTTATACGTATGAATGCATTCTATACTGCAGTTTTTTTTCCAAATGTGAGAAATTCATATTTGCCTATGCATATAGCATTCAAGAAAGCACTAGCAATGTTTTGCTTTCCTAAATAAACCTCATGCTATTCAGGCATTAACGCGATAGAGTTATAAAAGTCGTTTTGCCGAAACTTTGGTCTTTTCGTCGACATTGGCTTCGATGACTGCAAGCATCGGCTTTTTTGGCTTGTTTGTGACCAAAAACTGATAAAGCTTAAAACAAAAATCAATAATTCGGTCCCAGTGAGGACAGACCACGGGCCGCCTGCGTGCCAATAAGGTGCTTTACTACACAGCCACGCGTCTGCTTGCAAATAGAGTGAGAACAACTTGTTCTTGAAAATGCAGTGAAAATAACAATCGTGCTTTACAAACACGGGTTTTCTATATAAAGGCATCAAAACACAACCTGCAATATAGCAGTAATATTGAGTGGTACTGCCATCGTGCGTGCGAGAACAATATTATCATAACTACCTCCTTGGTTAAAACGGATTGCATGCACATTACTGCGCGTAGTCCCTTGCATACCTCGCAGAAGGTGGACAGGAAGCGAGAAAACATTTCACACGCATAATTATGGATAGTTTATAGCACGCTAACTATCGCACAGAATTCAGCCGTATGTAGAAGCCTCACTGACAGAAGCCACTTTCAATTTTATCAATTAGAATTTAGTAATCCGCAGTTTAAAGTTCTCGACTAACATTATCAACAAAAATATATGCAGCAAGTTGTTAAAGTACAAAGAAAGAACACAATATCGCTTTTAACTTTTAAAGTCGAAGCTTAAAGCTCCTCCATTTTTTTTCTTTCTGTAATGAGTACGTGTAATATTATTTCGTCGAGGCTTCTCTGGTACATAATTGCTTGAGTATACGGGTGTTTAAATGCTCGGGTTTATAGTTGTTCGGGTGTAACTGTATATACTGACCTTTGTTTTATGAGTGTGTCAGACTTGCTAGTTCATAATCGGCGCTTTATATCTATGTAACAAAACTGGCCAACAAGTGGCAGAAAGCTCTTCAGCACTACAAGAGAGAGAAACTAAAATGAGGGAAATGCAGAAAGATTAGGAGAAATTCGAGCATCCGGTTTGCTACCCTGCACTAGAGGAAAGAGGAATGGGGAAGAAAAATGAGAAAAGTGAAAAAAAAAACAGTAGACGCGCTAAAATGAAAAAAAAAACGTGAGCGCGGTTGTTATAGGCTAATCAATAGGCCAATATCACGCAAAAAATTATTAAGGGCTTTACTGATTTTCTATGCAAAGACTGATCATGTCGGCTTTCAAGTTCGAAGATCGCTTATCAAACGATAGAAACGGCAAAAGCTCAACCACAAGCTGAACCGCCGCTACACCGTACTCACAAGGCAGCCACAGGAGTGCGCCGAACACCTTGCAAGCCAGAACTGGTGGTCCTTCTGCGGCAAACTTCAAGGGACACTGAGCCCAAAGAAGACTTGGCGCATTCTTCGAGCCCTGATCGACCACACTCACACCAAAACTAATCAAAGACATACAATTCAGCGGTTCGAGCACAACTATGAGGGCACAGAGCACCAATCACTCTAAGAACTTCAAGCAAAGCTGTGTGGCTCTGTTAACAAGCAAGCTACCTCCATCAGCACTTCGGCACACAGGGAGCACCGACGAGCACCAAACGAAGCACTAGACCAGCCTTTCATGCAGGCAGAGCTACACGTGGTCCTCACTGAGCTTACGCACAACGCGAGTCCTGGAGAAGACAGAGTGACCAATAAGCCCCGACAACAGCTACCGCCCCGTGCGTTGACAGCGCTCCTTCGGCCCTCTAATGACTGCTGGAGGAAGGGCGAGCTACCACAAGGCCGGAAGCACTCGGAGGTGCCCGTGGTGCCCAAGTCTAACAAGCCAATCTTGATTGCGAATCTTCGTCTCATTTTCATTACGTTTTGCGCTAGGAAACTCTTTGAGCACATGGTAAACGAGCGGCTCATCATGCACCTTGAAGACAATGATCTCTACCCGAACACCATGTTGGACTTCCGCCAAATCCTCAGCACACAAGACATACTTTTGCACATAAAGGAAGATATTTCTCTCAGCTTGAACAAGCACAGTAAGTCATCAGTTCTAGCTCTGGACGTGAAGGGTGCATTTGACAATGTGAGCCCCGAAGCCATTCTGCGTAGCCTTCAAGATGTCGGCTGCGGGGCCAAAACATACGCGTACATGTTGGTTTTCCTCACCAACCGCACAGCCACTGAAGGGATTGCCAATATCCAGAGCGAGCTTTTTCAACTCCCTAATAAAAGCACGCCTCAAGGCTCAGTGATATGACCACTACTTTTCAACTTCGCCCTTCATAAGCTACCACGTCTCTTGGACGCTGTACCTGGGATATATCACGCGTTATGGCCAATGATATCACTATGCGGATAACAAGTGCAAGCACAAGTGAACAGGAGGACCGACTTCAAGAGGCGGTTAACATTAATGAAGGATACATCATGACCTCCGGAAAAGCCGGAACTGTTAGTACTTGCGCTACGCACCCGGGTAGACCACCAAGCTACGATGCACCTGACCCACAGGTCTTTCTACAAAGAGTTCAAATACCACACGTTGACACACTTCGAGTCCTTGGACTACATACACAAAAAGATGGGTATGGCTCCACAGCCCTACCAGGGCTGCAGAACACCATGACACCGCTCACTAACCTAATCCAAAGGGTGGCAAGCACCACTGTGGCTTCAAAGAGCACGACACCCTAAAAATGGTACTACCTCTCCTTCACAGCCGCATAACGTACGAAACTCTCTACCTCAACCTAAAGACAGCGAAGAAACAAAAACTGAATCTGCTGATACGAAAGGCTACAAAGCTTGCCCTAGGACTGCCGCCAGTCGTCTCCACTGACCAATCGCTTCGCATGGGAGTTCACAATACGTGGGAAGAACTGACCGAAGATCACCTCATCAACCAGGTCGAGATACTGAAGCTGTCACTCACAGGCCGAGCCATCCTTCGACACACAGGATAAGAGACCACCCTAGAATCCAACGAAGGACGCAATGGCAAAACACCGTCGCAGCTCCAAGAATGCCTTGAACTTTAGAAGATCCTTCGAAACATGCATCCTCAACATCACCGAGCAAAGTGGCTCACCAAAGTTAACATGATTCAGAAAAACCATGACAATGACTCGCGGGGGGCGATAGTGGAAGCAGCCAAATATGTGGGACGTAACGCCTTCACGATTACCGTAACAGATTATAAGGGTGCGGTACTGGCATTGGCGACTATTCTCGCCAAACGTGCAGAAACAGTTGAAGAGGCTGCTATAGCACTCGCCACCCAGACGAGTAAGGATCCTATCGTGGTCTTTACCGACTCAAAAAAGCGGTACGGAACTAGCTGAAAGGCAGTTTCTCCATGATGGTGATTAGGCTACTAAAGCACATGAACAATCCTTCTTCCTACACATGCACCGTGTGGATTCCGGGTCACAAAGGTCTAGAGGAAAATTAAGTGGCACACAACGCAGCCCGCGAATGCGTCAACCAGGCATTCCCGTACGAGATGCGAGGCACCTCCCACTCAACAACAGAAGCAGAGGCAAGAGAACCATTACCACTAACGTATCATGCATTGCTGCAGCATTCTCGACTCGAGCTTAGGTCGTTCCATCCGCCACGTCCAAAACTGTCAAGAGACGAAAGCAGTGACTACAGGCGTCTTCGAAGCAACATGTTCACCCACTGTGTACTATTGCACCATATTAGGCCAATGTTTCACAGCTACGTCTCTCCTCACTGCAATGTGGAAGACACTCTGCTGCACCTCCTACTGCAGTGCAAAGTAAGCGTCCCAAGTCTACAAGCAGCAGCACCAGATGTGGACCAAGACCTCGTCAGTGAAGCGTGGGAGACTGCGATATCCCAGCCGGACCTGGTCGAGCAGCGTCAACTTGTTGCTCGAGCCCAGCGGGCTGTCCAGGCCAGAGGATTGCTGGAATAAGGGAATTTCCCATATTCACTCATAAGCCTAAATCAATGAATGTTTTCTCTCTCTTTCTCTTTGGGCATGAAAACACCCGAGCCTTCGGCGCATTGTCAGTATCGGTGACAGTAGACCCTGCAGCGCTGCCCCACTGCGAGAGTGTGGAGCTGTATACTACGCAAAAACTTAGTGAATGCTGCACATCACATCACCAGGCAGAACTTCAAAGACCCTGAAAAACACGGTCATCTTCCTGGAGTAACTCAAAGAAGGCTTAGCAATTCTGCTATCTCGTTTTGCGGGAGCATGCATGCGCACGTCAGCTTGGCAAGAGAACAGTTTCAAAACTGACGGACGTCACAGGCTGTTCCCGCAGTAGTGAGCCGGCCTGAATAATTTCTCTAGGTGGCATTGTACTGCGCAAGCCCCGGCTCCGACTCAGTTGTCCACCGCATGGGCTCTTTCTATCGCTACCGCAACATCCCCTCAGCCGTATACCATGTAGACGGCGCACCTCGCTGCATATGCATGGCGAAAGCGCGATAAACCACCGATCTGTTTTGGGTGTAGTGGCCCTGGCAATACTACCCTATACTACCATCGTGGCGTGCCAGGCTATACAGGCGCCAAATCACAGAGCAATTACATAGACCGTCTCCCTTTTCGTTACATAAGTTTGGATCCTCCTTAGAGCAAGTCTTGAAGTAGCTATCCAGCAACTACTTTTCATCACTCACCCTCACCCAATCGTCGCTACTTGTCACCCTTGCGTCGATGGCGGGTCTTTGAAGACGAGGGAACTAGCCGCTACAGTCTAAGAGGTAAGAACTGCGCTAGAAAAATACTCAAGTTCTCGAACATTGCCGTCAAATGTCGAACAATTTGTAGGTGGCACCCATGCATACGCTTCTTTAGATACCGATGCAGCCGTGTTCGTTATAGACGCTAAACTTTGCCGCAGGCTTCAAAGCGTGACCACGCTGCTTGATATGATGTGCTTGCGTGCAGCGAATGAAGAACCTGTTCGGCCTTCCGCACTAACCGGCTCACCATTATGGAGGACCACTACATTGTGGCGTTTATCGTCCTTTACTGGTATTACCGAATTGCGAAGTGCTCCGCCGAACTTTCACCGTGGCTGGGATCGAGCCAGCGACCTTCGAGTGAGCAGCCGAGAACCCTAGCCACTGATCCACCGAGGTGGACGGTTGCAATGAATGCAAGGCTATTTATACCTTCATTGACGATACGCGGTTGGCAGCCCTTAAACGCGCAAATTTCTACTGCTTTAACAATATAAAAATAAAATCGTTTAAGATGCAGCGTTCATTGATTGAATATCTGCAAGACAGCGATAGAGCAAAGGTTTGGATATTTGATGAGACAAAAGTCTTCATTTTTCCAAGCGAATACTGCCCACTATGCCATAAAAGTGCTCAAAGTTGTGTAAAAACAGGGAGGTTTCACGTGAAATTATCAGACAGAAATGTGAGGCACAAGTCTGTATGGCACATCTTTTTACAGCTGTATTTTTGAAATGCGAACTTAAATTTAAGCCACGGGTGTGTCCGTAAAAAGCTCGACCAAAGACAAAAGTGCACACTGTGGCTCAGGTTGAATAACCTGCGTGTGACTCTTTTTTCAATTTTCTAAGAGACAATTCATTTATCGAAGTGCCAGAATAGCATGCACAAAATACTTCGATCTAGAGAAACCAAAGCCGTACAGTTAAAGAATATCAAAAGCACAAATAAAGCTCATCCGATGAGTAACAGCGCCACAGTGAGACACCAAACTGCAATGCAAAACTTTTTTTCAGCACCGAGTCGCTAATGGTAAATTAACGCGATTCACAAATATAATACTCATGTCGGGGACAACGCCAGGTGCAGTTTACAATGTGCTTTAACTAATGAGCGGCACATACACCGGCATGATTCTAGAGAACGAAAGGTGCGACGACAATACAAAGCACTCTAGGGAAGTGCCCAGACTGATCTCATTGCAATGCAGATGCAGCTGAGCAAGGTCAAATTCTTCTGTACATAGTGCAAGGCAAACGTACGAGAACACAAACTTGTGCTAAAAAAGCGGAACATACCATAGTATGAGGACGGCCATGGCACCCCACCCCAAGCGAGCCTTATATGAATTGAAGACGACTTGGGGAGCAATTCATACTAGGCGCGCTTCAGCCAGGGACGACCAGAGGTCGACTCACCTTCATCTCGGGTCAAGGCGATGGAGGATACGTTAGAATGGGTATTAGGCAAATTTGGGTCGCATAGTCTACTACTTCATTGAGATGGGCAGTCACACCGAACAGCGGAATAACACGATTTAGACGATGCTGGTACAAATTGGTACGTCACCGACTTCAATGTGGACTACTCAATACTCTTAATCATCTACAAGAAGCTCGCCGCTTTTAAACTAACGCAGCAAAGGTTGTAAACATCGGGGGCCAATAGTAAAAAGTTCTGCAAAAATTTAAGGACTCATTCGCAAATTCACAGACGAAGCAGCCAATGTTTTGAAAAGTGATTTTACGTCGAAGTAGTAACATGGTTGTGACGGTGGAAAGCGTAGGAACGATAAAAATTTCGGCAGATCCCACGTACCTGGAAATCGAAATTATGCGAAGCATGTGGAGGGACCATGTTGCAATTGTTTTATTGAGCACCACGTCATAAAATGACGCAAACTATATGTACAAATGTTGCACGGACATACATATGTTGAAGAGCTGCAATTGTTTGTATAACCAGTTCTTTGCACTTGCGCAGCGGTGTCAACTAGTAACATGGTGCAAGAATAATTTAGGTAAGCGAACAACGCAAAGCGAGCGTGCCGGTACACGGCTCACCGGTCTAAGGACCATGGCGGGCTGCTGGCCCATTCCGCAAAGCAGATCCGGCACGTGAGTGACGGCTTCAACATCTGAGAAAACCGGATATTCGTGCGATATCAACCACGCGACACGGGTAGAGCCGCGCCGCGAAAAAGAGGGTGATAAGGGAGGTGGTTGACGATGCGGCGAGGGTATTGTGGCGAAGGTAAATGAGCACCGCTACTTTCCTACATCACCGGGCTTCGCTACACCGAGAAGGGGGGGGGGGAGATCCTGGGGCAAAGTTTGTAGCGCCTTCTTCCAGGTTCCTAGAGAGGCAGAACATTATCGGTCAGCGAATTGTCCCGGCGTTTGCTCACCTGAAGTATTCTTGCACCGTGTCTGGAACATGCCTATTAGCAACACAAGAAGCTGATATGAAGCTCTGATGCTCACGAAGATGCTGGCCCGGGACACTGCTACGCAAATCAACTTCAGCGCATGGCAACAAACCACATTTGAAGGACACTGCTACGCAAATCAACTTCAGCGCATGGCAACAAACCACATTTGAAGTTATCCCGACGTGACGGCTGTATCAAAGAAGTTCATATGTAATGTTTATGAAATTGGGTAGGCAGCAATGCAACTACTATTGATTGTTTCACGAAGATTAGCGTCATTGGAAAATCAGTTTCGAGACCTGACATAGCTCTGTGGTAAAATGCTTCATTGACACCCAAATTGCTTGGGTTTGATTCCAGTGCGACCCTGACATTTATTTTTTGCATTCGGCGAGTCGACGCTACCGTTGTGGAGTAGTTTTCTTAACGCTCGCGCGTTAAAATTGCACATGTGTAATCTCGTCATTCCTGGGTAGATACTAAGTGTCAATCACCTGTGGCACATACCCACGTACCAGCGGCACATACACGCCCGTGGGTATGTGCCAACGTCTAAAAGAAAGTGTTTGATAACGTACGCGACGGGATTGTGACATCATTCATGTCTTGACCAGCACGTCACATTCGTCAAACCATGTTACCCTTCCATGCTAATTTTCGTTCACGCGAACTGAAGGGGATGAACACGAGGGCACCCAAACCTACTTTTCTGGATAAATAGATACGCTCAAAGTCGCTAAAGTTCGCTAAGAAATGCTTCACAATTAGTAGTAAAAATATAACTGTTTATCAAGTGAACATATGCACAAAAAACACACATCACAGTAGAAATAAAGAGCCAGGCATTGTCAATAATAAGCTATTAGTAACGCATTGCTTGTCTATACTGCCTCAGTACACTACAGAATAACCGTTGAAGATGTTGCGTTCTACATATTGTACTTCCATGCTTTCCAGAAGAATAAATTTATACTCGCACGAGGTCACGATGTCAGGGTGACAGAGCTTTCTATTCGGGGGTACTATTGCGCGGATAAGGAAAACACACCATCCAAGTCATTCACAAAGTGTACTGATAGCGGCGTCAACACTCGTTGGCCATCAAGTAATATGATCATAAATAGATCACGTGGTTTTTCACAATTCAGCCTTCAAGCATGTAGCGCAAGAATGCGCTCCACTGAAATAAGTAGGGCATCGCTCGGCTATTATTACTCTATTCGTCTCAGTGAGTCAGCGGAGCCAGCGAAGTGAATTTTGTGACTCCAACTGAGCGTTCGCCACCTCGTATTTGTGCCTGGAAATGGCGCTAACGAGAAAACCTTGAAAATAAACATGTTACCACGTTGCGCGAGCTGACAAGCGGCCACATAGTTCCTTTATTTTTGCCTCGCCGCATGTGCGAGCTCAAAAAATGTGAAAGCGATGCCCTAAGAATATCGCAGTGCGACTAAATGCTTGGCATCATGGTGGAAAGATGGCAATGTATCGTTCAATCAGCTCGCGAAGAATGCACACGATTGGTGACGGAGAACGGCGCAAATCAGAAACTTACACGCTGTAAATAAGGTGCTGGAACCTACGGTAGTTTTTTTTTCTAATTGATCCACTCGCGACACCCTAATTATGCTCGGTGAGTACGCCAATATTTAGCGAGAGTGCGTTCTTATCAATACTCGGGCTTCTCTTATTTCACCTTCTCGCGTTCGACGAAACAATGCTATCCGACGCCACAATCATAAAACCTTGGCAAAGCACCTAGTGAAAGTACCGCGTTGACCCTGTCAAGCTTGGCTGTCTGTTTTTTTGCACTGTATTGCGAGCACACGAAGCGTTTCATGAAGTCACGATGAGCCACCTAATCAAAAAGGTGGAAGTTACTATGAACAAGGAGAGGCCTTGCCTGGAATACGCTCGCACACTCATCCACTGTGTACGCTTCGCTGAGGAGCCGAAATGAGTGGGTGAGCGAGTCGATGGAGTGGCGCCGTAAGTTCGCTGGCTGTGCCAGCGGGCCACACAGTTGCAGTTACTGTCCGCACCACGTGGGGCCCAGTGGCCCACTAAGCTAGGTAGCTATTACTCCGAACACATGTAACGGTTTTGGCTGAAGTAAGACTCGACAAATGAAAAATGAACGAATAAGCGTGTGAGCGCTCAGCATTGCATCACAAGATTTATACTTTTGCTAACTACACTACTCACTTGCAATACATTGTTAGATGGCTTATCGCGTAATTCTACATATAGGAATAACAAGGTGTCATATCGGATCGTCAGAAAACTCGTTTGGCGATGCTGTCCCCCACCCCAACGCATACCTTATTTCTTCTTGCGAGAATTTTTACTTTCTATGAGAACGGAATAGAGACCATGTAGTTTGACCTTGCGAGAAAGCGTTCGATAGAAGGAAGCCCTAGTGAATTAGTATCCAACAATCTCGGGCTTGTTGTGTAAACTGATGTGCTAGATTGAGCCTTACGTAGCACAGCAGGCCTTCAACAACCACGGGAGACGCAGCTGTGTACAATGTACAACACATGAGTTTACTAGCTTCCAAAGTTTAAAAGAATCAGAAAACAATGTCCTAAATGGCCTCATGAGCTTGGTTTCATGATCAAGTAGTCACCGCTACAGCTCAATAGAACGTTTGCACGAAAAATAACGCAATAATTTGTCACAGAGGATAAGTTTATTGCTCTGTGAATGCAATAGTCAGGCTTGCAGACTGATGCTACTCTGCAAGGTCCAACTCGTTCCGGTCACCAGTCTTGCGTAGACGCATGCAAAATTTGGTCCCGCTTCCATCATCCCGACATTCGCACTTCTTTTTGCAATCGCCGTTTCCTGTGCACTGCGAGAAACAATGCATGTTTACCTAAGCAAGATTAGTGGCCCAAATATGATTATTCACTGAATAAAATGATTTTTCTGGGACGTGCTTGTAGGATGTGCGTAGGAGCACATCACGTCAATTGATGAAACATTTTCCGACGACGCAAACGAAGTCATGTTGTAGTGTTGCAGCCCAGTTTGTAAAGGTAGACATGTGTTAGTGTGACACAGATGGGGAACAAGAAATTAACTCTAGATCACTAAGTTCTACATGAAAAGGAAGAAAAAAGGGCGGGAATGAATGAAAGAGCGTCGAAATATATGGCGGCACTGCAATTTCCTTACAACCACGTCTGCGCCGAATTCACAAAAAATAATGTCTCTGGGAAATTTGTGTCTTTCGTGGTCTCATTTCTCTAACATCGCAACGACATTATAACGACTCATGTCAAATTGTCCCAAATATAGTGGCATAAGAAGAGCATGTTTACATGACTAGAATGTATGAAATCCCTACCCAAATAAGGCGTGTTTATCTGAAGCTATTATCTATTATTATGTTTAGAAGACTCCAAGTAAAGTTTTCAGCTAAGTTTCCATTAGCTAACAGAAGACAAAAGTGGCACTCGAAAAGTGCGCGGAAACTACACGCAAGAAGCGACGCAAGTATTCCCACCTCAAGGCTTCCCCCGCTCACATTAGTCATTCTTCAGCTTTTGTCATATATGCAGCTAAGGAGTATATTCACCGCAGCCTGAATCACCATCCATCAAAACTTTGATGCGTTTTTATTGTTATTTGAGCTGCCTCGTCGTCACCCCGTGAGAACCACAGCTTGCACAGTCGTAAGCTACGTTTGAAAAACAACTTGCAATGTTTCTGCAGTGGTACTACTTTATGAATATTTCACGATATTTTTGATAATACTAGGCGTGTGAAAAATGGCGGGTCTCACGCTATGAATATTTCGGTTCATAAAAAAAGAGTTCTCGCTCTCCCTCCTTCTACCGTTGACATACATCTGTCTGTATGTGTTGATATACATCTGCCGACTGGCAAGAACAGATTTTTGTGGTTTCAACCATAGAGTTTCTCAATATACTCTAGAGGGAACTTTGGCGCTAGTGTCTATGGGAGCTGCAACACACGGCGCTTCAGCGAGCATGGGAATGATGGGTAGTACACACATTTGTCTAATTTTCGTACTTCTGGCCTGCTTTTGTGTCCGTGTGTGTTCGTGTGGCGTGAAGCTGTGTTTTCATGAAAACATAAAATAGCAAATGTTCACCGTTTGCGCTTCACAACCTTATTCTTTTAAGCTTACCATTTTGAATCAAGTCATTAAGTTGAAAAGGTTTTGTTTTTTCTTTCAAAACAAAACTGAAACACAGCAATAAACGAAGCCGCAAGATCGATTCGCCACCCGCAAGTACGAAGACTAGGCAAATGTGTGTACTAAACATCATTCCCATGGTTGCTGAACGATCACAGTGCCAGAGTGCCCTCTAGTTAAATTTGGGAAACTCTATTGTTTCAACAATATAATGGCTACCTGCTTACCCACTTATTAAGCAAGAAAGTGCAGGCGAGTAATTACTCGAGCAGTGCACAGCATTCTGCTGAATGAACAATGGATATACATAAAAAACAGCACCTCACTGGCGCCGCCTTCTGCGCCTGTTAATCCGTCAAGTGCATCGTACAATAATAAAAGCTCCCTGTTAGCGCGTCTTACTTTCTATACAAGGAGTTTTTTAGCTAATATATGTTTTCTAAAATTGGTGTCTTAAAGTTGAGCGCGTGTACTTTTAGACAACTAAGTCTGCATCGCAGTGCATGAACTATGCCGCCCTACAGTTGCTTTCCGACGAGTATGTACTAAAATTAGGTAATTAACTTGGTTATGGGTAATTTTATGACAATTTTTATTGTTTTAGACTTCACATCTTACGATATTCCAATTTTATGTTTAAAAAGTGCAATGAATTTGAACTAAGAATTACCTAAATTTAAGCCTCCAATCTAGGTGACACCAAAACTGAGTGCACAGGGGACGCAGACAATCCGTAATTGCAGTCTCGTTAGAACGGAGGCTCAGGAGACACTATTCACAAAAAGAACAAGCAAAAAAACAAACTAAGGCGCATCACCGGAATACATGACCGGGAAAAACGGCAAGCCATCTCGAATACCCTACTGTACTACTTATTATTTGGGTTTGGTCTGCAGTACTTATCTGTTTTCTTCTAAAACTTAAAAGAACCGCAAAGAACGTGTTCTTTTGTCTTTTTATCACGTCGTTTCATTTCTCAAACACCCCTGAAATGCTTATTACATAAAGGGTTCGGTTCACAGTAAAGGCAGGTGACTTCATTGGGAAAGAAATTTCGTTACATTGTCCAAGAAGTTTGACAAAAGCGTGATGGGTTCTGTTTTGTTGGAAGTGTGCTGTTTCTCACTTGTCTCCGAGAACTTGTGCCGCAATAGTTGCAGTCTAGTTTTAAGCTGTGCAGTGAAGCTAGAATTGGATCTTGAGGTGCTTCTGGGTTCACCGTGAAAGATACATACAGCCACTACATATCAAACGCCAAAAATAGGGTTGCAAAGAGCAATGACAAAATTGAAAACACTCACCTCTACACGCGGCTTCTCGCCACCTTTATGGCCCTTTTTGTCACTGCTCCTCTCGCTAACTTCATCCTAAATACAAAATAGCATCGTGTACGTGAGCATCGAAACAGTAACAATGTTTCAGAAAAGCCACAAACACTCATTTTGTTCCGTATTAGCTGCGCTTCTTCTGGATTCCAATACTTAAAAAGACGAACAGCTACGCTAGTAAACGAACAGTGCATACTGAATAAAAATTTGTGCCACATAAGTGTGTTGATTTCAGGCATTAAATTTCAGGAAGGTGGGGCCGGGTGAATGTAACCGTGGGTTTTAGAGCAGGGCTGATAATCCGGCTGCCGGGATTTCCCTCTCCTATATTTACGGATATGTACGCTATTTACATGCGACGACAATGGCCGGCACACTGGCGGGTTGTTTGGTTGGACCTAAGAGGATTGGCTCAACCCACTACGGGGGATGAGCCATGAATCTAGTGGCAGTGGGATTTCGGGGAAAGAAAAAAAAAACAAGAGGGGGATGCCTAAATATATTTTTATAAACACTAAAAGCTTAGTTGTGCAAACAGGCTAATGTGAATTGTTTAAAAATAAAACGAATAAAAAATAAAAATATGAGCTAAATAAAATTAGAGTAAAGAATATACGAAACAGACTAATAACAAAAATAACCAATGAGTATGTACTTCTGAGATCAGAATGGTTGCCGTTTTGATTCTTTTGATAGTTATATATGGCTATGTCTCTGTTGCAGTGGCCTAGTGCCGAAGTCCCTGAGGAGAGTAGTACCGTTTCCGGTAGCTAAAGCCCGTGTTTTTAGAAAACTGATATTATAAAATATTGCCTCAAATTTCGATATCGGTGGTATTCTGTGAAAAAGTGCTATATATTTTCTGTTTGTGCACAATAGTAACAATGGGAAGAACAAACAAAACCAGATCTGTAAAAATAAAAGTTTAAAGGTGGAATTCGAAGTGAATATCACTTCGAATTTTCTTGTCGCACACCATGAGCTGTACCACCGAAACTTAAGGTGCTGAAAATATGTGCCATTTAGAACAGAAGAGTGGGTGTGCTCTTGCCCCATACAGAAATTTTGAAATCGCGTGATTGTATGTAGGCAGCAGGGTCTTAGAATATCCAGGACGGGGTCTTGAATCGATTTTGCCGCCAGCATGTCCTCCGCTTCATTCAGTATTAGTCCCGCGTGTCCTGGCACCCAAACCAATCAGATAACACGAACGTGACTGGGTATATACATATGGAATTTCAATAAGCAAGGTGATGTCTTTGGTGTTGTCACAACAGTGCGAACTGACGAAGAATCAGTCAATATAACAGCCGAAAAGATATATGTTGGTAGCTTGCATATGGCCAGAATCACGGCGATTAAGTGTGCATTGAATATTGGCGTCAAATTGGGCAGTAGCTGTCAATAAGACCAATCTAATGCTGTTGAGTAGTTGCCCACTCCTCCTTTCTTGGCATTAACGAAAGCATCTGTGGCTATAACTAAACTTATCTGTAGAATATTGAGATGGTCTCTGAGCAACCCATTTAAATACTTTATCAGCAAAAGTTTAGCATCTTTAGGGAATATATCGTCAAACTATTCTTACCGTAGGATTCCCTACCTGTCATAAACTCACACCACTCACATCACATCAGACCAGTCTCTATCTGTTTTGTAGTCGTTTTTCTAGACTGGGACGCTCTACCGCTTTTTTCCTCAATCCCACTACTGCCTTCTCTGAATATTTTGACAAAAAACTAAAGCTTCCACCAGGTATTCACACTACTTGCTTTACAAAACCACACATCCTGTGCTAATTAAAAAAGAATAAAAGAAGAACCACGATTTCCATGCTCTTTTTTAAAGCAAACCAGTGTGCAGCTCTGCCTGTGATTTCATTTCCTGATATAACAAGCCAGAAAGATTGCGAGTAACAAACGTACTGATCTCTTCTATAAACATCGCTGTACAAGTTCTTCACGGTAGTGACGAATCCTAATTTCAAAGGAGTTGTCGTAGCAAGATTGTTAAACGTTTCTTCATCTGTTTCAAGCACTGTGTAGTTACTGTCGGAACCGAAACGTACACACGGCGCGTGAACGTGTGCTAGATCCAGGAGTAGGTCTTTTCATTTTAACGTACACTGCACGCGCCGTCTCTGCCATACAAGAGAAAGAATACACATAAAAACATGTTGATACCTGTGTTCCGAAAATCGGTAAAACACGGAAGTAAAACTTGTTTTTACGCAAGTAGTCTAAATGTTACTGTACACTGAAATAACAGAGCTATAGCTCCACTTAACGTGGATGCATCCACTTTAACGCCTGAAGGGGTACGGCCACCTTTTTTCGGAGGCAAGTGTACTCTGGCTTACAGATTTCCTGTATTCAGAAGTGGCTCTGACCAAGTGGGAACCTGAACAAATGATAATATTTTATTTCGATATTATAGTCACTTTTCTCGCAGCGCGCTTACGGACATTGGCACTAACTTGACATCATGCTACAGTACTAATCCTAATGACTTCACGCAGTAGTCTGGCAAGTTTTTATGACTTCAAGCGCCGAAACCCAAAAATAGTACTTGCGCGTCGCCCTCTCGATTGTGGGCTCGCGCCGTGCGGTCTATGTCATCCAGCGTACCTGTGAAGCGAGATAGCGGAGTCTGGGATAGTGTACATGCCCGTCAACGCACTCAACAGAGGGCGAAGGAATCCTTTGATTTCGAATGTGCCGTCATGTCGACAATATTTTACCCCTCGAATTAGCTTGCACCACTGAAACAGGCAATAATATGTGTGAGTTCAACTGATTTCAGCGCGATCTGGCACAGAGGCGGTCGTGGGTCTACTTCAAGTACCGTGGACGAGGAGGAGTGTGGACGCTAACCAAGCGGAGTTTGTCCTGTTCGCTGAACTTTACTTGGGAAGCGTACACAAACAACCTGCAGTTGCTGACCGACTTCTGATTGTCGACGAAGAATCTGCGCGTTAAAAAGCGCTGGACAAATGGTGCGATTCAAACTAATGGTGCATTCGTTAGGCCAGGTCATTGTAAAATGTTGATTGATTGATTGATTGATTGATATGTGGGGTTTAACGTCCCGAAATCACCATATGATTATGAGAGACGCCGTAGTGGAGGGCTCCGGAATTTTGTCCACCTGGGCTTCTTTAACACGTACCCAAATGTGAGCACATGGGCCTACAACATTTGCACCTCCATCGGAAATGCAGCCACCACAACCGCGATACGATTCCGCGACCTGCGCGTCAGCAGCCGAGTACCTTAACCACTAGACCATTGTGGTGGGGCGTTGTAAAATGTTACCAGCTTTGCACCAACCAATCATTACGCACTCTACATATCGGGACGCCTCGTTCGTTAGCGCCTTTCAGCCGTAGATTACTATTTCTACTAACGCTACCCCTTGCCAGACACGACAATTGCATTGCGATAAAACTCTAAAACGGCGACGTAGCTGTTCAGCAGGAGACAACCACGCACACTGCTGGGATTTGATTCTAGTACGAAGCCAGATTTTAAATGCGTATAGTCAACAATCCAGATGCACGTCAACAGATTTCATCTATCTATTTATCTATCTATCTGTCTATCTATCTATCTATCTATCTATCTATCTATCTATCTATCTATCTATCTATCTATCTATCTATCTATCTATCTATCTATCTATCTATCTATCTATTTGCGTCGAGGTTCTTTGAATATTGCTAAAGCCATAATGTTGGTGTGTCTGATAACTAACCTCCAAATAAATGTACGAAATAGATGTAGTGCCTGCGACCTATACAGTAACCCGCTAGCTTTGAAGCGATGTGCACTAACAGAACAATAGTTGACCCTTCGCGGTAGTCTAGTGGCTAAGGCACCCGGCAGCTGACCCGCACGTAGTGGTATGAAATCTCGGCCACCGCAGCGGCATTTCCGACGAAGGCGAGAATGATGAACACCTGTGTGCTTGCATTTAGGTGCCGCTTGGTAAAGAACCTTATGTGGTTAAAATTTCCAGAGTTCTCCACTATGGTGGCACGCATATTCATATTGTATTTTTCGGACGAGTGAGCTCCAGCAATAATGAGAACAATAGCTCAAATTTTCAGTGGTCGCCAAGTTTCGTAAACTTTTGTGAGCGGGTATACTTAAATTGTCAATCAAAAAAGCACGTGTGTGACGAACGAGTTTTACAAGTTTTGAAAGGCATTTGCATTTCGAAAATAAATCAAACGTCCATGACAAGGCATAATTGAATGCGTGCTAAGCGCGATCTTTGTTTAATCCGCTGCTGTATTGGTTTTCTTCTATTGCAGTACTGCAGGTTTAATTGTAGAAGAGGGGTGTGGTGTAAAAGTATTCAAGACAACACTGTGGGAGCCTTTTTTGTAGGCCTCTGTAATATATAGGTCACGTTGTAAAAAATCCTTGCTAACAACGCATATGTGTTGGCGTTTACCCACCATTGCTTGGAAAGGCAGATTTTATGGGGTCCAAAACCGAAGTATTTCATAGTTACTCAGTCTTTTCTTCGTTATAAATGTCACTCTCATTGCTACTGAACTGGCTATACTACTCAAATACAGGTATTACCTTATAGATATCCCAGCTAAGAATAAACGCGTAAATAAAGTAGTGCTTTTTGTGACAGATGTAAGGCAATACCTTCACCAATCACTCATACACATATATACCGAAAATGTCATATTTTGATGGTTCACTGTAGGTATAATAAGGATTTTAGTTTTGTATACACAAAGCTTTATATTGTAAAACGTGAGAGCTATGCTTATTATACAACAAAAATGTGCACTAAACAAATTCAGCCTTTTTGTTATATGCGCCCATTCTCATATGTTCCTTGCGTGCCCATGCGTCTACGTTGCACATTTCAGCAGACGTCACAACGGAACGAAGGCGGAAATCCATCAGGCGAAAATCAAGTGAACGTAACAAGTTTAGGCATTCTTGCACTAAGCGCCACTGCATTCGTAATACTGCCTTCTCATAGGTATACGTAAAAGCACTGTGTTTGCTACATAAGTATTCACATCAAGTGTAGTGTCTGAAGAGTTGTTTTAGAAATAAGTGAAGACAAGTGGTCACTTTGGCTCTTGCTCATCATTTCTTGCATAACCCATTTCTTGCTCGGCCACATAAACGCAGCACTGTTGGCCTCAGCGGCAAACATTTGAATAACAAGTGAAAAATTTGCGGACTGTGCAGCTATTAAACTTACCGAATCAGGCCCCTCGTAAGGAATCATATAATCTCCGCTGTCAGGCTCCTGCGAAGATACATTTTGAGTCACCTTCTGTGTTTTGTAAGACTAAGAACTAATCTTGAAAAAAAACGGCAAATATGGCAGCGCTAAAATTATCTTAGAATGTATGAAACGCGTTACCTTATTGAGTAACACGTGAAAGTAAAGCGATCTCTCGTGATAAGTCACATGAGATATCTAGGGCAACTTTTTGCTACCTAGTAAAGTTCTATCGACAACGTAGTACACAGCCGACTCGATACTCTATTTTAAATATGATGAAAAACATTATCGAAGCTATGGTGGTGTCAAGCCTGAAAAAAGAGCGAAACAGGGCGGCCCTCGTTTCTGTTCATTTGAAGCAGTTAACACTCTAGGCGCCCGGGCTGCCGTATTTTGTCATGTACTATCATTGTCAGTTGGCGTGATTCAAGTTAGAGCACGTATAGATATCGAAAAAAAAGTCAAGTGAGAAATACGAAAATACGCAAGGAAGAAAGGAAAAACATCGGTGAGCAGCCTTCTCTACTTGTGACGCAACAGTGAAAGCAACCTTGATATATTAGGCCTCGAATGCACGGTGAAGAGACCGTGCACACCCTAGGCACAAATCACAGGCGGGCCGGATCCCCACAACCGAAGAAGACGATGAACACTTGTGAGGATGAGCATGCTTGAGAAACATAACAAATGCCCACAATACGAAGCAAAAACAATATAAGTAAAAATAATGTTAAACAACTGTAAAACACAAAAAGTATGAAGATAGGTTGGAATATTTCCGCTGCAGCCGAGACAGAAATACTAAAATGCTATAATTCTTTGTTGCTAATATCCTTTCATGCAGGCGTATAATAGAAAGCGACGACATGCAAATGTTCATTGTAAACATTGGTCCGACAAACCTATGAATCTGCTTCTTCCATTGTCATGAATCACAGAAATCATAGGTCTGCGTATTGCAGGTTATCTTGATAGAGATTCCCCACAATTCACTTTCATGCAGTACTTACCGAGTCTCTTCGACGACGCAATCCGTTCTTTGGCTTGCAGTATTTGTAACCATCCTTTCTGGCTTCTGCGATTTCGCCTTCGAAGATTGCCCATCTGGAATGTAGAACTTACTGTTCGTTACATGGTACCTGGATCAAGTTACCCATGTAATGAGCGGTCGCATTTTGTAGCGATGTCACTGTACTCACACAAATATGGCCGATCATTTTTCCACAGAAACAGAAAAAAAAGCCACAGCATTCTCCCGTGTCTGGTTGTGTCTATACATAATATTTTATTCATAATTGTGACACAACAAAATGGCAATATTTCGCTATTGCAGCATTTTTCTGTAAGCATGCTTTAAAAAAACAGACGCTTCAATAAGGAGCAACATGAAGTAGCAGGATATGTGACTGACGTGTAGTACCCCAGCAATCCCAAGTATTCTAACCTAGTTACGCCCGACAATGAGACATCGGTCATAATAAATTATTTGAAGAAGTATTGCAAAACAAAAGCCAAGAAGAAAAACCTTCAAAATTGCAGCTTTATTGTGGAGAATTGTGAGCCAAAGGGCTAACATGAACCAGCGTAAGAAAACAGAGTAATATAATTTTTAAAACATTCACGTCTGTAGAAATGGCGCGGCAGTCGCAGTGTGAGCATGCGAAGCCGCCTTCAGAGAGCCCTCTATAACTCCTAGTTGGGCGTCTACTTGAAGTGTGATCGCTAGAAATGAAGCACAGAATAAAACCCATCTTCAAGATAAGATTTTTTCAGCCAAATAAGTTTGGTGCGATTGTACGGAAAAAAACCTGAGCCAGCGAGCGTACCGCAAAATTACCCATAGAAATGCGCTGGTCACTGGCACATTTGTGTTTCTCATTTATCAATAATTGATGCTCTCTGTATCGCCGGCTTGTTGAGGAACAGCCGTGCCTGTTACGGCAATCTGATCTTCTGTCAAAATTATTTGCCAATGTACGTTGACACATTTCAATGTTGTACGATTATGATTGCATGAACATCTATGCTGTTAGCAGCGACTGCAGCATGCCGATGCTAAGTTCAAAGTTCATAGATTGAGGTCTGAATTTCGGCATGAAACAAAAAATAAAAGGGGTGGGTGGGGGGACTATGATAGAGCACTGGCCAATATGATATGAGGAGAGGAAGGGAGAGATAGCAAGAGAAAGAAATTAAAGCCAGCCTCATGCCTTTAAAGCCGTAGTAAACAGTGAAGCTGGCAGGCAAGGCCTGTGAACTTGCAAACGCAGTTCTTCCTTTCTTCGTCTTGTCCCTCCTTTTTGTTCTTTCATTTTTCGTCTTTGCTTTCTCAACCTCTTCTTGTTTTTTTAATGTTTTTACGTCTCTTTGGTAAAGTTCCGCCTCTGCTCACACTCTGCCTCCTCACAATCCACCTCCTTCTCATGTACAGTATTCTATAGTGTAGACGGTTACGCTAAGGTTAACCCGCTCACCGTCTCCTCCTTGTTTACTTGCCCTGCTCATCATATTAACTTCTGTATTTTTTGCTGAATTTCATTCTATTTCGCTTTTTAACTATACAATACAACGCCACGTCACGATTTACTGTCTTTTCTTTTTGTGTTCTTCCTCCATCTGTTCACTAAGCTCTTGCTATATTATTTTACTCCTCATTATGCTATACTGAGAGCTGTTTGGCATACCTTTGTGGCGCATAAAGAATATTACACAGAAATATGCTCTATGATTTGACCTCAGCTTTCTGTTTCCCTTCCTGCTCTCCCTTCTATGGCTCCGACTTACTCTCACTTCTCTCTCCCACACCTTTGCTATGCTCTATCTGCATGGTTTTTGAATTTCAGGCCATGACATTTCTTTACCAATGAATTGGAAGCGGACAAGGCATATACCTGCTTTCCGTGGGGCACACCCGCCGAGTTCAGCGTGGACTAGACACGGCACTACTCGAAACTTCGCAAGCTCCGCTGTTAAAAGTAAGTAATATGTCACGAACACACACGCCACTTTTCGTGTTTGGAAATTTTCTCGAAGTGCCAAGGGCTTTTGCTAGTCTTTAGGGAGTACCAAAGCACTCAAAGCATGTCTTGAAGGCAAAGTCCACACCTGCGTCTAAGCGCACTTTTTTGTCTTTGTGGTATGCAATCATAAGGATGAATGGTGGCTGAGCCAATGGGTAGGAAGTTTTACACCACCCACGTATTACGCTAATCCCATGGCCTGACTCATGATGAGAATGCGCTGTTCGGCCCCTCAGTATTACAACCATTATTACTTTTTGTTGCGCTACATATCCCATTCACGGGTTCCTTTTCCGAAAGAGATTCAAGAACTCATGGGTTTGTGCTACCGCGCATGGCTGCCAAGAAAGAAACCTAGGCTTCAGTCAACCTTCAAACCTGAATGTATGAATAGCAGCAACGAGAATAGCAGCAGCGGAGGTGAATAGTCACGTCAACAAAAGCGGCCGTTATTTGGCCTTATAACAGGTGACACCGTTAACTTAGGCAGAACAGAATACTCGCAACAAATGTTGAATGTAGCATTGCGCATGATTCGCTGATATGAAGGGGCATTTATTCTGAAGGCAGAATTTCAATTGCTCTGCACTTTCCAAGAAAAGAGATGATGCATGGCCCTAAGTTTGTTAATGTATTTAATGTTGAAGGCATGTGCATGAAAGCATTCTTATGTAGTTCACTCTTTGATGACCCAAGGTAATCTAATGATAACGCGAGATGTACTAGAAGCATGAAATCTAACTCTTTAAATATAGTCTTTTACATCCACGCTATGAAAAAATACGTCAAGGTGAATAGTTAAGCATACTCACAGTACAACCAGAAGCAAAACGTTCGCGGAAAACAGCAAGGATTTCATTTTGGTCGAAGTCTTGGATGGTCGACAGAGCAGGAAGCTTGCTCAATGCTCATAACACAGGAGTCTACAGTCTCTTTTTATATACATCTTTGTACAGTGGCACATGGTTACAAACATGCGCAATGCGAGATTGATGAGTTTCTTGGAATGCGTTTTGATACATCTGGTGCTCGCGTCCGTTCTGCGCAGTTATGAATGTTCCCCAGTCATTTCATAAGTAATGAAACTGAAAAGCGCTAGTTTGAATGAGAAAACAAAAAAAGAAATAGAATTTATGGAATTATTCACAATACTGTGATTCGTTATGGAATTTTATATGATGACAAGTTCTTCTAAATTCATGCTCTCACTGACATTTAATTTAGAAGCGACTTGATGACATTCTGTCAGCATTGTGATTACACGCCAATCGTCGCAATTGACGGCCTTATATGATGGAAATTCAGGAAGTATTAGCTTTGAGAGTAAAAGCGTCATGATTAACGAGTTTGCTTGTACATGAGATATTCTGAACGGTGAACTATTGAACCTGAGAAGGCATGCTGCTATGTCGCAGCTGGTAACTCATTCGTGCCTAGGTAGTACATCTGGAGAGTTAAACCCTGCCGCCAGAACCCATTTATTGACTTATCTATTTATGTGTGTCTGATATAGCGTGTACTGTACTGCGATTACTAGCAGCTACAATTTTGTTACTGGTATTAGATGATTGCAATATACTGTACACTTAAGCACATATACCGGCACAGACGTAACGCATGCGAACACATAACACAACGTGCTACACCAGAACACGCGTCTCGACTTTTGCAAAGTAATGACATCTTTCAATACAGTTGCGCTTCATGTACACAGAATTGAAGCGACCAATAAAACTAAGGAACAAAGTCACCTGATACTAGAGCAGTGAACCCCTGGCCACTGCAATCACCCTGTCATTATTTCAATGCGTGAAGAAGCTGGACGAGCGTATTAAAAGAAGGTGGATCGCTAATAAATAAAGTGCAAGTTGAATTACGGCACACCATGCGACAAGTGTCTCCATGTCAGTATAAAGCGACATGACTGGTGAAAATAGACAGCATTTAAAATAATTTGGCATGCATTAAACTCTTGAATTACAGGTCCCTTTAACGGAGAACACAAGGAAGACGTTCGAAACGATGGTACATTGCCAGAGCTAGGTATAATGTACGCAACACTATGCTTACACAAAGTTTAACAAATAGAAAACTAAGAATGCGATTGTGCAGACGTACATGAGTATGTACCTTTTTAATACATTAGACGCAATAGCATAATGGTAAACATAAAATAATATGAGATTTCAAGACATCAGGCTGTACGTCATTCAGGATCTAAGAACTCCTAGGTTCGTGGCAAACAAGCGATTTGCAAATAATGCCCTATTTTTGGCCACCATTTCCCTAAAAGAAAGGGGTACACTAGGAAGTAATTGGAGACGTTTTTTAAGCTCCTTAGTTTATGAAATTTGATCTGACTTTGTTAAGTTTATTTGCTCCGTATTCGAACGTAATATTTATCCCAATGAGTAGACTTGACCCATTACAGCAATGGTACGTGACTGGAGCTTGCATAGCAATATTCACGATGTGTGTTGCCCGACTGTATCTTATATGAAATACCGTCTTATGTAAAGTTCAACGTATTTTGTGCAGTGTTTCGCGTTATGTGAACTAATACACGTTAAACCTTTTCAGGTGTTCTTTTGTGTGTCTTTTTTTCGTTTTGTTGGTGTCATTTTTAATATCTCCTTATCTGTGAAATCAAGCAACCAGAGGAATGCGAGAAATTATATCACCTAAACATCATACAATCCCACAGCGAAAATCAATTAACTGCAAACAGCAATGCGTACTTTTTTGTGTGACAGTATTCAATAAGATCGTAAAGTATATAGGTAATGCAATGGTATTTAAAAACACAAGCGACGCCTTGTGTTGCAGTGGAGAACATTGACGGGCAAATCTAACTCTGAAATGCACTTTTTACTTTGTTGCTACTGTTTTTCGCTGGGTCGAGAGGGCCGAGTGTTTACAGCAGTCCTTCATGAGGCACCCAATTTGCGAGTGTCTGTAGTCAAGATCACAATTAACTCTAACACGTAAACACACGACTCTGAGTATATATGCTTGCCACCTGCACATATTATACGGAAAAAGTATATTTACGCTATATATGAGCGGTGGATAAGATGGCACCCAAATTGAACGGACTGGGCCATGTCATCTCCTTCCCTACCCTGTTCGTCGACCTCTTCGGCTCGCTATTTGATTTCCCGGTGGCTAGACCACAAAACCGGTGCTAATCAGGAGATGGTTGAAGTACAGGGCATGAGACATGTTACATGCAATAATCAGTTTGAGGGATAAGGATGGTCGGTAGCCATTTCAAAGGTGACTTCGGTAACTGGGCTCAAGATGCGGTAAGGTGCGGAATATCTTGGAAGGTACTTTTCCGGAGATATAAGGCTACGCGAGGGGCACCAAAACAGAACCAAACTACTGGTACTGTAATGAAAGTGATGATGACGGGCGTCATATATGCACATCTAATTGTCCCGTGAGTTCATTGTATGCTGTCGAGCAACTTGGCGCTCCTCTTGGGACTTCGTTATTGCCTACCTAGCGTTGTATCGCTTGGTCTGGATCGCAGGCATGCGTCGTAAGGTAACCTTCTCATTCGCAAGTTTAGAACATTCCAAGCAAAAGCCACGAATGGTAAAAAGGAAGCTCTTCACTATACAGTTAAAGCACCATCTAAGGAATAGAAGTTTTACAACTTTTCATATAAAAAAATATTTTCATTCTCTAACAAGTGCACACAAAGTTCAAGTTGTCAACAACTTTGATTAACAAAGGCTTCATTGCCCTTAACACAATGAAAGAAACTTTTGTTAACATATCAGGGGAGGAGTGCGGATGAACTTCCCATTTTCACACAGACGTCTTTTTATTTTTCGTACATTCACTGTAACATAGTGCGACAGGCACTGTTCGCGACACCAGCTTTGTTTTTACGAGGCCGCACGCTACATTCGGTAGCACTGTTCGCATCAAGTGTCGCTGGTTGGTAGTGGTTTGTTGTATTTTGAAATACTCGCACCGGAAGATAGTGGCTGCTTTCACTATTCAATGGTTTACACCATTCATGGAACTGAACTTCACAGGTCTTGCTTCTCGCTCATCAAGTGGACTACTTTTTGTCGTGCCTGAATATCACCAGCTTATCGAAGTTTCACGTGACATTCATTTGACGTACCATGTGACGAGAAGAATTCATGGCCCTGCCACGCTAGCCGACCGTTTACGCGTGGCCGTACATATTCGTTGCAAATAAAATGCCGTCGTAGGTTTCGGCTGGTGCAACATTAAAATTATATTTTCAAATGACCTCAATATCTCTTGCTAGATATTGCGAAATATTTCGATCAACCACAAAACGTCGTTAAATCAAGTTTGTAGTGTATTTGATTACTAGGTGTGCCGCGAGGGCCACTGACTCACTGAAATTTCAACTAAGAGTGTTTTTAACCGAATGTAGGAACAGCGGAACAATGGAATGTAGGAACAGAAGTAGTTACTGCGTAACTATGGAAGCGAAAAAAAAAATCAAGGACAGAAAAGAGCACTGATTTTCAACAAAGATTTAATATCCGAGTGGTGTACATATATAGGCAAAAAAGGGGGGAAATGGGCATGCGTAGCAACAACGTGCAGGAACCACGACTGAGATACAATGTCAGCAAAACCCTTGTCTCTTGGTGAAGGACCCGAAAACAAATACATATGTAGCTTAAAAAAAGATCACGATACGCAATCTTTTTTTGCAACAACGCAACCGATGGGCAACTTACACATTTACCGTGAAACATTCATAAATATTTCGACTTGTTTGTTGTTGTGAAGGTCTGAAGGTTTGTTGATGATTTTATGGTATTTTTTGATTGCTTGGATACTGCTTTTCAAGTTGTTGTCGCTAGTCTCCTAGGTTTGTTTAATAGGCACTTGTATCCTCTCGAACTTACTCATAAGCTACCGTCTGGTTTTTTGATTAGGTTCTTAGACCTAACACTCTGCCTTTGAAGCAATCATTTGGGCTGGCTGTTTTCACCGAGCAGTGGTAAACCCCTTTTGCCTTTTCACTCAGCTCATTCAAAATTGGTGAAAAGGGGTATCATTAACATTCGCCTGGTAAACACTCTTAAGATGCCGTGCCCGCACTCTATGCAATGCAGTTTAAGAGCGCCTCTTAAGCGATGGTTACTCGAACGCCCTGATTTCTGCAGTTGGGGAAAGACTTTTGAAGCAAATTGAAAATCAAGGAGGAAAATCTCAGCCTCAAAATGCATCAGTTCCTATGAACTGTGTTGCAGTCCCTTATCTGCATAACGTGTCACATCGGCTGAAGAACATCGGTAAACATG
This sequence comes from Rhipicephalus microplus, assembly GCF_013339725.1. NCBI lineage: Eukaryota > Metazoa > Arthropoda > Arachnida > Ixodida > Ixodidae > Rhipicephalus > Rhipicephalus microplus. Next base: position 91,778,964 of record NC_051165.1, read on the forward strand.
CTGGTGTAACTGTTGTAGTTTCCGCCCCAGAAAGGCTGTCAAAGCTTTATAAGTTGCTGAATAATCCAGCCGCTATTAGAGTAAAATGCACGGTGAAACACAGAGCGCGCATTGTACCTTGTGCTCCTGGTAACGTATATCTTATTCCACTATCGTGCGGAATGATATACTTAAGCAAAACGTATGGTGCCTCAACGACTGTTTAAGAGAGCACAATAATAATGTGCACAATGTGGTACAAGGAGACTTCGTAATCCACTGCCGAGACTGCGGCTGCGTGCCCCTCTTTTAGCGTCGCGAGGTATTAGGCAAGCGCAACTCGCAAGCCACGTGTGAGATAATTGAAGCTTATTAAATATATAAGTTTCACGGTATATGTGTAACTTGACCATCGGTTGCGTTGTTGCAAAAAGAGATTGCGTATTTCAATCTTTTTTTTATGCTACATATGTATTTGTTTTCAGCTCATTCAACAAGAGACAAAAAGTTTGCTGACATTGTTTCGCAGCGGTTATTTCTGCAACCTTATGCGCATGCCCATTTTTTCCCTTTTTTTCTTATATATGTACACCACTCCGATACTAAATCTTTGTTGAAAGTCAGAGCTCTTTCTATTCTTGTTTTTTGGCTTTCGTAGTTCCCAGTTACTACTTCTAGGTTGCGCTGTTCCTACAATCAGTTATGTCCTTCCAGCTTGTCTAAGTTTCCACGCTTCTTTTTGACCGTTGTAACTATGGATTCTAACATAATGTCTAGTTACTGTGCACGTAGGATACTTTTTTGGCAAATTGAAATAGCGTAGTGTAATTCATGACTCAGTGCAACTACTCCCAGGAGGCGTCTGAACCCTGCAGATAAAAAGGAAACCCATCTGCAATACAGGACTCGACAACACTCCTCTTCCTTCACGTTCATTCCTTGTCTTTGTAACATTCACCCCTTATTCTGCACCATTGGTTCACTTTCGCTCCTTTGAAATTTCAGTTCGGGCAAAGTAAACAAAGCTTACACATGGAAGCTCTTAATAAATGATGCGTTTGCCATAGCGAAGTCAGGTAAACATGCCAAAATGTTGGCTCCATGTAAATTGTCAGTTTCAAACTTTTGCGTCACTTGCAGCCTTCATCTTCCTATGAACCGCTGGCTTAGTCATCATGAACTTCCGAAAAAAAAAAACCTGAACTAAATGTGGTATCTCTGATTTGGATGTACAACCCATTTATATAACACAGCGCAGCTCCTCCCAGAACCATACGTATTTTAGGCACGTGAAAGTACTCTTACTGCATCTACAGGAAATACATTTGTTTTTAATTCTCTGAATTTGTGATGTTTGATTAAGTGGTGAAGGAAATTTACACCAAAAGTGAATTCAAGTAAATTTAAACCAGGTAAATTAAAATTTTAGTGACAGAGATATAACCAACGCTGTTTAATGTTATTCCAAATATTTGTGTTTGAACATTATTATTGTTTATTTTATTTCATTTTTCATTACTGTGAACCCAATCTAGGGTATCCTTGAAGCAAGCGCACCAATAAATACAAAGCAAATATACTGGTTTAACAAGTGGCACCATAACCATATAAAAAACATTCCCAACAAGTTTTCAAAAGAGCACACATCGCTTTTATTTACCAGAAACCTTGGCAACGTATTCAGAAGCTCAATCACAGCCGGGAAAAAAAGAATAACAGAACATATCCTTGCGAACACAGTATAAAGTGATTACTTCGTTTCCCTGGCATTTTGAAGTACCTCTAATTGTTATTTTTTTGTTCTCCATAAATTGTCCAAAAAATTGGAAAGTTTTTTTTGTCATTTTGCATCTATAGTGGTACTAATTCACAGGGGTAGCATTTGCGTGACGGAATTTAACCATTATTTAGTTTGCAGATGAAGCAAGATGACGCCACGGCATTAACTTTTCTAGTTTTGTTATCAGGTTATCTTCATGAGAGCTCCTTACGACCGAGTCATATCCAGAAAATGGTCAAAGAAAGTTTTGTAAGCCACTAGCTTTGTGTCTCGCGTTCATTGATGTAATTTGTGCATCAAGAAACCAAGTATCTGGTGCGCTTTGAAGCCCACGTTTTCTATGTGTCGATGCCAGCCTAAATTTCATGTAAGAGTGACTCCTAAATATTAAATTTGGTTAAGATATACTAAAAATTACCATCAATATAATAGTGATGCCGTTTTGTTTTTTTTATTCGTATGTGTATGTTGTCTTTTTGTTTGCTACTTTCATATTCATAGGCTTCACAATTGGAATTATTTTTTGAAACGTTTACTGATTCTCCCTTGATCGCACGCGCCCGTTATGGTTGAATAAACTGGTCAGTCATCTGAAAAAAAAAGCTACTCTAGAGCAACTGCACACTTCAATATGATCTATGTGTCCAGCAACCACCCATTTCTCAACTTATGCTACATAAAAGTGCATCAGGAACTGAAAAACCAGCAATGGCCAACTTTACGACTTGTGAAGATGTTATGAGTGCTGTCGTTAAAGTGTGCGTTGCAATGTTTATAAGAATGAAACAAGTTTTCAAGGAAGTATGTTAAAAGCACCGCGTATCTGTTAAAGGTCTTATAATCATCGCCACCACGTCTTCTAAATGCAGCGAACCACAACGTAGGACTTTGATGGCTGTATATAGCTCTGTATAGCACGAAAAAAGAAGTACATTTCGCAAAACAAATGTCAACGGTGCTTGCCACCATTGACGTAAACTTGCCACCATGTGCCTTTTGAACAATGAGGAAAACGGCATGTGTCCTTGTGCTGGTGATTACGTAAGCATATATTCGAAACGGAGATGATAATATAAATGTATGCTGAGGAGCATGTACTTTTGACCTTTCATCGTCTCTAACCTTAGTGACGCTTTCGAATACATTAGGCGGCTATTACTGGCGCTTGCTGACAAAAAGAAACTGCACATGAAATATACTTCTTGATCAATATACTAAAGCGACAGTGTTGAAAAGCTCGTTTCGCAGCAATTCGGATGTCGGCGTCGGCTTCGTCGGTTTTGAGCAAACAGTTATTGTGTTGTGCATGACCGAACAATTGAGGATTGTGCAAGTGAAATTTTATTGAGAGAGTGACGTGGCATGCAGTCATGAGTAGCGATTGCATACTGCCCCCTTTAGTTGGCGTTACACAAGTATATGAGAGCACAAGGACGCAGTGTTGTCAACCTAAACACTGAAACCTTAACAGCAGGAACAGCCCCGCCGCGGTGGTCTAGGGGCTAGGGTATTCGGCTGCTGACCCGCAGGTCGCGGGATCAAATTCGGCTGCGGCGGCTGCATTTCCGATGGAGGCGAAAATGTTGTAGGCCCATGTGTTCAGATTTGGTTGCACATTAAAAAACCAAAGGTGGTCTAATTATCAGGAGCCCTCCACTACGGCGCCTCCCATAATCATATGGTGCTTTGGGACGTTAAACCCCACATATCAACCCCACATACCAATCACGCGTGGTTCAAAAAATTGATCATCAAATTTCAACAACGCAGTGGCAGAGAAACCGAAACTAATACACCGAGTGTGTAGCTTGTGTTTCTATGGCACTGCAGTGAAAAATCGTTGATAGATCTCTGGAACCTTTTATGATGTTTCCAATTTATAAAAACTTTTTTATGCGCACGCGTTAGAGCAGAAGGAGCCCCTCCTCCTTGCAGGTACCCACAGACTGTCAGTGGTGACGACAGACCAACAGCGATGGCGACAGACCGACAGTAATGCCGGCAGACCGACAAACGTGACGATAGCCCTACAGGCTGACAGGCCAAAATGACATATAACGACTGGCAAGCAGAACGACAGCCTGTCAGATTTTTTAACTGGGGAAGTTCGGCAACGTCGGCAGTGTGCGGATTATACTTAAATCACTATACAAAGAATAACACTCGTCATGTACCGGGTTAGTTTGTGGTCTTCAACTTCGAGGTGCACTGGCACAAAGCCTCTCGAGCTTCGTTTTCATTTCAACCTACTTTTGAGCAACCTCAGCCATAAAACACGGCTTATGGTTACCTGCTGGCAACCAATTCGTGATTTTCAGCAGCAACAAATCAGAGCAGTGATGGTAAGTTTCTGGCGCAATTGACATTCTTTTTGTTTTTTTACCACTTTTGTTACAGCTCACTGTGCCCCTTTATGAAATACACGTTTTAGAATTCTCCTTTAACGAATGTTTTTACAGTGAAAGGGATTCACTTGTTTCACACTTTGCTCGTTTTACTAGTTTCCCACGTTCACAGTATTTGCCGACTGATACAAAACAGCATCCAGAGAACGGAGATATGAAATGTTGTTGCGTGGCTTTCACCGACATTCTCAGTGTACTGTGAGACAGATTCTAAAAGGCGTGTTGAAGCATGTGGAAGAGGTTGACGTCCGTGCGTGATCTTCACTGTGGCTTGCGCGTGACTACTATTGCCACGTAACGTTTTTTTGGTGCATGTGCTTGATACCTAATTTGACGAGAGAGCTCCGCATTGGACGCATCCTGCTTTCTGCTACCATGGCTCGGGGTTCGGACGCACTTTCACCGACTACGTCGGCACCATTACCGGCAACAACTTCGTCCTTAGCCATAACGTAACTCCATGATTCTGGTACCTTTTATGGGGAGAGCAACAAATATTTCGATAAGCGGCTTGGCGTATGCGAGCGCGTCAGCAATAAATATGGCTGGCACCCACCCATTATGTGGGCAAATGTGGTACTCAACCCTGAGAAAACTCCTCGTAAGTGGTTTGGGATCCACAAGCATGATGTTACAAGCTCGGACATGTTCTAACAACAGCTCTGCGAGTTTTCGGCAAGCCGTTTGGTGAGTAGCTTGCGGCCTGGAAGTAATTTCCGTACGTACTCGGACGTTCAACAAGCCTAAAATTACCTATATTCAAGAAGTGCTAGCATTGTGCCAGAATACCGACCACAACATGTCCTAGGCTGACAAAATCTCTCAAATTTAAAGGGTATCGCTGACGATGCGTACAACTTCCTCAATTTTACTAACGTAACGACCACCTTTGCCGTAAATATGTCGTGTCGCTGCCTCGAGCAAGCGAGCAGGAGATGTTCTCCAGGTCTATGATTTTTCAACATCACTGTCACGTTGTCTTGCGAAGGAACCTCACGTCAGCTGTCCACATCTGAAGTTGTAATACGCGTTTTGCAACGTGAACTCAGGGTGCGTGTCCGATGGCCGACAAATCAACGTTGACCAAGAGACCGGTGCCCGCTGCATCCTTGATGATTGATATGTAGGGTTTAACGTCCCAAAACCACCATATCATTATGAGAGACGCCGTAGTGGAGGACTCCGGAAATTTCGACCACCTGGGTTTCTTTAACGTGCACCCAAATCTGAGCACATGGGCCTACATTTCCGCCTCCACCGGAAATGCAGCCACCACCGCCGGAATTTGAACCCGCGACCTGCGGGTCAGTAGCCGAGTACCTTAGCCACTAGACCACCATGGTGGGGCCCCGCTGCATCCTTCATCCAGGCCGTCGCCAGCATAAAATTGTTTAACATTGATCTGTTTTCTACCATTGGCACCATAAACAACAATGCTACTGTAGCCTCTGTAGAGCCACCACGCCACCATCAATACCCTTTCAATTCAGGAACTCATTCGGATGGTGAACAGCAGTTGATAAACCAACATCCTTCTGCTGTGGCCGTGTGCAACCATTGCTCGTTAATGTCACAGCCTTCTAACCTGTATTCCACACACAACGCTCTCTTAGAGAATGTGCGTTGACGTTATCTGTTCCGCACTGAGGCTTCCACATTCACCACTCCTGAGCATTACGGCCCCACTATCCCCTCATGGCGATCTCTAAGCCATCTGCCTCCCTCCCCCACACGCCGCTGCACTTATATCGCCATAATTCAACCCCCGCATGTCCTGGGAATACTAGGGTATGCAGCTTCTAGAGGTGAGGGACTTACCCGAAAATATTGTCCTTGCGTGCACACCTAAACGGACCTCAAGTGCATGTTTACGGCCCTATTCCCCAGTTTAATCGACAAAGGCAGACACATGTTTCCGTTATAAGTACGAATTATAGTCGTCGCACGAAAAACATGCTTACGCCATCCTTGACCAGTGTGATACAGGTCGCTAACGACAGTCTTCCGTAAGAATGTTTACTGCATAAGTTACCTACACAGATCATCTGGTGGTAGTCCTGTTTATTATTTTGTCGCGCGCCCCATGACCTGATACTTAGGCTGGCTTTGCCCGTCGCCATTTCTGCGCTTATTGAATGCTTCGCTGCTGTGCAACGCCTTGAACTGCCACAAAGCAGTGACAGTCCGTGGCAAACTTCGTGCTGATTGAACTGCAACAACTTTATATATCTAGCTCCAGAAACTGTCACGTACGTCTACACGTCATGCCAACCAGCTGTGGAATTCGGCGGACACTACGCTGCACTTCTTCCTGATTTGCAGATCACTTATTGTGTTGCTGTTCCTTATGCAGTTCCGAGCATCATGGCCTAGAGAGCTTAGGTGCCCCCGTAGGAAATTTCGTCTTCACAAGTCAAGTGCTCTTGCAAGGCGTATCCGTAATCCACCTTTGTCCACTGCAGAATTCGCAGATTGAAGTGTTCAATCTAGATGCACCACCGAAAACTAATTATGGAAGCCTCTACCAGAACTTTTTCGGTTTTTGTGATTGACCAATTGAGCCCTGGGTCCATTGGCACTTTTCTGTGGATAATCATCACCTCAGCAACATCACAAAAAAGACAAACACCTTGTACCACGAATTCACGATGACCTTGATTGTCTGCATAGTACCGCGTACTTCTTTGCCATCGATCTTCAGTGCCGGTATTAGCAGGTTGCCTGAAACCCCATAGACCGAGAGAACATGACCTTTCTAACACCTGATGGCCACCATCAGTTCAAAGTCATTATTTCGGTCGATGTAATGCCCCCCCCCCCCCTCCAAAAAAAAAAACTTGTAAGAATGGTAAGCTCTCGGTTTCACGGACTAAAGCGGCCCACAAGTTTTTAGGTAGATCTCGTCATTCTGTTTTTTCCGACGTTCTAAGCTCACCTTGAGAGACTCACAGCTATTGTTGACGTGTTTTGTCTGGACGGACAGATAAACATGTCTGAATGCTGGTTTGGGCGCGGCGCATTACAATACTTGGGCATATTGGGGATATTTTCAGCCCACAGCCTGATGCGGAAAAGATTCGAGCCGTGAAGCCCTGCCTGACAACCACCAAGGACACTCGCAGCTTTGTGGGGCTTCGTTTCAACCTTGGGTAGTTTATCAAAGACTTCGCCGACTTGACAAGACCTCTTACAGACCTGCTTAAACAAGCCACCCTCTTTCACTGTGGTCCCCACCAAGCAGCACCCTTCTACAAGCTCGTCTCTCTGCTCACTTCTTCTTCGGTCCTTACCAACTTCGCCTCTTCAGCGCTGACAGAAGTTTGCACTGACGCCAGTGGTCACGGAAACGGCACTGTGCTGGCACAATAACGATGTGGGCAGACTAGCGCGATTGTTTATGCCAGCAGGCTGCTGTCCGCCATGAAGCGCAATTACTCCATCACAGAGCACAAATGCTTCGGTCTGAAGTGGGCCGTTGCGAAATTTTGCCCGTCATGATATACGGCCATCATTCAAAGTGCTTACCGACTATTACGGCTTTTGCTGGTTCGCGTCTTTAAAAGATCCTACACATCGCCTCTCTCGTTGGGCACTCTACCTGCAAAGTATATCTACATGGTAGTGCATAGAATAGAATACTGCACCAAAACGCGGATAGCTTATCATGCTACCATGTGGCTGACGGAGATTCTGCGATCTGTCACTCCATCGGCTGCATATTTTTCCTTTCCCAGCTATTTTGCATCAGTGACGAGCGGCGTAGGGATAGCACCAAAGCCAAGTAATATGACTTGTGCAATTCTCCTGGCAGAACGCCTCTGTACGCATGTTTGCCTTAAGAAAGAACACCTAGTGTCGGCAGAATTTTGCACCATTCGGTGCCTATCTACTGCTGGTCTCACCAGATCACCTGCGCTCCACCGTCCTCCGCGAGCTTCAAGACGCACCAACCTCTGCCCACCTTGGCGTTTCCAGCACGTATGACCGTGGTGCGCCGTGGCTTCTACTTGCCTCACCTTACACGCTCTGTGAGTGGTTATCTCAATGGCCGTCAATTTGTGAGCCCCACACGAAGGCATCTGGACATCCTGTCGGTTACCTGTAGCCTATCGACATCCCATTGGAGCCTTTTTTTTTCGAGTCAGTTTGGACCTACTTGGTACTTCTTCAAAACCAGCTTCGGACAACGAGTGGGTTACCGTTGCTACCAGTTAAGCCACCAGCTACGCACTCACATGAACCAGGGACGTCCATAGCTGGGCTACGGACGTCACTGACATTTTAATTGAAAACCTTATTTTGATGCACGGTTCCCAACGTCAACAGCTGACAGACCGAGGCCGTACATTCTTTGCTCAAGTGATTGGTGATATCATGCGTTCTTGCTCTACGCAGCGTAAGCTCACGACCTCGTACAACCCCTAAACAAACGGGCCTACGGAGCGCTTAAACCGGACCCTGACAGACATGCTTTGCAAATATGTGTCGACTGATGACCATGACAGGGACTATGCACTGCCATATGTGATATTCGTGCATGACTACTCTCGGCACTACTCTGCTGGATATTCAGCGTTTTACCTTTTCCTTAGACATGAACCAACGTTGGCACTGGGCAAATTCCTTCCCGTTTCTGTAGAATAAACCTCTCAGTACACTCGTAATGTCATTGCTCGCACTGACTACGCCCGTCAGCTCGCCCCTAACAGATTGACAGCTTCTTAAGAAACACAGGAGCACCGTTACGACGAACGAAATTGTGAAGTGCGATTCCCAGCGTGTTCCGTCGTTCTACTCTGGTTCCCAACGCGACATGTCGACCTTTGTAAGAAAATACTTTTTCGCCTCACGGGCCCATACCGCGTGCTTCGACAGATAACAGACGTTACATAGGAAGTTGTCCTGGACAATCCCTTGACCCCGTCGCCACTGTTAACTCGTGACGTGCTCTACGTATCAAGGCTCAAGCGCTACCAGCCTCTTTGTATTGTGGCTCCTTACGCTGGCTGGATAGGTGATTTTGCCTGGGGGTTGTGTTGCGTGATTTTCACTGACACTCTTGGCGTACAAGGAGAAAGATCTTAAATGGCGTGTAGGATTAAGTGGAAGAAGTTGACGTTCGCGTGTGAGCAGTACTGTGGCTTGCGAGAGACTCTTATTGCCACGTAACAATGTTTTGGTAGTTCAAGCTAAACTGTGGTTCTACGAAAGCTAAATTGCTTTGAGTTGCAGCTCTCTTCAGGTGATAGCGACCAACTGATTTCAGTTAATGGAAATGCGCAATGCCATTGTTTTAGCGTACAGCTAAATGTAATGTATTGCAAGTCTCCTCTAAAATGAACAATTATCGGGTTGAACGTTGCGAGACCACCAGGTAATTATGAAAGACGCCGTGGTGGATAGCTCCAAATATGTCAGTCACCTTGTGCTTCTTGACGTGCACTTATATCTATGTACATGGGCCTGAAGAACTTTCGCCTCCATCGAAAATACGACACCCACAGGTCGAGATGCTTTCCCACAATTATTTTCTTCTGTGCCAGAATTATCAGTGGCATATTATTTGCTCTATTTCATGGGCATCTTTGTAGAAATTTTTGTTGATATCTTACGCACACTAATTACAAAAGGGTGGGAGTGCAGGAGCCGGAATTTATGCCAAGTATTTTTATTGTCTTCAAATAAAAATATACCAGAAGCTATTCTATGAATCCACTCATAATAATCGTGCTTAACAATAAGTATCTTTGTGAAATATTGCATTTCATGACAAGGATATGGTTCGAGATAGCAGTTAGATTAATATTTTAGTTGGTAGCTGAATTATGGACGTCTTCTTTTCTGAACTTCAACTATGCAGAAACACACTGAACTACTCGGCGTAGGCTTGTTTGAGTATGGGAAAAATGCAATGGCTATTATTTTCTTTTATTGTTGTGCAACTCGACAAAAGAAGAAATTGACGTTTCATAGGAGAGTGAACTTCCCAAAGGGCATGGAGCTGACATTTAATTGAGAGAAATGTATGAAGCGCTGCGTGTCAGTGTAACGGCACCGTTATAGGGCACACCATAATGAAGTGCTCTTGGAATTACCGTAATCTGATGTTCTTTAACAGGCTGTGCTTTTCACCTTTATCACCAGCGTCAAAATGTGACAATCGCGGCTGGAATTGAATCCACAATGTTCGAGCTAGCGGCTGAACCCCGCAACGGCGCAACCAGCGAAGACGACCAGTCGATACCTTAAAAGATACATTAAAAGACTCTGAGGCACAAATGTGTCATAATATAGCTCATACTAGCTTTAGCAAATGCGAGAGCAAACGCATTTGATCTTCTTTGCTTATATCGCTGATAAAACTTGAAGCAAATAAAAACTGCGACTGACTAAATATAAGGGCACAATATTACGACTTCGGACAATTGTGTTATTTATGATTTACTTTTACGAAGTCGAGTAAAACGAATAATTGAATGGACTAATCACACGCCAGGAGCTAGTGCTATTCTGCAACTGCATGACGGTCGCTTTCAATTACTGCTTGTCTGTTTTTAAGTGCAGCATTATATTCAATACCGGGCTTGCTGTTCATGTAATTGTAGTTCAGCTGGAGTGATCACGCTGAAAATCAATGGCTCAAAAAGGGTCTAAAAGAATGCTAGCAGATTGCAAGATCATATGAAATTGGTGAACATGGCTTCTAAAATATAACTGACAAAAGTAAACAAGACGCTGCATAAATAAATAAAACAACTGAAAACATTTTAAATATATTCTTTTGACAAACGTGCATGCGAAAAAGGGGCACGAACACCAAAACAAGGACCGACTGTTCCTCCTAAACAACAGCCGTTTGTGGCTCCGTAGTTTAACATAGCCACCCCCACCGGTGTCCCAAACCTGTATCGCGTGAAATCTTAAGAGCAAACGGAAATATGAAATTGTCCAAGCTATAACAGGGTCCAAACCCGCTGACCCTTTTCGTGGCAGCCTTACGGCCAAGTATTCTGCCCGAGAGCGAACGCCGGTGCTAGAGCTCTCCTCACAACACACACAAAAAAAAACCTTATGCAGGCTTCATGTAGGGAAGGAACCCCACTTTAACATGTGTGATATAGGGTAGTACAAGAGTGAAATAACAACCAGGCGTCACAAAAGGTGATTCGTGCAACGCATCGGGTATTAAGTGCTCTCAAGCGCTTATAAATGGTTATGCCATAATTATTCGTTGTATTCAGACGTAGCATAAATAAATTGATCATATGAGTTACAGATGTGTCGAAGCTACCAAACATTTAGGAAAAAACTCCTTGGGCTCGTGATATGTCTCTTGACGTCGTCGTTGTCGTTGCTTCCCGTCGGACCGAAACACAGGTGCTGCATATACCGCACGTAGAGCCTTCATATAGCCAGCATGTGATTTAAATATACACCGCATTTCCTCGGTCTATCTTCCCATCTACCCGTGCGCCTGTCTGTCAATCTATTCATACGTGCATGCATTCGAGCAAATTTCCGTCCATCGGAACTGTTCGTCTGTGCATTCGTGCGAGTAGTTCCCTTCTCAATCCGTGTGTCTGTTCATGCATCAGCCTCTCTGTCTATCCAGTCGATCTGTAATTAAAAGGTTGCATTGTGGTGTCAACTACGAATTTGCACACATTGATACAATATTGTCAGTTACAATTATTATTCGTTGTGGGCATGATGTTCTAACTAACTTTGAGCATGATGCTTTCAGCTCTTGATTGAACAGCAGTAGCAAGAATTTAGATCATTTACCTACGAGAATACGTTTGGTGTTGTATGCTGCCTTTTGATATGTTAAGAAGGGACTGTGTAAAGTCGTAACAATCTGCAAATTTAATAAATCCTTGCCTTATAGCACTCGTGAACTTTCTGGTGGAGTGATCTCAAGATACTAAAACACAGGTTTTTTATTTAAAAACAAGAAATAAATATTTTTGCTATCCAAGCATTCTCACACAAACGTAGCTAGACGTCGACAGGTGCAGGCAAGTTTGCCGCATCGAAAAAATAATATGCGTAGAAAGGTGCAAAGCGATGAGCGTTCTGTAGCCGGGCAGGCTGAGTATTCATCATGACGAATCATGTGAGTCTTGGAAGCTGAAAGGTGTCAGGGGCGTTGGTATTATTCACAATTATAGGAAAATAGTAGACACAAGAACCGCAAGCTGTTTTAAGCTGTCCAGCGCTTTGCGGTTTTTGAAGCGCCCTAGTGTGCTGCCTGCTTATGTACCCTGGGGCAACTTTGACATTGCAAGCCACATTTTCAAGAAAGGCACACGCACGTTTTTGGATGAACACTTACGGTAACCAACTTCCGTTGCGGGCCGACCGTGCGCTGTCATTGTTACGCTTTGTCTAGCGGAGATGAAACCGTGTGCAGCATAACCTGCTAAATTAGATGGAGCGCGCGCCCGCACAAAAGAGAAGCCTATTATTTTGTTCTTCAAGTGTCTTAATTATGATTTCAAAGCGTCTTCTTGTTCTTGTTCTTCGAGCAGCTTGGTCATAATACCAAAGGAAATGCTACAGATAGCACAGACAGCTGTAGAGCGTGGAGCGCAAGCTGGCGCCAATAGAAGGTGCTCTTCTTCTTGTTCTTTGAGAGCCTTGATGATGATGTAAAATAAGGGCAGGATCGCTGTTGCTACAGAAACAAGGCAGCACAAACTACGTATTATTATTTATAGAAAAGCCAAGAAGGTGAGAAATAACCAAAGAAAAATTTTTTTGATTAAAACGAAGACGAAAACAGAGAAATAGTCATAGAGAGGAAAGGAATAAAAAAGAGGAGGAGAGAGCCAGACAACAAAAGAGAAGCAAAATAGCCCACCCAGCCCCGCACTTTCGTGCAAAGAGGACGAAGCTGCCTTAGTTTGTTGCAGCATCTCTACACCATGCCGTTGATGTAAATTTTAAGGTTTCCGAGCAAATGATCTTTGGATTATTCTAAAAATAGAAAACTAAATCGTGCGATTCTGAACACAAAGTCATTATTATTTATGTCTAGACGCGCTAGGTCACCCCGCCGCGGTGGTCTAGTGGCTAAGGTACTCGGCTGCTGACCCGCAGGTCGCGGGATCGAATCCCGGCTGTGGCGGCTGCATTTCCGATGGAGGCGGAAATGTTGTAGGCCCGTGTACGCAGATTTGGGTGCACGTTAAAGAACCCCAGGTGGCCGAGATTTCCGGATCCCTCCATTAGGGCGTCTCTCATAATCATATGGTGGTTTTGGGACGTTAAACCCCACATATCAATCAATCAACGCGCTAGGTCACCCTGAGCATAACGCAGCTACCGTATCGTAGACTTGAGCAAGCACGCAGCATGGTCAGCCAAGTGATTTGTCATGATCGCACGCTTCCGCCCGCCTGGGCAAATCGCATGCTTGCCGAGGTTGTGGCACCATATCTAGGGTAACGTTCTTCTCTGCCGGATGCTTCTCAAGCGTTTTGCGTAATATTCGGTAAGGAATGCAATATTTAGAAAGCATGGCCTTAGGCTGAGTATCTGGTGGTATAAGGTTACTTCACTCTTAAATCTTCTTGGTGTAAGAATTTTATAGCCAATAGTGGTTAGGGGCCCTGGTTACAGCGCTTGATGCCATGCAATAGGCCTGGTCTCAGGACCGTTAAAACGCGGTCATGGATACAACTTAATTGTATGCCTCCGCAAGTCCAGAACAAGTACGTGGAAGTGACAGATTGTGGCGTTACAAAATGGGTGAGATGCACTATATGGCCGTAGTAAGGTTGCACGAAAAATTGGTCACATCTGCGACCAACTGTCTAAACTAGTACGCCCTAAAATTTCACTTATTCTCGAGCAGATATAATTTTTTGAGCACAAATTGCCCAATTTATTAGATATGACACTGACAAATAGTTTGAATCTGCTGTGACTTATTTTCGTGCAATCATAAGAAAAGCAAGTTTTCTTAAGCTATCTAGGAGCATTATTTTATCGACGAAGGCATTTCTATCGCTGGTAATGTTTCCTATATGGGTCATATAAGGACCATATTGCTGCTGGCTGCTACCAAGATGAAGCGAATTAGAATATTAATATTACGTGATGATGACGATCTGCTTCATCGACTCAAAGGTTACAGTTCTCGGCTGTTGACACTGAAGACATGTGTTTTATCCTGGCCGCCACAGTCGTGTTCAGGATTAGGTGAGATCCAAGAGCTTTGTGTGTTGTGCGAAGTTTGAGAACACTTCATGGTTCAAATACACATAACCTTCACTATGGCGTGCAGCTAAGAATGATATACCAGTTTGTACTAATGAGACTACTAATATTATTAGTTATAGTGAATTGTTGTTCCTATTATCATTATTTTTAAAAGTGAAAATACTTGTATGGCTAGCGTTGTTCGACAAGTGACCAATGTCAGTACCTACTGCAAAACCTAAAGATACGGTTATATCTCAATGAGATACACTCCGAGCACGACCTAATGCCAAATAAGCATGTTTTTGGTGACAAACAGATGTACAGAGCTTGGGCTTGAGGCAGAAGTGATTATGTTTAGTATCAAGATAACGATATCACCACTTGTAGTTCCTAAACATTGTGGAGCAAAGCATTTCATTGAATTGATTATGGTACTTCTCCTTTACGAAACCGGAGTACTGCTTGTACAACCATAACTCTCTGTCGTAGTCTAATTTTAAAGACCGGTAGCAATGCAAAGAAGAATATTAACTCCATGCCGTCTCAAATATCTCACGTTATGCTGAGTCAAGTTAAGGTAGACATTTTCACCATTTTCGGCCCAATATAGCCTAGTTATGTACCCTCAAGTTGAGAATGCGTTCCAATGTCTTTTGTGAGGCAAGGCTTTGCTCTGCGTCAGTGAGGCAAATATTTTTACTCAAACACTCCTCTGTAAGAATAAAGTAATAACGCGCTCACAAGTAGCAAACATAGATGATGATGACGATGATGACGATGATGATGATGTGTGGTGTTTTATGGCGCAAGGGCAATTTGATGGCCAAAGAGCGCCATGTAAGTCGATAAGTGATGCAAACAATATTAAGATAGGTGGCTGCAAAAGGGCCTTATAATTCCTCGCGCTAACGCGGGTGAAAACGCAAAAACATAGAAGCAATAAAATTATGACATTGAGATCAAATATGTGCAATAATCGTAAATGACAAAATGTCGTGAGAGTAAGGCAATGACGGCGACGCAGCTACCGCTGCAGTCACTTTTCTTCAGACATCGTGCTACCAAGCGCCTAGGTACATGACGTAAAAGTACGTACATATGTTGAACACACCAGTAATGATTTATGTGCAAAAAGGGGTTCTCTACCGGTCAACATTGATAAGTGCAAAGGTATTTGTTGTTGGTAGTGCATTAAAAAGAGCTTTTTAAAGATGATAGTCTTTCTTATGGACCTTCGACAAAAAAATTTTGGTCTGTCTGTCTATCTTTCTGTCTGAACATTTGTCTGTTTGTGTGCCATTAGGCACCCATACGGCACCAAAGTGGCCAAACGATACTCCAAACGGCTGGCCCCTGCCACAGCGCCCAACAATATTGCTCAAAATTCAGCGTTCATACTTGTGTGATTGTCAATTAAAAAGCAATTATTGCGCATATCTGAGGCACCATAACAACACGTCAATAATGTTTATGCGTATTTTTACTACAAAATGCATTCATAGGTAATTCTTAGGGCCGTAGCGTTTATCACGCTGCACTGACCATGCAACGCTCTCACGAAAAGGAAGTGTTTCCGAGGCTTTGCTAAAACGACATGGTGGTGGCACCTACCTGTCGCCTTGCGTTCTGCGTCTTATCACCTACGAGACGGGCACGCAGGGTACGCACGCTTCGTTTTGCAGGATAACTGCCAGATAGTTCTCACGTCTTTCATGTGACGTGACGTGATGCGCTTGTTCGCTTCCGCTGCAAACTCGCGGTATTTTAACGCAGCGCCGCCACAATACTATTCACTATTTTCTTGCACAGAACATCAAATAAACAATTGAACGCGATCACGTTAAAGAGCTTGTCTTGCGGAAAACTCGCCGCCGGCGTCAGCCTCGTTAGTTGTGAGCGAAAAATTTTCTATGTGTCTGTGACCGAAAAATCTTGTTACCGAGATAACCACAGGAGGCCGCTACTTCTCCCCACGTGTGCGCGTGATCACAGTGAAAATGCCGCGCACTCGAAGACAAAAAGATGATTAATGTCACGAGGCGGGGTAGTTTTTTTGCCCTACCACCCTGTCACGTTTTGTTGTCGCCCTTCTAAGTTTTGTTTGAGTCAAGCAGAATGGACTCATGAAGGGGACACGGAGTGCGGTACCAAACACCTTTCACTAGACTCTCAAACACATGAAGTACAAAAAGAACACTAACAATCTCTAAAACAAATTAGGTCTCCCAAAACACAACAGCAAACACGTCCCTCTCAGGCCACATTCTAGGTGCGTCCCCATATTCACATTCAGCGTGTCAGAAGCTTACGACGAATATCAGTTGCGCCGGCACCCGAGCGGAGCTCACCGCGTGCGCCGCTTCTAGTTGTTCCTGATTAACTGGAAAGGCGCGCCGCAAACACTCTGAAGTGTGAGGAAATTGTTCTCATGCAGTGGTAGAACTAGTACTGGCAGGTACTCCGGGCACGTCCCAGGCCTCTCTGGTCCATGCGCCGTTGCCGTGGCAGACGAATGTCCACACGCCCGGGTTCGCTGAAGGTCGGCGACATGACGCTGACCAGTCCCGGCCGTTCTCTGCACCGCCCGCCAGCTGGACGACCGGAGCCACGAAGATGGTAGCTCGCTGATGCGTTGCAGTCCAGGGTAGGACTCAGGCTGCCCTGAACATCTGCCGTCTTCTCCATCGTCCACGTTCCGCTTCTCCCATGTGCGCGCTAATCTAATTTCTTGCGAACGGGTGCACTGTTCTTTTTTGTCGAATTTGTTTTCTTATTGGCGTGTCGTGCATCTTGCTTCTTTTTCTTTTTTTCTTGTCATCCGTGACAATTTACCCCCACTTTCTGAGTTTTTGGTCTCCAAAAACTTCATTCTCGAAGGCCACCAAACGATACATCCTTTCACTACGTTTCACGGAACGAAGACTTCACTGTATTACCGCACTTTTTTGCACTACACAACACTTTTCCCACTACACCACACTTCACTGCACGTCATCAACACTTATGTGAACGTCTCGAACACTTCACAGTTTTTCATTAACCTCTTACACATTGTCGTACCCAACTACCTGAACATTCAAAATAATACCAGCCCTTTAGGCATGTCATTACCTAATTCAGCGCAAGTACTCTACAATAACCATGATCAGTGTAAGAAAAAAAATTGATTTGCAACTGTACACTGAAAAAAAAAGACCGATATCTCGATACAGCACATCACAAAATATCCAAACTGAAGTTCACAATAACCAAGGATATTTACAAACTAAGTGATTCTATTCCTAGAAGCCGGGAATACAGACACATCCACCGCTCATTGGCCTGAACGCTCATGTTAAAGAGTCCTATACCCACCGAAAGAAAGTTTTCGCTCGCTGATAAGACACGTGCAAGGAAGACGCATTTAAGCGTGTTTGGTTGCATAGTGTCTAAAGCACCGTATGAGAACATCAGGACCTTCAACGGAACCCTTAGCCACTGTACCGCAAAGCTTCCAGCCAAACATGAGGCGTTACCTCCCTGCGCACTGAGACATGAGCGTCCGAACCACGCCTTTATGTTCAAGAATGCCGTCACTTATCTCTCCTCATTTAACAGACGCATAAATTTAAACGAAGGTTTTTCGACAACCAGAGCTGCCACAGTAAAAGCACCAGGCTCTTCGATGCCCAAAGCGCAATCTTCCCCTTACCATCTCATTTCAACCTCTCTTTGGGAACCCGGCTCTAACGTAAGGCAGTGACACGGTTCAAGCTTAAGTTTACAAAATGATAGGAGCTCCGTCTCACAAAGAACGTTTGTGGAGTGCACATATGCATTGGGCTTGCACTCCTTGTTGTGCACACTGTATATCTTTAGGTTTTGCCTAGCATAAGGTGCTGCTGCAAGCTGTCTTTTCCTAGTTCCAGCTGCTTTTTATCATCAGCGAGGCCTCAAGTTCAAGCTGCGTTTTATTTTCACGCGTCTCCTGTACACAGTCTTGCTCTCTAGCTTTTAAACTGTGGTTAGAAGCAAGTAACTGCAATTGCCTCTCTTTGCTCTCCTTTTTTCTCATTAGGCGCCTATAAGCATGTTCATCATCTGCTTTAGCGTTCTTTGCCGGTTCTTTTGCGCCTCCCGTGCCTTAGAACGTTCTTACCTAATTCTCTTTTGCTCCTGACGGATAAACCTCACTAATGGCTGCCAGAGATGTACCCGTGGCATGCCCAGCTGCTAGCAACCATTCAAAGCTCCATCCCGCTGCTCAATACAGTCCAGGGCACATGACAAAAATGAGTGGATCCTGCGCAGCCTCACCATTTTGTCACGTTATGTTGTCGCCCAGCTAAGTTTTATTTAGTCAAGTGGAATTGACGGCACGAAAGGGACACTGGGGTGTGGCACAAAGCCACCTTTCATTACACACTCAAACACATCGAGTAAACACAGAAGACTAACAATCTCTAGAACCACTTCAGTCTCCCAAAACACAACAGTTCACACATCCCTCTGAGGCCACGTCCTAGGCGCGTCCCTATATACATTCAGCGGTTAACGTCTTTTGGACAAACGAGATAGTAGGGTGTCGGAAGCTTACGACGAGTATCATTCGCGCCGACACCCTAGCGTAGCTCACCGCGTGCGCTCGTGCTAGTTGTTGCAGCTGAAGTGGAACGGCCCGCCGCAAATACTCTGAAGTGTGAGGACATCGTTTTAATGCAATGGTCGTACTAGTACCGGCAGGTACTCCGGGCACGTCCCACGCCTCTCTGGTCCGTGCGCCGTTGACGTGGCAGACAGGTGTCCAGAAGCTCGGGTTTCGCTGAAGGTCGGCGGCGTGACGCTGTCCGGTCCCGGCCTGTTCTCTGCACCACCCGCCAGCTTGGATGACCGAAACGACAAAGACGGCAGCTCGCTGAGGTAAAAACTTGTGCGGCTTTTGACGCGTTGCCATCCTGGGGCAGAACCTAGGCTGCCTCGCACATCTACCGTCTTCTCTGCCGTCCACGCTCAGCATCTTGCTTGCTTGCTTGCTTGTTCCTTTCTTTTGCGGCTCTCACCCACTAAGGGGGATTGGCCAAGAAGCCGGTGGTTAATGCAAGTCAATACCTTTAGGTTTTCTAGGCTAGGGGAATATGATTACTGTGTTTTGACTGTGAAATTAATTTGGCGCAATGTAAAAAAAAGGAAAGAAAGGGGGGAGAGAAATAATAGAATTTGTTGAAACTCTGAGGTGGAATCGTTATATGAAATTCTCCTGAAAGTTGAATCATTGCAGTGTATCAGCTAAATAATAAGTGGTAGTATGGCTAGTAAAATTCGAGAGCTGATCGTTGACTCAGCAAGGTAATCTTCTTGTGTTATATATGAATTCGCAGAAAGTCCCGCAGATGTTCCTGTCGCTGGGTCCCAGTGACGTGGCCCTAAAAGACAAAATATTGGGAGTATTAAGTGATATTCCTAGTTTTCGGAATAAAACTTCGAAGCAGTTTTTTTTATTTTTGAAACGGTGACATGTGATAAAAAATGGTCGATATGTTCAGGTTCGTTACAGCTTGAGCACAAAGGGGATGGCATCAGACCAGACCTGTTTAATAGAAATTAAGAGGTGGTACACGGCAACGTAATTTTGTTATCGAGACTTCCAATTTACGCGTGCGACACAATTTATTATTCCATGTGAAGTGCAGGTGCGAAAAATCTGGATTCGGTATCATGGTTTTCGATGAGTCTTCAAGAAGGGAAAGTTTTCTAAACCTCGCTGCTGTTAAATAAGCTGTAGGAGGCATGATTGGCACAATCGGAAGATCAAGAGGTATTAGCGCAAGTGTGTCAGCCATCTCGTTTATAAATATACTACGATGGCCTGGCACCCATATCATTCGCACTAGACGAATGTTTGCTGGAATATAATGATTTAAATGTTTCTAGTACTGCTGATGTCGACAATGGTGATAAAAACGAACACACGGAATACGAGTCAGACACTATCACAGCTGTCGAATGAGTCGAAGGAAGTTTACGAATAGCACGTATAATGGCCTTTAATTCGGCTTTAAATATTGGTGCATAATCTGGGAGGCGTAATGAAAATGACCAGAATAATGAGAGAGAAAAAATACCCACACCTGCTTTCTCGCCACTCATAGATGCATCCGTTACAATTACTATATTAGTACCTAATTGAGACAGGTGTTGTTCTAATAAACCTATCAAATAATTAGAGGGCAAGTGTTTAGCTTTCATGAGGAAGATAGCGTCAAATTTTATTTGCACATGGCCGATTGGCTTGACAGATGGTGTGATCTCGAATATATTAACGTTTGAAGCATCTAGAAGTGTTTGAACAAACAGCGCTTGTGGTTTATACACACGGGACCAATGCTCATTGAAAAAGACACCAGGCTCGGCAAAGAATAAAAACTGTTGCCTTCTTAAAGTGAATTCAGAGAAGTTTAAATAGGTTTTTACTGTTAAAACACGAAATCTGCAAGCAAGGGTGGGTATCCGAGCTTCTTGATACAAAACATTGTTAGCTGTGAATTTAGGCACACCTAAACATTTACGTAGAGCTTTCCGCTCTAAGAGAATCAGGGGGTTTATTTTGTGTGCTGGTCCACCAGAGAATAGTACACACTCGAATTCAAGAATCAGACGAACGTACATGCGATAAATTATGATCAGCGTATCTCTGCGAAGACCGGAACGGAGGCGGCCAAGCCTACCTATCATTTCAACAGCGCGTGTAGCCTTAATTTTAATATATTCATTGTGTCCACGCCAGCTCAGTTTTTGATCGTACAGTACACCCAGATATTTAATACAGTTAACCTGGGGAATTATTTCTTGATGGTACTAAAGAGAAATAGTAACTGGTGCGTCCAATGGAAAAAAAATATAATAGCACTTTTAGTTACGTTCAGGTTCATATGAATTTTCTGCAACCAGAATTCCAATGTTGCCAAATAACACTGTAGAGTCGAATGTAGTAAATATATACCGCTGTCAGATGCAAAGAACGCGATATCATCTGCACATACATATACTTGTACCTTATCACTCAGTCGTATTGAACCTAACAAAATGTTAAATAGCACAGGCGATTGAACAGAGCCTTGAGGAACACCTCTGGTTTGGCTATACTTCGGCGTGGAAACACCTCAGCATCCACTGTGCGCGCGCTCGTCCGACCTCTTGCGAACGGGCGTACTCTTCTTTTTTGTTCAATTTGTTCTCTTATTTGCGTATCGTTCATCTTCTTGTTTTTCTTTTTCTCTTTTTTCTTTGTTACCCGTGACACACCCCTTCCTGATTAGCTTGCAGCGCTTTCGTTGGGACCAGAAAAGAGATACTGCAATTGCAGCATGCGACAAACCTTTCTAACTCCACTCGCACTAGACAGATTCTTAAAAATTTATGGGCATTGAATTCGTCAGGCAATAAGCTGTTCTAGTGAATTCATTCCATGTTTACTTGAAAAGGTGTTTCAGGGCTCCTTTAGCGCATTCCGTTCGACAGGTACACGAAACAATTAACCCAATTGGCGATAATAGGACGCGCTGGTTTAGTCTACTGTGCGCGTGTTTGTGTGCGCACATGTGTATGTAACAAAACATATGAATAAGTGTGCACTTAGCGGTTGAAGGGTGCACTGGGGGCCGTATTTTGATTTCCCGTTCAACACTTAAAGGCGAAGCTTAAGGGTCCCTCAATTTTTGTTCACTCTCTCCAGACACAAGACTATCGTTTTTTGACGACATTTGCAGTGTAACATGTGAATACAGGGCCATTTTTTCTGAAAGAATCCAAATCACTACACTGGACGAGAATGTGGAAAACCGTGAGTGGTTCTTCACATTTCTCACACAATGATTCATCGCCACCAGACAAAGATATAAATGTATCGAGTTTGTGTGTCCGATCTGTATTCTTGTAGGTGTGACTTGTGTGTAGCGTGATCTGGATACTGTTGGCCGATTACCAGTTCTTGGTTTGACAACATGTAGTTTGTTTTTCAGTTTGCCTATTCGATAGCCACTGCCAGTAGCCCTGAGCTCCAGTCATAGACAAGGTTTCAAATCAAGTGCAGAAACAGCTAGAGATGTATTGGTGGCACGTTGTCTTTAGCAGATGCAGCTAGCTGATCCGCCCACACGTTTCGAGCAATTTGCGGTGCCCTGGCATCCAGCAGACTACAACATGTCGTCTAAGAGCATAGATCGTGCATAAAAGAGAGTATAAAGACACAAGAACAACATTTTGATGTTTTCGAACAGTTATCAGAGCAGTTACTACACCGAGCGAATATGTATATTACCGCGCGTTGTAGTTGCAGTTCCTTAATATGCTTGATACCGCGGAAGCCTCTGCTGTTAAGATGTTGGTTTCAAAGTGCAGAATACTGAAGTTAGAGAAAGATGGACCAACAGCTGCATAGGACACACCAGTGTGAGACTTTGAAGCATCTGGGAAATAATTCAGGGCAAGTGTACTTGTTTTCAAGTTCGATGAATTGAGTGCGGGTATGTGCAGTAGATGCGTCTTTAGTGACTTCCACGAAAAATAGGTCGCACTATATAACTTGCCACCTCCATGGGACAGATATACCACATGGAGCAATCTAACTTTGTTCTAAAAGTGGCATAGCTGTTTCCTCAGCGAGCCTCCTGACATGAATTGAGTAGCGCTGTCTCAGCGAAGGAGGGTTAATGTACAAAGTACAATTGGACAGATCAATAATTGTGGAGTGAGCGGGATTTTCCCTGTCAGCACCAACCTTGAGATAGTATGTAAACGACAGATAACATCTCTGCCGAGGGAGTGACCAGTAATTTGATTCTACGTACAGACTCTCTGCGGGGCTAGTTCGAAAAGCACCTGTAGTGAGAGCGAATGCCTAGAAGTGGACATAGTCAAGAATCTTTAAGGCTTGTTGATTTCACAGAACTGATATATTATAGCACCATAATCTAGAAGCGTGCGTACGAGGCTTTTATATAAATAAATGCCACGTAGTGTCACAGGCCTTCTCCATATTGAAAAACACCGACAAGAAGAATTGTTTATGAATAAAAGCATCACGAATTCATGCCTTGATACGAACAAGGTGGTTAGTAGTGGTCTTAGCCTTTCGAAGTCCTCACTTACATTGGTTAAGCAGGCTATTTGTTTCAATAAAATGCATAAGTCGTTTGTTTACCGTTTTTTTTTTCAAAAACCTTGCACAGGCTACTCGTCAATGCTACAAGCCTGCAGCTTAATGTTGAAGATGGGTCCTTGCCCTGTATAAGAATCGGAATAATGACTGCTTCTTTCCAGGTAGACAGGATCTCACCAGAAAACCAAACGGCATTATACAAATAATGTAGAGCTTTTTAAAGTTTATGGAGGCAGACGTTTGAGCATTTCCTATAATATACGGTCGGAGCCTGGGGTGGTTCTGTTAAATCAATTTAACATTGCTTGTAACTAAACTAAGCAGAAGCTTTATTGTATGCCTCATTGTTTTTGGATTTTCGTTCGATTGTCTGTTTTTGTACTCTTGTTCTGGAACGCTGCACTGTTGTGGAATGAGCTGAAGACCTACTGAACGGGGGAGTTCTCTTGGTATTCCAAACCATTTCCTTGTGTGTTAACTAGAGCAAGAGGATGTGGTTCTCAACTTACTACTTTACTGACCACGCTGCAGACTCGTGCTTCATGTGTATATCAGTTGATTCCAGTTGAAAATATCTGCCACTCCCTCTTGACCTGTAGATGCATTTTCCTGTCTTGGGACTTCATGTTTTTTTAATTGACAAGACTTTTGGCGGTCGGTGAGTCTCGAAGCAGACCCCATGCTTTGTTTTGTTGTTTGCGAGCATTGCGACAACACTGTTCCACCAGGGGACTCGTCGTTTTCCACCTTGTCCAGAAGTGTACAGAATGCAGCTTAGCTGCAGCTTGAATAGGAAAAGCAATAAAGCATTGTACAGCTGCATGTAAGCTAGAACCGCATATCTCAGTCAACTTAAGCTAGTAGCATTATAAAACTTGTCTCACTAGGTTTTTTTCTATGAGTCATTTGAGAACCTGTGGAGGGCAATCATTAAGTACCGCTGAGCTCAGAACTACAGGATAATGGTCTCTTCCAAAAGGAATATTATTGGCTTTCCAGTGAAGAAGGGTAAGAAGCAAAGAAAATACAATGTTTATGTCGATTGACAGGTAAGTATTGTTAGCGAGGCTATATTATGTTGCCTCTTTCCTATAGAGGAGACAACCGCCAGCGAAGAAAAGAAACAGTTCAGTCAGACAACCTCGTGCATCGCAGCACGATTCACCCCACAGACCGCTATGTGCGTCAAAATCTCCTAGGAGAAGATACGGTGTTGGAAGTTCATCAAATAATGCCTAGAATTCTTGTTTACTAAGTTGGTGCTGAGGAGGTATATAAATTGAGAAAATCGTGACCAGTTCGTTTAAGATAATGGCTTGACGGCTTTTTCTCAAGAGAAGTCGCAAGTGGTAAATGTGTACATGTAGTTCCTGGATCCACAACAATGGGAACACTACCATATGAACGCGACTGTGTCATTCTGATTCCATTCGAAACACAACGTAATGGCGTAGAACGTTTGTGTCTTTCGGTTTCAAGTGTGTCTCATGTACAAACAGCACTTTTGGTGTGTGTTTGTGTAAAAGCTCTAGAATAATCTCGAGGTTTTTCATCAGTACTCCTGATGTTCCACTGTAATATTTGTGTCATTTTTATTCTGCGTAGTGCTGTGTGTACAAAATAGTTGCCTAAGTTTACAGGTATTTAGAAGTTCTTCTTTTTTAGTGCGCTCCAAAGAGCTGCATCTCTCCTATAGCATCTCGGGCGCCTCAGGAGTGGGACTTGTAATTCATCAGCCTCTTGCTGAGGTGGCGGAGGGTGCCTGCTCGACAGACACAATCACCGTGATTTCGGGCCTCACAGTTCTTGCAGTGGCCCTGAATACGGCATACTTGGGAGTCTGCTGGCTTTTTTTGTCAGGTGGCAGAACAGTACTGTCCTGCTTCAGCAGGGGGCGCTTGTGGCATGCCAGCAGTCTCACACTGTGGGACTTTTGCGGGCATGGAAAAACTGACGCGGGGCCCTGGCGCGTCACTTCGACGAAGGAGGGACTGGAATGATGAATGGATAACCATTTACGTGCTTCTTGAAAGGAAAAATTCAAGTTCTCTTTAATCTCAAGAATTGATTTTTCTTAGTTGCCGATTGGGCACGATATCGAGTAGGAAGCATGGTCTCCTTCACAGTTCGCGTAGCATGATGGTGTTGAGGTACATGTACCTGATGCGTGCTCGTTTGATGCACCCCCTGCAGCTTCGTGACACATGTTCAAAGCGATGGCATTTGAAACATTTGCGAGGATTTGGCACATAGGGCCTGACATAGGACCTGCAGTAGTCTGTTTTGATTGAATCAGGCAAGTCAATGGTACCAAAAAGGATGATTATGTGTTTTGTGGGTGTTTCTTTTTATCTTGTCCTACAATCATTCCTTGGACCTTGACTACATTCTGGTCTTTCCAGCCTTCCCATAACTCACTCTCGGGCAATCCAAGCGGGTCATCATCAGAGACCACACCATGCACTGTATTCACTGACCTGTGTGGGCCCACTGAAACTGGTAACTCCCTAAACGCTACCAGTTTAGCTAAGTTGTCGTATTAAAGCTTGTCGCGAACCTCTAAAAGGTGGTCTATGCACCCTACTCGCAGACGCAGCTTTATGGTATCTTTCACAGGTGGCACCTGCGCTCTGGCTCAGGCTTGAACGGATCAAACATAACTCGCACTCCGAGTCAAAGTACAAACGCTTGAGCCGATCGTCAGACTTGTTGCCGGTGGAGTACCAGAGCAAGAAGAACCACATGGCTACAGCGAAAATTAATTTTAGTAGAAACCATGTCGAAGCCAGAGCGATGACTCCTATGTTATATAAAAAGGCTGGCACGCAGGTAAATCAAGGCATTCAGAAGTGAACACTGAGCTGAAGGGATTACGGAGATGGGCACTCGCTCACTAGATCTTGTGCCTACCGGTTGTGTCATCACGATCTCCGATGACAGTGAAGCTCTGGCTGTCTGGGCTGGCCTTACGCCATCTACTGACTTCGATACCCGACGACAACGACAGCGTAGCTCTGGCCGACTGGACTCGCCCTACGCCATCTCCTGACACCGACAAGAGCTCTCGTCGAGTGGTGCCCCGTCCTCGGACACCTGCGTCCGTGTCCATCTTTCCAACTTCTCTTTACGTCCGCCGCTCGCTGTCCCTCCGCCCCGCTCTCTCCTTCCTCTCTCTTTAAATATATGCCATTCAATCCCATCAATTTTAATCTCTCCTTACACCCATTCCTGGTGAGCTACTGTTGAGGTGTCTTACCTGATGCAGACAATTACGGGGTTCATTTTTCTCTTCTTTTTCCTTTAAGAACCACATAATTACGGAGATGGCACATGCTCAGTGCCTGAACACGCTTTATTTGACATGCTTACAGAACTGCACAGATTCCAGAAGACACGATCGCTCGACACGACGCAGCTAACACCACCACGCTGCTTTTGATCACCCAACCGAAAGCGATTCCAGTGCACCGTCAAAAGGGCTCGCAGCAGTTCATGGCACTCGACTAGAGAGAAGAGCGATCGGAATAACCAAACGAACGGGAAGCGCGCACTTCTTTTCAAGCAGCCGATGGCAATGCTGCTCACGAAAGCACTATAGAGCGCTTCAGAACAGCCAGTTGAAGAAGGAATTATCATGATGAGGCTGCACACCACGCTCATGCATGGGGCAATAACCTCTAGTGACGACAGCCCACCTACGTAGCGGATGGTGTTGCGGATGGCAACGGCCGATCTAGTTTTTACATGCTTGCCACAGTCTACAACCAACTTTCTGCCTTAGCTTGTTCGCGTAATCCGGCCCTTTATTCGTTCTTCGGGTCACCACGTCTCCGCAAAGAGCGCGCCCGTTATTGCTTAGCATACTGGTCTTTCTACCTGCGTCGCCTGGACACCGCAGCCCCTATGCACGCTTGACAAGAGAAGCTCAATGTGAAGGCGCGTTGGTATTCCATGATTAAGAATGGTAATAGCACACTAAAAACGAGAACACAAAGAAGGCACACACATACATAGTACGTGTGTGTAAATTCTTTGTGTCCGCATTTTTAGTGCACTATTACCATTCCTAAGCTCCTAATGAGAGCACCCTCGCCACTTTCACCGAAATTGGACTTTCGCAGAACTAGGTTATTGGCAGGAAATCTCTTTGGTTGCGTTTCATTGTTGCTGCCTTTTAATGTAAGTCTTTGAAAACTGCGAAAAGAATTTCATTGAGTTCACAAAATTGCCCATATAAGGACTTCAATTGAACGTCTGGACCACTCCTTAGATCAAGTTTGAACTAAAGTATATTACTATGGCGTTACTACAAAATACCAAATGCGCCGAGGCTTCCTTCAGGAATGCAAGTGAAGCTATTCGATTACGTCGTAGTACAGAGAAATTATCGCACATATTCTGGAACGCTCTGTAGCAACGTACTTCCTCAATCAATCACAGAGTAATTTCATTTTTTCTTTAGGTATAAATATGCCTTGTGCAGCAATAAATCACTTTCGAATTTTTATTCTCAAGAGTGGGAGCAATGCGAAGCCTTATTATGACTCTATTTCGTCACAACATTCAATAATAGGGTCAGTCCTTGGCTGGTAAAATCTGTCCTATAGTAGTTTTTTTACTTGTACCTAATTATATACGCTCTTACTGAGAGAGGTGGCATATGTCTTCCACAAGGAGGGGCTATGTTAAGTGCGTCAGCGAAATCAATCATTCGCTGAGATACTTTGTTGTATGCATATTATCATATACCGCTTCAGAAGTGCTAAACTTCGCACTACCGGGACTGCTAGATGATATATCTTCTCATTGCAATAATATATATGCCTCTGACGCAATCGCAACTGGTGCTTCAAAAAACGACCGAACTAGTTAGAAAAGTACGTGGTGAATGATGTATGAATGTATTTTCGGTAATAAGATTATCAGGCGAAGGTGTACGGGGGATTGTTCTTTTACGTGTTTATTCACTGAAAAAAGCTGCACAGCGATACTTCACCATGGTGAAACATTTCTCCGAAAAAAAAAAACACTACCAGTATATTTCCGTAATGAGTCACCCTTTGCAAGAGTTAAAAAATAACCTGCTGAATAACTTACGGCATGGGCCCAAATTTGTGGTGCAATAAAGGTTGAACATTACACCCCTACTCTCAAATGTCTTACATGCTCAAAATGTTTGTTACAATTATTTAATAATGCTCGCATTTATTAAATCGTCCCGCATATGGGAATGCCACTTCGCGAGACCACTGAAATGGCGCCGAATAAATAAAGACGACAACGTTCTTGTTGTAAAGCTGAGTATGGACTGTCATGGTGACCTGTAATTCTACGCGCTCTATGCCATGCCACCTCAATCAGATACTGTTGGACGACCCACAAAGAAATGCTCCCCGTAACAACATCATTACCTATGCCAGCCGGCCAACGGAGCTGGCAACTTAGAAAGGTAAATATTGTGAACTAGGTAATAGGTTTAGGAATACGAGTGCTATCAAGCTCAATTAGTTGACTCTCAGGAATGCACCGATATTTCGGTGTCGTTTACTTAAAACGAGACAGAAAAGTCTATATTCACATCTTAAAACATTCAGGGAAAGCGTTATTATTCTTATCGCACCTAAAGATCTCTGGCGAAGTTCACAATTTCCCTCTGACGTAAGCGAATTGCCATTTTGGTCAGCCGACTTCATTACCGAAATTCTCCGCATTGTGGTTTAATTAATTTTTGCTTACAAAAATTTTCAGCGAAGGACATTTTCTGGCGAACAAGGATTTTGTATAAAAGCGTGTAACGAGACAACGTCTATTATAAACTACTCTCAGTTTCATTTTTGTTTATTGATTTAAAAAAGTTACAAGATCAACAAATATACAGGCGAGGGTCTCAAAGTGAAAGACCAAACTGTAGTGTACCCTCACTAGAGGTTTCATATCGACAAACTTATGAGAATCTCACCAATTGTGTCAAGTATGGTACACGGCAGCATGAATAGGCAGCTACAAGAAGGCGCTACTTTTACTTTAGGACTTCCATTTTTCAATCCACCATGTGCTCATGTGGTACTAAACGAGGAGACACCCTTGAACGGTTTTAATAACTGCGCATTTACCAATGTTTAGTGTAGGGGCCATGGCTCTGTTTAAGTTCCTACGACGCCCACAACAAACCGCAAAAACGGCCTATACCACAGCCCCTACAAATCACCTCAATATGGGGCCCGCAGCAAGCCCTTTGCGAAAAGCCAATGCGTTCAAAAAATGTGGTATGCCAATCAACAAGGAGAAAACAGCTCTCATTAGAAAAACACGCATAAAGTTGCCAGCCTTTCTACTTCCTGTAGGTGCGAAAGCATGTGTGACGAAGTAGATCATTGTGAGCACATCGGCGTCACACTGATTTAGGTATTTACTTGTTTGGCTGCAATAAAAAATTGTTCCTTAACAGGAAACTGTAGAGACCACAATGGAAGGCCTTATTCTTCACATGAGATCAAAACTTTAGCAATGCGCTGTTGCTTTGAACTTGTAAATGGAGATGCTCAGAGTGCAGAAAATTGAACGAAGTCATTGTGGTTAAGTTAAGGCAAATGTAAAAGATACTATTCATGTGAACAGCATCTAAACGTGAGTGATTCATGCGAAAAAAAGTCGTTTTACGTGCTTACAAACCGTTCTGCAAATTAAATCTAGCACAAACTTTTTCTGAGAAAGATGTACAACGATTCCTAAACTGGAAACATTCTTACTTCTAGAAAAGAAACACCGCGACAGGCGTTATTCGGCCGAAGTTTTCACGCGTACAATAACCTTCCAAATATTCATCGATGATTATGTATTTTTACTGCTGAATGTGAATTTTCAGCCCAGCATCGTGATAGAGAAAGACAGGGCAAATATAGTTGTGAAAGTATTTCGAAACACAGATATCCAAATACTTGGCTCAAGCATAAACCAAAACTGCGAGAAGCAACAGACACCTTTGAGTCAGTATAGAGATACCGATATATATTTCCCTTTGAGATGATAGGAAATTCCTGTATTACTTTCGAAAAACAGAAAGAAAATATGCCGTAATAAAAAAAACACTCTGTAATATATTACTTTAGTTTGTACAATTCTCGTATACTCCCAAAAAACATTCACTGGGTGCAGCCTAATGTTGTAAATAAAGCTGCAGCGTATTGAAAACACAGTTTATTTATTTATCACAATCACATTATTGGCCTTACAAATTGAAGGGATGGAGGGAGGGACACGTATAAAGCAATGCCGTATACTGGCATCAATTTCAACAATAATGCGTGCTGTAACTCCGGCAAAAGAACAAGAACACCAAAATAGCCACACTTGCTGAAAACAAAGTGAGGTATAGTAAATATACTGGAATTCAAGCAAGTCACTCGAATAACTAATGAATCTTACTGAATTCGTATGAAGCACGCTATTATTTCGTGCACAAAACTTGTTTGCTGAGATGGTTCTTGTGGTAGTTGCAACTCGAGCAACAGGAGTTCGTGAAACAGGCTGTCTTCTAGAAGGAGTTGGTGTGGCTTCAACGCAATACTCACAAAATAAAAATGACTTTAACTTGTGATTACGAACATAGATTTATGTTAAAGTGAATAAATACTGCTTCATAGCTGGCAGTGTTGAGGCATGGTGGTATTTTTTTACTGGGTCACCTAGGCACTGAAACGCTCCGCACCAGCATGGCTTTGTTCTGACCACTCAGAACCCGAAGCCGGGTACCATACTGGAGTGCTGGACGCAGGTAAATTATTTCTAAGTGCACCCTGACACGATGGAAGAATATCTCAAGGCGTGGAAAAAATGGCCATTTTCTGGTAACTTCGGCCAGCACTACGGAAACTGCTTTAGAAGTGACACTGCTTTAGAGAGCTAGTGTACTTGAAGCGTTGCAAAACTCCACATCAATATCGACCTTTTTCGAAAAAGGGCGCCCCTAGCGCCGCGGACACAAACTACAGTCTGCCGCCATTGTGAGGGCATTGCAGCAAACGACGCAGGCCATGTGTCCCAGTGACGCTGATGCGCGTTTCTTGCAGCGCACAGAGACACCCCTTCCGTTCCTGCGGGACGCGGACCGCATCGGAAGGACACGCCGATGAATTTCTCTTGCAGGCCGCATCCATGCATTGCCAGCCACAACAAGCAAAACTGCTCGACGAACCCGTTGAAGGGTACGAAAAATTGCTCATTGTGCAGTGGAAGCAGCTCAGAAAGCTTATCGGAGAGTACTAGAAGCTTGTTCATTCTAGAAATCGGTGCAAATGCCGTGGATAATAAGGAGAACTAGGCGCCAACACAAACATCACAGCACCCACGCGTTTGACGGCTCACTCTCCACGCCCTCATGAGGGCGTTAGCTATCCCACGTAAAGTCCCTGAAAAATAAACTAAAGTAGCGCCAACCGCACCCCTTCGCCTCTACCTCCTCTCCCAGCAGCCACAGCAGCGCCTCTAGAGTGTCCACCAGGAAATTACGAATGCGAAAGCACGCGGGCGCACTGGATGTGCCAGACGCTTGGACAGCTCAGGCACTGCTGCGCCGTGCGTTTTTCATCGAGTGGCCGTGCCTCGGGTATGTTGAAAGGGTAAGCCGGTGGCGTCTGTTCGGGGAGCGCGCGCTCGCTTCACCAAAGCAAAGTCTACGGCGGCCATCGTTCCGAGATTCTTCATCGCTGCCCCAGCGTGTGTGCGGCGTTGCCAGTATTTCGTATTCGGTACACTTCCTTTGCATTTCGTTCGTCGCTGAACAGTTCTTTGTATCGTTAGTGTGGTGAGATTACTCGTTCGTTCGTTGGTCGATTCAAAGGAATAAAAAGCTAGCTACCCCTCGCAAAACAGGCAATGGATCGTTCTACGCTTTCAAAGCAAGCATTGTGTGCGAAGAAGCCAACCTTTCTACTGTAGAAAAACCGACGAAAGCAACTATGACTTTGGCACGCTCTTCTTTGGCCATCGGTACCGAAAGCTTTAAAAGGTCGCCGCAGCAATATTTAATACAGCGCCGTGCGTACCCGAAGGAAAGACTCAGATATACGTTGTCGGCGCGGGGCCGGCCAGTTCGAGTTCACCGTCAATTGCATGAAGCGACTGCGTGGGCGAGTTAGGCCATGTGATACTACTGGCAAGTGCTGACAAAATCAGGTCACATATGGTCATGCTGATTCTTTCTTCGGTCTGCGAGGTTATATGCTGCTCGCATTATTTGATGTACAGTAATTTAAACAACTACTGCACATCGTGCGCGTATATTGACAGACTTGGCTTGTTACAGTCCGCATAGAAGGTATATTGATATGTAAACTAGTGTAAAACTGGGTGAGTTCGCTCATAGAAAAAAAGAAAGTGCAGCTGAGGAGGCAATGGAGCCCATAGAAGTATTACGTAAGACAGGCGGTAAACAAACGAAATACTATCTGAAGAATACAAAAAAAAGGTAGCGTTCGCGCATGCATAGTGCTTTTTAGCATCTCTCTCTAGCAGCTGAATGCGCAGCCCAACAAATAAAACGTATATGAAGACTCAACTTTGTCCTTTTTCCCTGCATTTCTCTTCTATCTGCCAACGTGTTTGAGAGTTTAACCTCCTCGACAGGACCTAAAAATCTGCATACAAGGGGTGCATGCAGACCAACCATACCAACATTTACGATTGCTGTAAAACATATTCCAATTGGAGACTTGCAGTTGTTAGTCCAGCATGTGTCCAATGAAATTTTCTACCTATGTTCTCGTTCATGCCTTTATTCCTTTATAGGTGTGTTAAAATACAATAAATAAAAATGAGTAAGCATAGCTTACTCCATAAAGAATAACGCATCTCAAGCTACTTGGTTATTATTATAAGGTACGAACAGCTTGCATTTCACAACGACAGTGGTTGGGGTAGTGCGATAATGTGCATAATGTTTCTCCTCTGTGTTCTGGAGAGGTCCATACCATTTGTGTTCAGTGTTACATGAAGTTCCTTCTTTGCACATATGATTGTCCCCATTATTTAAGCAGAATACATCTCTCTTAGGATAATGATTTACACTTACATACCAGCTCTAGGCCACTCAACATCCATCACACCTCGGTCTTCCCTGGCATGAATACATAAAAATGACTGCGTCTGGGAAGGCAGCAATGAGTACACACGTATACTTGGAATGTTCTTGGCATGACATGTTTATGCATATGTTATCATAACAGCGTGCAATATGTCGAGCGAACAAAAGGGCCCGGTATTCTTTAGGAAACCCCATTCCATAATGTCACTTTATTGATAAACACCAAAGTTCAAGTACAGTTGATTCTATGCAAAAACTGAATGAAGGGCACAAAACATGACATTTATTCAACATTTCTTGAAAACGCAGGACTGCCTCAATCATACATGATAATTATGCAGTGTACACAATAAATGACATAAAATATGTGTTAACGGTGACTTGTTGCTATATGTGAACATCACAATGACGAGATTAAAGAAAAGCGATGGCATTCGCGGTGCACTCACAACTAGCGACAAGTGAACGCAATTTGTGCCAAACACCTTTATCAAGATTAACACTCCACATGTGGAATTTAACGAATGAAATGAAGTACACATATTGCACTTTTGAAAGCACGGGAATAGGAAGTAGACATAGAAAGCCCCTACTGGGGATATGCAAAGCATATTATGCAGATATGTAGGCATGAAACAGGACATACACGTAAAAGACATAATAAAACAGACGTAATAGGCACAGCAAAACCACGGACCTAATCATAGACTAGTGAGGGTAACAACAGCTCTATCTGAAGAGAAGAAGAGCGAAATTAGCCACTAAAATAGAGGCCAACGCAGATGTAGTTGGAATAGAAACACACGAGCTTATAATTGCCCTCAACAACAAGTGCAAAGCAGTAAAATCATAGGGCTACAATAGCTTCAGCCTTAAGACAACAAGAGGAAAATCAGCTACAGGCCAACCTAGCAGAAGTCAAAATAAAAATACACGAGCTTAGAATTGCGTTTGGCAAGAAATGCAAAGCAAAGAGAGGAAAAACGAGAAAACAGACACGGAGGCAATGAACAAAACCATTACTACACTGACATCTGAAGCAGAAATTCAGGGCGGTAAATCACCAAGGCAGAAAGTAAACAAAATTTCCCGAGTGACGAGAAACATAATGAAAAACACGGACACTTGACACAGAATACTAAAAATAGGCTTAGCTAAGTTAACAAAGCTTCTCAATAAGAGAGAACTCTAGTCACACAGAATTACAACGTAAATGAGATCGAGACACCAACCCAAGCTACTTAAAGGGAACTGCTTATAAAGGACCAAAATGTCCACACTGAAACAAACAGGGCAAACGTGTTAGAAATTTCTATGACATTAAGACGGCAACTGAAAATATCTGCACTGAGCTGTAGGGATCAAAGATAAGTAATTACTGTTGAAATGAAATCACAATAGGACAAAACACTGCAGTTCCTCATGTACGGTACTTTGGGATTCCAACGCAACATCAATTTTTCGGGGATAACTGGTATGCACACCTGCTCGAAATAACCACGTCATGCCGTGATAAATATAGTCTCTAAGAATAATTTTGGCTCTGATATACACGTTCTAGTCTAAATTACGCCAATATGACCCGAACTTAACGCAGTGTCAATAAAAGTATGTGCGTTACTGAGACCATAATTCCTGCATTTCAATCCGTGAGTACTGTACCTACACACTAGGTTAAGAGGCCATACCACATATGCATCATAGAAAAACGGAAGGAAAACACGAAACAAATGAGGCATACCCACTATTTACATTGGTTGTAGCAGCCTGCTTTCCAATGCTACGACTACCAGTTTTTTGCATCTTTAGCTTCATTAGCTGCCAAACGCATATTCTCTTTCCGCAGTAGAATGTTAATTCTGGTTTTAAAAAATGCTCTCAGCAACCTCTCCTGATTGTAGTGGCAAGGTGGAAAACAATCGACAGCTTGCACACTGTCATTAGTGGGGGCCACAAGTTGACCAATCGTAACTTCATTGCACAGAAGCTTGTTGCTATTCACTCTTAACATATTCTCAGCTGTTTCGAGCAAATGAAGTACTGCTGGCCCTGGTGATACGAGCTTGCTGTCATCAGTGTAAGATTTCAACTTTGTGAGCACACTAGCTTCGTTCGACACTGTGGCAGTTTTGCACTGCTCACAAATACCTGTGTGCTTTGCAACACTCTTTACCACAAACCCAGCAAGGTGAATAAAGGCTCATGCTCCATCATGCTTATGTCGAGAAGATCACTGGGATATTCAACAGCTTCTGTATCATTGCTGTTAGGAGCTCTTGCGTGGCAATTTTCGATGCCAACTTTGGAAGGAGCATCGTCGATAGCATAGCTTCCACTTCTACTGGGCCGAAAGAATTGTGCCAAAGTAGCAGCTCGAATAGCACTACAAAATTGAAGAGCTTTTGGTACTGCATTCTTCGCCCTCAGAGTGGAGAACGAATTCTCAAGAGCATCTTGGGCAAATAGGCTGAGCAAAACGAAAAATAAGCCCTTCTCATTAAGATAATAATGCTGCAGTTCCAATGCAACTTTACACACCAAAATTATGCCCGTCTGCACAGGCTTCCACGCATGTTTCGATGGAGAGGCTATCTTCAGATCTGTAAAAAGAGTTACCATATCCTTTAAAAATCAGTGAGTCCTCATATTTTTGATCATTTAACTTGCTGATTCGAAGCTTAGTTGTACGTGATGTCAGCACTTTGAACCACCTCTAAATGGTTTCTATGAACCATGCTGTTGCCAACGCTTCTTGGGGCGAATCTCCCCTTTGGACCAGGAAACGTAGTGCAGCTGCAGTATCATGATTTAGCAACAAAAATGCAGGCCCCACTTTCATTTTCTCATAGTGTCCTGGGTCCAAGAAGGATGGTTTCAAGTGCGGTGCTATGTTTATTTGCAGTTCAGAGTCTATTTCCACCAGCTTCAGAATTGGCACAAGGTTAACCTCATTCGAAGGCAGCTTGTGCTTTTCGACCACATTTTCGGGAAGGAAAATCGATTGACCACGTGTGAGGTGGTTGCTCAAGTTGTTTAGTAAATGTGCGGTGTCTGCCATAAAATAAAGCTTGCAATTTTGGTCAACAGAATGACAACAAGAAACTCTTGACACAGAATGCTTTCCCACAACTATGCCAAATTCTCTCCAGAGCGCCATATTCCCACCACCCAAGTCGCTAACGACTGCATCTATATGAACCCCGATTGTTTTACATTCCTGAATAATTTCAATCAACTGTTCTTGAACTGCAGCACTGCTGAACGAGTTTCCAGTAAGATGAAAAGCAACTGTCTGCTTCCATCTTTGTGTAACCCCACCCGGCATGAAAACAAGTCCATGTGTTGCCACTGCAGCATGTCGCAGGGAACCGTCGGCCAAAGGTAAAGTTGGCCTTCCAATAACAGTGCCAGTCGTTTGGTCAAACGCAAGCCCTGAGCTCAACTGAATTTCATCGAGCATCAGAACTGCATGCCTCTCATGCTCCTTCATGGTGGTTATCTGAAATATGCAACATGCATTAGGCAACAAAACATTAATAAAGACATTTAAAATACAATGCTTTTCAATAATAAACAGGTAGTGCACAGTGCAAGCGGCATTTCGATGTTTGCATGCAAGAAGATTATCACCTATTGAAATTTATGTGGAATTGTGTCTAGTCAGAGGACCTGAAGTCATAAGTGAAGGAAAGGTGAGAATATGTTGTGGAAACTTTATGAATGGGCGCTAAAACTTGCGCGACAAAGTGCGTAGTGACAGGCACTAACACTGGCACTAGCAACACATGAAAGCCTAACAAATATTAGGGTTTACGCGTGAAAACCATGATACAATCATGAGACATGCCATAGTGGAAGGCTCTGGAAAAGGTTTCACATTTTGCTCAAGGTGTACTGCTGAAAGAGATGCTCACGAGAATAAATGTAACAAATATATTCAGCTACACCATCCTTTCACCTTTAAATCAAGGGACTTCAGAACCTCATGTAGAATTCCTGGTGAGAACTTGTAGTTTTCAACATGACGTTGTAAAGTTCTTTCACTCGGAATGGGTACAGCAAGCTCCCTGGCCGCATTGTAGCCTCTGCATCCACATGCCAAACGGAGCTTGAGGCCTTTCTGTATAGTCTCTGTAGACCATTGCTTCCCTCGCATATTGGAAGTCCACAAGCCTTGCAGTTGATCTGGTGACAGGTACATCTTGATGTTTCGCGTGAGTTCATGGTTTCTGTGGTTTGCTCTGCTTTTCTGTTGTTGCAGTGTAGCAACTTTCCGCTTCATGTTGTTCAAGTACTCTTCCAATGTAGCTATTCTTTTATGAAGGGCAGCTACTACTGCTTGATCAGCATCACAACTACTTGAACTGGAGCCTGCAAAGCACAGATTGAGCAGGAAGTGACAAGAGTTTGACAATTTCACTTTTTAACCCAGACTTGCATGTGAGGGAGAACCATAAGGATTTAAAGAGACAAAAAAAATCAGTGCCACTCCATATTATTCAGCAGAAAAGTGTAAGCGTAACTTTTTGAGAACACAACAGTGGTTTTAACAAACTGCATAAGTTGACACTGTTGCTCAATGAAGAGGGACAAATGGAGCTGCGCAGAACCCGCAATGCATGCAGCTGAACTATGTTTTTGGTGGAGGCGTGTCCTTGATTCGAAATAGGGGCTGGACATTCAAGTGTGGTCACGTCTCACTGTGTACTCTGCGTGTGAAGGCAGAAAGACATTTTGGGAGCAGCAAGTGTCCGGTGTACCACCTCCTAACTATGCCAATAGTTAGTAATGAGTAAAGACATGAATATATGGCACGTACTCTTGGTTATGACGTAGGGTTATCAATGGCGGTGGCTATTTCAAACAAAGTGGGGAGAGTGCCATGGTTCCGCTGTTGTAGCTTTTTTTGACAGAGTTGCTACAAGACGACAGCTGATTGCGTGTCACAAGTGATAGTGTGATGATGTTGTGCAGTGTGTAGCAGTGTGCTATGCATTACTGTACACAAAACACAGCTTACACGTTCCTCCAATAAACTTACGTTGTGTGCGACTACTCTCGCTTTACAACAATGAGCATACCAGCAAAAGAAACAAAACAGGGCACCAGTACTTGGAGCGCATCCGCGCTATTAAATGCACCAATATATCAATCTGTTATGAGCGTGCACGTAATTTCCTGTAGGCGGCGATGTATCTCACTCAAGTGTATATTACATAGTGTGTGAAAACAGTAGCACTGAACACTTACCGGTGACATCAGCTGTGCCCTCAGCAGACAGAAATCCTCCACAGGCAGCACAAAAAATCTGCTGAGCTGTAAATGACGGATAATCTTATTAGTAGTACTGAAGACCGGTACAGTCACCAAAGCTTTAAATTAGCGCAGTTGCCGCACAGGCAATGAGGGATGGCCAGTGACTAAAATTAAAATATGTATATGATACTGAACAGAAATTTCAATCACACTCAACAGGCAACGTGAAAGCTTGAAATGGCTGGCAGCTCGATTCATGGGTGGTTTCCACACCTGCGCACATATGATAGTTGGCACCAACAAAACCATCTGGCAGACACATGCCCATACAAATCATGAAAAGTAGCACTCACCTGCTGAACAAGCTGTTGAACAAGCTGGCAGTGCGTCACATTCGGAACTTGAAGGTGCATCTGCAACATGAGATCAACTATAAATTATGTGAAATTTCAAAGTAACATGTCACTGCCATTACCTTCTAGAAAATCCGATGGTGCTGAATCAGTGGCAGTGTGACCTAAAAAATATAAAGACAAATTGAAGAAGACCATCATCTCTGTTACATCGCATTTTGGCAAACAAGCATCAACACTACTTGAAGCATTTACAATACGCACAGGTGCATTACAATTTTTCAGTAATAAGAATGCATGCCAAAACCCAAGCGACAATGCTTTCAATGCTTGCAATGTGCTGAACACCATACTGCGGAGCAAAATGTTGTGGATCTGCAGCACACCCCTACAGACATGAGTGTAAAATATACAAACCAATGAATACAAGTTACAAGCCGTTACAATGCTTCGACTACATGCAGCATGTGTGTTAGCTACGTTACCTTGTGAAGAACCTAACCCTGCTTGAGTGGCATCACTGTTGGCTCCATAGCCTGCAAATTATAAAACAGCAATGAAGCCATAAAGCACGTTTGTAATTACGGTAAGTAATAAATGCAGTAAGAACTCACCATCAACCGCAGCTGGCGTCGGAAGCACATTTGTAGCTGATGGGCAGTGTGTCTCTTTGGCTTCTGCATAATCCAAACATGTATTAATGATAACGAAGAGGGAAAAGGCGTGAGATGTGCTTAACCGTCAACTCACCATCAACAAGAGCAGCTGCTGTTAGTAGTAGATTAAGGCCACAAGATGAGCGGGCTGAATCATTGCATTCTGGGGAATGAAAAAAATGCATTAATTATACCAAAGAAAAGCCATTAGCTATACACAAACAGTGCACAACACCTATATGCAAGACGACATGTTTCAGGTTAGTGAAAGGCTGAGAAGTAATTATGGGTGATGCAGAAAACAATGAAGACGGACTAAACATCCTCCAGTTTTTTAACGTGATCGGCTTACCTGACGTTTGCAAATGCTCTTGACTGAAGATCGTAGGCGCCGCGTCTCTCTTCAACTTTTTAGTACCAAACTTGCGCAGCAGTATCGGCTCGAATTGGTCCGCAGTGAAGTGGTCCTAGGTAAGGAAATATTCGCGGCTACTGTTACACAATGAAACAGCACGCTCTAAAAGAAACTAAAATAACCTTTAGTGTCAACACGTACACGACTACGCACAGTTTGTCACATTTTCTTCCCACCAGACTAGCACATGGTGCGTACAGTATGTAGAAATACGCAGCTTTTAGCCTTGCGTGTCCTTATTTCAACCACAGAGCTTCTGAATACTGAGCGCGCTGGAGCACATGCTTAAACAAAATGATGCGACATTCAGGTCGCTGCCCACGCCTTTATACATAAAGTCCTTACACCCATACACACATACACGCGGGATTCATTTAACTATACGTCGGCCAATAAACAAAGTTTAGTTTAGCACTTGAATGTATCCATTACATTTACTTTGTAACATAGTCGACGATTATTTCTGGATCAAACGAGTATTAATAATAATAATAATAATATTATCTGGCGTTTAACGTTCTAAAATCACAGTTTGAATATGAGCGACGCCCTTTTGAAGGGCTACGGAAATTTCGACCACCTGGTATTGAATAACCTGCATATAATGCTAAGTACACAGGCCCCAACATTTCCGCCTCAATCGAAAATGCAGCCGCCGCGGTCGGCAGGGATCAAGCCAGAGACGCAACGTTTACACGGCACTAAACGCGGCACGCGTTTCAACTGGCATGCACGTTTACCATCGACGCAGTTACTCTCTTTGTGTGATGCTCGAGCTTGACAGTACCACAACACTGTAAACACGAATACAAGCGAAACGATACAAGCGAGTTTAGCTCGCCGGTACTCACCTCACAAAGCTGCGACAATACAGGGTCCAAGTCGGTGCTTCCGATACGCTGGAGCCAGACTTCTTGCCGAGCGGCATTGTCTTTTCCTCGCGGAAGCGAAAATAGCTTCTTTCCTCTCCTGTACCTGCTTTTGCAACCGCTGGCACAGCAGGTCGGCATCCCGAAACGTGCAGGATTACCGTGCACACACTCACGCACGGTCGAACTCCGGCTACACAACAATACCAAGCGCGCACGCCTAGTCACAAACAAACACCGCTAAAGTGGACAAACAAAATGGCGTTTGCGATACCTTCACAAAGGCTAGTGCATCATGCTGCAGATTCTTAGCACCGCCGAGTTTATTACACGGACAGCAGTGGCGCTGCCATCGAGAGCGTCACCGCTGAGCGCGTCTGCATGCAAACGGTGGGCTATCGCGTTGAGTACTGCGTGCTTGCGGTGATGTCTTTTGCACTGCATGCCACTTGCTTATATATACGTCACATCGTCGTATTTAACGTTACTTTTTTATTTTTTCTTTCTCAATCACTCTTTCGGTGCATCGCCTAGAACCGCAGCGCCCAGATGCGCTTTAACGGAAACATGAGCACAAGCTCATCTTTGCGGCCAGGAGCCATACAGCCCCTCAACTAGCGTCGTTCACTATCTGCAATGCACGCGAGGGGAGAGGAGTCTGCACATTGACACGAATGGCGGTACTTTAGCTTATTTTTCAGGGACTTTAATCCTACGCCCCTTTGCGAAGCGAAACTGACGAAAAGCTTACCGTCAGGCGGC
Organism: Rhipicephalus microplus; assembly: GCF_013339725.1. NCBI lineage: Eukaryota > Metazoa > Arthropoda > Arachnida > Ixodida > Ixodidae > Rhipicephalus > Rhipicephalus microplus. The sequence goes on from NC_051165.1 coordinate 91,820,865, forward strand.
GTATTTATGAAAAGGGTCTATTATGTCGACCACGTAGACATCACCATGGGAGACGCAGACATCCCCAACATAGAATCAAATGGGCGCATTTCAGCGATCTTGAAATAATGATCTTGATCCGCAGAGGCCGCCAACACTGCCTACGTGACTCCGCCGTCAGTGGCAGTGGGCACTTTGTGACATGCGCGATTGTGTGCTCATGAAGAAATCATCGCCGCTCTTTATATGTCACCTAGCAGTGGCGCGCGTATGCATGTGTTCTCAGATGCACACTAGCCTTCCTCCCCCCACCACCGTTGGAAACACACCTGAGCTTATATCCAGCAAAGATAACTAACGATATACAATTTTTACTGCATAGTATCGCGTTACAATCGATACGTGCTTAGCTACATCGACACAAATATATTTTTACAGTAGTTGTGCATACAGAAATACTGATGATCAGAAATATTCCTGAGTCATTGTAAATTAATTGCTGCCCGTCTAGGGAAAAATGGCGCGAGCAACTCGCCCGCCAACTTGTTCGCGCTGTGGATTCTTCCGTAATTGTCACTGACCGGAAGAACTTTGAGTCCGTAGAAACTTTGCGACCGCAGGAACTTTGCGATGATGGGTGGTGTGGTGTGGAATGTTTCAATAAACAAGGATCAGACCAAATTACTGGTTAAAATGACGGTGCACAGAGGAAGAATACATTCTGCGCCATGAAATAACGGCTCACCCATCACGCTCACTACTCACAGAACTCTAACGTTTTTATTATGTTTATAGTTACAAAAAAAATTCGTAAACCAGTTTGTTTTTCATATTACTCACTTGCTATTGCTTCTTCAACCCGTAAGGACCGGGCTGCTAAACAGAACCCGGCTCCGACGCAATCCGGCCTTGACAAGTGACGTCAGAGAGATGCAGCGGTGAACTCTGTACACAACATGAATGCTGCAGACACGCAGTCGAAACAGGGGGTTGGGGTGCAATATAATGGTGCTCGTAGTGAACACGTAGGAAAAATATGAAGAAAAAGAAAACAAGTGAATATCACTGAAATTGGTGTAATATTTGGCAAAACTATATCAAAAAATATAATTATGAAGAGTATGATGTCGATATGTGGGGTTTAACGTCCCAAAACTACCATAGATTATGGTGTATGATTGATCGTATAATTTCAGTCAGTTATAATTCAATGAATGAAGAATTCTTGAACTGCGTTTGTTCTCGCGAAGCTGTTATGCTGCTCGTCTACGGTGACGTGCGGTTCTTCGTAACAGGGCTGATAGGTATAGAGATCAGCGTAGTCATGTTTTGTTCACAGAAAGTGGTTTAATAAATTTCGTTGTCTGTTTTTGTGTTGTTTTCTCGAGTGATTCATTATGGTTAGCTTTCTTAAGCGGTGTGGGTGAATCTCATGTTGAGAATCTAGCTGCATCTCGCTGCACACCATCTCGAGTTTATTATTAATGGTTTTAGTATGCAGATCCCGAACAATACATGCGTATTTCAGTATAGTTCTAATGTAGATGTTATATCATGACGATTTTACATAGGACGGGGCTTTTTAAAGTTTATACCTGAAGAGGTAAAACTTTATGAAAGCTGAGGCGTAAGTATTGCTTAAGTTGTCATCCATGTTAATCTTCTTGTTAAAGGTGTATTCTGGATACCTATATTGAACTACATCATTAAGAGGGAATGAACCTAAATTATACATGCGAAAAATGAGATAATTTCATATGCTTTGTTCGCAACAGTACGCTTTTTTCTTGTCTTTAGTGTCATCACTCTTCATATGCGCTTTGCAAGTATATTATTTATAGAGGCACCCAAAGTAATCTGATAATTGTCGGAAAGAAGTGCACATGTATACTCAAGGCCTCGTTTTTATTTGTAAACACAAAAATATTGAGATCTATTCGACATCCATGCCAAGGAAACTATAGGGCATGTTACATGAAGTATTGCTAATGTAAAAAGTTTGAAGAAAAAAAAGTGGTTGAGGAGATAACTTGCCTTGGGCACGGACCAAACCAGCGACCATCCAATAACTCGTCTGATGCCCTAACAGCTGAGTTACCACGGCATTTATCCTCTCCAAATTAGTGAGTGTATTTGTGAATTAATCTTTGGGGCGCCAGTGAGCACCGCCTGTCACATATGTTCAAATATGTGAATGGAAGACAGGCGGCGCGGTAGCTGAGTGGATAGAGCATCGGGCGCGTTGTTTGAAAATCGACGGTTCAGTCCTTGTCCACGGCAAACTATCTTATCATGTACTTTTATTTCTTCAAATTTACCTTAGAATTACCTCACATAACCTCTCTTACAATTTACTTGGCATGACTGTTGGTTGTATTTCAAATGTATTATTCTTGGAAGAATGATATCTTTAAAAAGCTCACAAACATCATTTCATCTTTGGATCCCAAGGACACAATAGCAAGCCTCCGACGCACCAGCGAACAGATGAGCCGTATGATACGGCAGGTATATACCAAGCGCGGCGGCCTTCATGGGACCAAGTCCATGCGGTTGGCTCATGCGTTCGTGGCCAGTCGCATCCAGTATGCCACACCTTACCTTTGCCTGCGTCGTCACCACAAGCACCAGCTGAATGACCTCCTTCGTTCAGTACACAAACGTACACTCGACCTTCTCATTGCCACCTCCAAAAGCCTATTCGCGGCACGGGGGGTACGTAACTCCTTTGCAGAGCTGCGGGAAGCTCATAGTGTTAGCCAAATTAATCGTCTGTCGCAGACGCCCTCATGGCAACGTCTACTACACAGGCTCGGTCTCAATGCTATCGCCGATCAAGACACTCCGACGCCCATACCAGAACTTTGGTGGCAAAAGCAATGGGTGGGACCACTACCCCGAACCCCGTGCTGCATACCGGCAGCAGACTACCACGTTCCGCAGCCCTTCAGGTGCGACACTCTGACCACCCTGGCGTTTTCTACGTAGACGTCTTGGGCCCCTTACCCTCAGGACACTTCACGGCCGCCGTAAATACAGAGGAAAAGCATGCTGACGGCTTCTTCTTTAGAGCCAACACTGTGACGCAAGCTGAAAAGGTTGCCATTGCTCTGGCCGTCTCGCATCTCACCTCACTCATCAGCCTGATAGACTCGCGCTCAGCCTGTTCCCAATAGCTTCAGGGTTTCATGTCCCCGCTGGCAGCTCAACTACTTCGAACAGCCTTTTGGCGCTTTAACTCTCGCCCCATTCGTATAGTATGGACCCCAGGTCATTCGGGCCTTTCCGGCAACGAGGCGGCGAACGCCGCTGCCCACGCTTCTCTTTTCCACACCGTTGTTCCTCCATGTCCCAAGTTGGAATCTGGCAATACAAATATGACGCACTTTCGCGAAATTCTTGCCTACTGCCGGGCCTCGCACCGCCTGTAACCGAACTCCACACTTGGTGTGGAGAAAGCGGACGAGCGAATACTACGCCGCCTCCATATGAACACCTATCTCAGTCCGGCGGTAGCCAGGCCTTTTTTGTCGGAAATCAGTGGCACCTGCTCCACCTGCCAGGTCGTGGCCGAAACCTACCACGTCGTCGCTTTGTGCGCTACTAACCCCTTTCATTTTTCATCCCCTTTCCCCATCCCAACTAGATAGCCTTAGGAGGAGTACCTGCTCAGCTACCCGACCATGGATGCTCAACGCTCGTTGGTGAGGCGCGCTCGAGCAGCAGCCAACTCCTTTGGCATCCCGGAGTAGGGTCTTGCCACTCAATCATGCAATATGCTGCAACTCTCTGGTAAATTTTCTGTAATATAATGTTTCTACCACCACCACCACTAACCACTCAGAACCTTTACCTGTATAATGCTGCCTGTGACTGACGCTACCAGTGATTATGACTTTTAGCGCTGAGATTGAACACGGCATCTTTGCAGTTCCGGTGAAGTGACATCATGGCACGGACTCGCCTGCTCCACCATCGACGCATGCCGACGGTAGCTTCTTTCCGAAGCCCGCCGTGTACTCGCCCTTCAGCGATACGGTGACGATTCCTTCTAAATTTGTGTAGAAAATTAGCAAAGGTACAAAGTAAAAAACGCAATGCTGGTAATAGTTAACTAAGCCGCAGAAAGTATCGATTCATTTCAAAAATGAAGGTGAAGCATAACGAGACATTAGTTGTTTTGACCATGCACGTACTCGGCGAAATCAATGCTAAGAAAATATTCGTGCAAATTGGGTTTGAGTTCATCAAAACTTGGCATAGACTACGCGAATAAACATTTGTGTCGAAGTATTACAAATGAAATAAGACCTTTTCAGTTTACTCACAGCATTGCGATTTACCGTGCAAGTTGTGTCTGCATATCTTCAAATAATTTTGCTTATTAGACAGAATTCTGATTTGGGATGCAGAATACTTTACATGGATCTGCCATTCATACACAATGACTAATAATAGTGGGAAAAAAAGTAATGCTGCAAACCACGGAATGGTTTCTGGAGTGCTGAGAAGTCGGTATGCTGAGAAGTCGGTATAACAGGCACATATTTCTTCTCAACAGTCGTCAGGATTATGCAGTCACATACTCTGGTTTACGCAAACTAGCTGACTCGATCTACCACCACTTCATAAACTGGTAACGTTGACTTCACGTAGGAATAGTGCTGATAGCAATCGCTTGCGAAACAAACGTCAGAAGGTCGAAATAAACTGTTCCAATGACGCAAGCCGCTTCGTGGCCCACGTAATAATGAAGCGCCCTTTGGCACAGTGAAGCAATGATTGGTCTCACACGTCATGTTCATATACAGCTTGATGCTGTTCTAGAGTAATCAACCCTGTGAAAAATTTATTCATCAGGTGACTATCTAAACTGGTATTTACAAGCGTGATGACACTGTTAATTGCTAGGACATTGCACGTAGACGCGATCGGAATCAGTAAATCTTTGAAACTAACATCAACTTGTCTTTACAGTGAAACAGAGGGCCACAATTATTCTTCTCAAAAAGATGGAGCAAAATAACGTGATGCAATATGAGCAACTACTGTTAAGAAAATCTAACGCAACAGCTGCGGTGGTATTCTCGGGCTATCACACTCGAGATATTTTGCAATACTCGATACTACGCTGCCGCACAAGAAAAAAAAAATACATGGCCAGCAGTTGCTCCAACGCGTCCGATGAAGATATTTTTGATGAAGGCGAAACAATAACAACTTTTCAAAGAAATTGCCTGCGAACAACACAACCTGAAATACAAGTACGCTGTGGTGTACGTTTCATAAGCGCGACCTGGTTGCGAGGCACGCTGCAGAAGAATTGTGGTCTCCTCGCATTTTTTAACCTGCTGCACATGCATTGTCTTGCTCTTCACCCCCGTTGGAGCACGGCTACTGTGGCCGAAAATCGAGCCGATCTCAGAGTGCGCAGCACGACAACGTAACTAACCTTATCAAAGCGTGTACGCTGGAGCGCAGGCGTCGTTGGTAATTCTACTAAAGAAAGCAAAAGTTTAGTTTTTCGGTTGTTTCATCAGGAACATCATTGATGATGCTTCTGCGATTTTTTTTAAGCGTGCGACAACCAAAAAGTGAACGCTAGCAGCGCAACGGCGTTCAAAGCGAGTGAGTGTTATGTATACGCACGCCACAGCAAGATTCGCAGAGTCCATGCCTTGACGTCCTGCAAGCCTCCCACCAGACGGTGCCACTTCTACTTCTTGGGGCTAATAGCGTTGCTAAGCAGCCGGAGCCTCAACGCACACGCAAGAGATTTCGAACGTGATGTCGGGCTAAAGAGTCGTTGTTGTTGTTGTTGTTTCCCTGTGCAAATGGCTCGTACCCAAAGAAGGGGATTGGCCGATTGTAAGGTGAATTTGCCATAAACTTTCAGCATTGCGTCATTCCTACAAACTTTTTGTAGCTTAATTTTGATTTGAAATACTGATATCAAGTTTGCAGAAAAAAAAGAAAAAAATAGTGAGACAGCAATTTAGCAAGAAAATCGTTTTGTCGCAGTGATGTATTCTTGAACGGCGAATAAAACATCCCAGTGGCTGAAACCCAGTGTAGAGGCTCCAAATGAAACAAGATCAGGTTGTGATAGTTGCAAGCCCAGTCTTTGAAGAGGTGGTGCTAGTATGCTTTGCCTGAATGAATCTAAACGGCGACAATGTAATAAAAAATGACTGATCGTTTCCTCTTGATTACAGTAAATGCACATAGGGGAATTCAATATGCCTGATCTATGCAAGTAAAAATTGAGGGAGGTAACGCGGCAACGAAATTTCGTGATGACAACTTCCATCATCCTTGAATTAGCCAGTTCACTGCACCTGGGAAATAACAAGTGTTTGTACTCAGGAGAAGCCGTCAGTGCAGGGTCAGATAAATTTTGCCTGATTTTAAGTGTGCGAAATCGCGACACCGTAATGTATACTGTATGAGGGAAAATAGGAATACAGCATATCCCAGAAGTGAATGATGATGAGTGGGGCGTAGCTTGGAAGGATTTAATAGGTAAACTGAGAATCATCCGCAGGTCGAGTCCGTCTCTCTCTGTCTGGCTGTGTGCGTCCGTCCGTCCATCTGCCTGCCTGCCTGCCTGCCTGCTTGCCTGCCTGCCTGCCTGCCTGCCTGCCTGCCTGTCTGTCTGTCTGTCTGTCTGTCTGTCTGTCTGTCTGTCTGTCTGTCTGGTGAACACTCCAAGTACCACCGTGTCACCTCTTTTCATCATACAGTCATTAAATACAAGTATCGCCATCCAGCGGATATTCAAAGGTGGCGTCTGCATACAGCAGGCCTCAAGGAACTTTGCCCCTGAGAAGCAGGCGCACTCTGTCCCACGGAAACGTGGAATGCCGCAAGACCGCAAACGATCGCAATGGAAACGTGGAATGCCGCAAGATAAATGGCTACGAAGTGAACGTGTGTAATGAGGAAGCGTCTCGTTGCTTTCGCCGCCGACTCGAAAGATAGAGGGGGAGTGTAGGAGAGGAGACAGAGAGGGAGGGGAAGCACAGCGCAGTTGGGAGTCGACGCTTGAGAGGAGGATGTACACAACCCTGAGAAAAAGCTTCGAAAAATAACAGCTTTGCTGCGTCAACATGCCTAGGGAAGCCGCTGTATCGACGAGTGAGTGTCATATTGTCACGGGGTCGTGACGTGGCCGAAGACAGGATACTTTGTGTTGGGATTTAACTGTTTATTTGGGCGAACCTCTGCCCGGTAAACGGAAAGTCCGATTACAGTAGCAGTCTTACGCAGAAAGCAGTGAACAAAGCGTCGGCCGTTGATCAACTACTGACAAGCGGCGAAGTGCGTCGGCATTTATACTCTTGCCAATCGAATGTTTTAGCGTTATCGCTGGCAGTGGCGTAGGCTCCAGAATAATCTGTACATTTCGCAAAGTTGGCGTGATCTTATCGTAATGATCTACTAAAGTCCGGAAGCTTTTCGAAAACTGCAGACGCGGTTTGCGCAGAGAATCGTGTAGTGTTTTGGGGTGATAACAATACTTGAGAAATGAAACGTGGCAAAATAACGTTTCAAAACAACTTGGCCTTCTTGAACGTTTTACTTCTGTTCACATAAATGTACGCTACTTTGTCATTTTGGCCTAACCACATTTCAAGTTGAACATTATTAAAACATCACATCCGTTCAAACATGCTCATCATGCAAATAATATATTTAGTAGGAGAATAACTCCTATGGGAATTAGTAGAGTGGTTTTAGTACACGACATATAATAAATTGCAAGCTACTATCTCTTCGCCTTCGTAACGTGTATAGCGTACCTAAGCAGTCTTAATGCATCTCATGACACCTCCGAAGCTATTAAGATACATTTCACACATTGAGGAATTACAGGGGGCACAATACCGCGAAACGTACGATGCTCACAACGCTTCTACAATTTCAGGTGCTGACGTACCTGGTGCCTGCGGCCGTTTGCCCTTACTTCGCCGCCCAAATTCTTTCCGGAACCACCTACCTGCACGAAGAAAGTTCTCCGCCTGCTGGACATCCCCCCTCCAAGTTAAATGTCACCAACCACCCGCTTTTAGCACGAGCCTGGCGCACCGATTGGCAACCTTGGCCCTCTCCGACGTCAGCAACCACGGGACCAGATCGAGCGCTAGACAAGCAGCAAGGAATGGCCGGCTGCTCGGGGCACAACACCGCCAAACCTACAATGTTCATGACGCTTCTACAATGCCAGGTTTGTTACCTCACCTGCTCAAAAGAATTCAGGAGTTTCGACGTTTGTATACTGGCGGTGTCGTGCCCCCACGACTTGAAATATCGCGGAGTTGTGCCGTTGTGTCGCGATGCGTTTGTCCTCCATTTGCTGTGTGGAATTTTATTATTACTATCTGGTGATATTGAGGTCACCCCCGGACCCTCCCCTAGTGCTGAACTTTTACCTGTCCTTGACGCTATCAAACAAATAGAAAGTGTTCAAACCGCAATTTGCGTACATCTTGAACAAATTAAATCAAGACAGACTGCCCATGAAAAACTTATAGCTGAGATTCGGAGCCACTCCAAAGCATCAAATTCAAACCAGCCAAACCAAAGTACCACGACCACTGTTAGCACTTTTGACCGACTAGAGCATGACATCACTACCCCGAAAGCCGTGAACATTGACACTAACAACCGTATGCACCGAAACAACCTTCTTTTCTTTGGCATTGATCATTCCGATAAAGAACCTTGAAGCGATTCAGAAAACGAAATTCTCTACCTGTGGAAAAATATTCTCGACCTAACCCTAAGCCCCAGTTATATAGAGCGTGCACACCACCTTGGAAAATTTTGTGCAACAAAAAAACGCCCTTTGGTTGTAAAACTAGCTCACTTCAAGACAAAAGAAAACATATCGGCATGCGGGCGGAAGCTGAAAGATACATGTTTCGCAATAAGAGAAGATTTTGCCCCAAGTACGCGCCTTGCACGCTCTAAATTGTTAATATTTGTCAAGCCCCAAAAATACACATTTAGGCTCAGCCTTGACAAACTACACGTAGGTAGCAGATGCTACTTTTACGGCGCTGCAACCGATAGCGTTATCGAACACCCTTCAGCGCCCACCAAACAGAACTACACTGGCAGCCCCTTAAGATACCCTATCTGTACCATCCCAGTGACGAAAAAGAAATGCTGTCCTCCCTTTCTCCAAAAACCAACCTGATTCATTCCTTAACTTTATCGTGCGTTTAACCAACATCCGCAGCATAATCCTCAAACGTGACGAGCTCGAAAGCTTCATGGACGATACCACAGCCGATCTTGTCTTGTTAACCGAAACGTGCCTAAACAAGGATGTCAGTGACAGCGAAGTTTTTGCATCCAACCTCAATCCAATAGTATATCGGACGTGACCGACATGACAAGCGAGGTGGAGGAGTACTCGATTGCCGTTAGGGACAGCTTATCATCCTCACTAATCACTGACGACGACAACATTGAACTAACATGTGTATGCATGCACAGTACAATTGGCAAAATAGGGTTTGGAATATGTTACCGTCTACCAGACAGTAGCACCTGCTTTTGCGAGGAGTTACGTTTTTCTCTAGAATAAATAAAAAAAGATATACCCGAGGCACCAATCTTCCTTTTCGGAGACTTTATTCATCTCAGCATGAAGTGGTTCATACTTTCTGTAGCCAACTAATCACAATTTAGCGAATCAAAACAATTTCTTGAATATACCCTGGACTTTATTCTGCACCAAACAGTTACATGACCTACAAGAGACGACAACACCCTGGATCTCTTATTAACATCTAGCCCTGAAAACATAAAAAATGTGACTTTTCTCCCTGCCCTCAGCGACCATAGCCTTCTTCACATCAGCATTTCTCTGCCTATAAGAAAAAACGCCCAACCACAAAAATTAATCACTGATTACAAGAAAGCTAACTTCGACGCATTTAACCACGAACTTGCACTCCTTTATGACGAATTCCGACGGTCATACACTGCCCGCTCGGTCAACACCAATTGGGAATTATATAAAAACACTATGATAAACTTGAAAAAAAGGCATATTCCCACTATCCTTGTAAATACAGACACAAATAACCAGTGGTTTACGCAATGCCTGAAGCGCCTACTTAACACAAAAAACACCTTTATCGTAAAGCAAAACTTTTTAATAACGCCAGGGTTTGAGACCTGTACAAATTGGCTGCTAATGAATACATTACGGAACTAAAAGCCTCCAAAAAAATTCTTCTCAACTGACCTCTTATCAACTTTTCAGTCTAACCCTCGTAAATTCTTTCAAATTATCTCCCCGCCAAATCGGCAAACGCAACTCCAGCTGTCAAACGTAGAAAACGAATTAATCGAAAATAATAAATATGCTACAGTCGTTAACGACTTCGTTACGTCAGTATTTTCACCTGCTCGAGGCTTTAATTATACCCAGTTACCACTACACTCGCCGACCAGAATACCTGATGTTCAGATTAACGTTGATGAAATATCTAAGTTAATAAACTCTCGAAAATTATCTTCCTCGGCCAGTTGCGATCAAATGTGCAGCAAGCTACTTTAAACACAATTTACCTGTCAAGCGCAATACTAACCTCACTGTTCCAACAATCACTAAGCACTGGTGGAGTTCCCCGCGATTGGAGAAGGCACAAATCATTCCCATTCATATGTTTGGCGACCGATCAAAAGCATTTAATTACGGCCCGATTTCGCTAACTAGCATACCATCCAAACTGCTATAACACATTATAGCAACCAATTTATTGAACTACCTCGAATAAATTAACTTCTTTTATGCGCACCTGCATGGTTTCAGAAATCTATATATTATCGTGCGAAAGTCAGCTCTCAGAATTTACCGATAATATCTTGCAACATAAGGACGATCATCTAATAATTGACGCCATCTTTCTCGACTTCTCGAAGACCTTCGACCAGGTCCCACACAATCACCTGCTTGAAAAATTATCTACTCTTGGAATCCCCCCGAAACTGATTACTTGGATAGAACATTTCTTAAAGGACGTGTACAATACACAACTGCCAACTATCATGACTCGCAAATTTCTAGTGTTACATCCAGTGTCCTCCAGTGAGCAGGCTTATCCCCCCTGTTGTTTTATTCTACGTCAATGAGCTGCCACGTAACACAAAAACCTGATTTCGACTTTTCGCCGATGACTGCATCATCTACAACGCCACTCACAAGCTTAGCGGCTCCACTGATCTTCAGAAAGACATGGACACTAGCTGCATGTTGTCGAAAATAGCCCATGCCTCTCAACCCTAATAAGTGCCAATGCATGTCCTTTTCCCTTAAACGCCACACCGCAATTCACGCATATCATATCAATTCAAATGAAATAACTTGAACTGACTGCTATATGTATCTAGGCGTTCACTTGACATTGTCATTATCATGGGTTGCTCACATTGAAACAATATGCACACATCCGTCACGCACACTTGGATTTTTGCGCCGAAATCTCAGATCTGCATCACCCGCTATTAAAGAACTTGCATATCAGACTTACGTTTGGCTTAAGTTGGAACACGTTTTATCTATCTGGCACCCATCACAAGCATATCTCGCCTACGAATCAGAATCCATCCAAAATCGCGCTGCTCGCTTCATAACGTCAAACTACTCGCGTAAATTTAGCATCACGTAACTCAAACGCACACTCGACCTTCCATGTCTCCAATCACGTTGAATCGTCTCGCGTCTCTGCTTGCTTCACTCTTTCGATTATCAGCCACTTACCAGGCACCCTCGACTACAACCCCCGCCCCGAATCTCACCGCGCCTCAACCACAGCAAACATATCGCACACATTCAGTGCCGCGCATCATCGATGAAAAATTCTTTTTCCCCCATGCAATAACCCTGTGGAATACCCTCCTCGACAGTAATGTTTCGTCCACCGACCGCACGACTTTTCGCGAAAAAATAACAATGCATCTGACCTAAATTGAAATGAATTCCTAGTTTAACCGTGTTAGTAACTAACTTTTAGTGACTCATACATTATGATGCTGAATACTTGTGTATATTGCTCTTTTATTTCCAGTCAACGGTAGTTGTTTTTTTTCTGCTTGCTTGTTTCCTTTCTCAGAGATGCTTTTTCTCCCTTTCTTCATCTTTTCTTCCTTTTTCGGCATTAGTGTGATTAAGAGTCCCTCATATATTGTTTGCCTTCACCTTATTTAATGCCTCCGGGGCCTTAAGGCTTCAATAAATGAAATGAAATAAATGAAATAAATGTAATTGAATTGGCCATTCATTACCGGAGTGGAAATGGGCTATGTTTATTCATTCCTAGCAATTAAAAGGAATGGAATGGTGGCAAGTCTCAATTCCCAGGAATAATATTGAAATGAAATGAAGGTGCCCATTCCGCAACACTGGTGTCGTGCGTATTAAGTGAAGGGGTGTTGGGGTTGTCCAAGCCGTTTGGCGGAGAGAATTCCTCAGACTACATTCATCAGTGGTTTTTGAACAAACTGCCTTGATGTCGAGGATTTCGCACTGGACGTAGAACGCTCCGAGAGTGACAGTGACGATGAAAAATCAGCTGCTAACTCACCAGCAGTGAGTTGCACTTCACCTCCTTTTGTGCGTTAATGTTCTTTCACGCTCTTAGGTTACTTTGATTAAACTTGTTGTAATGATATCCTTTGGCGAGGTCAAAATAAAAGCATAGTTTTCCTTGTGCATTGAATGTAGCCCAGTAACAGTGGATAGTACGAACCTCTGCATGCCGCCAACGTTCTCTAGCTCGACCAGCAAAGCGAAATGATTAGGGCAATAAAATGTGCAGTTACGGCTACAGTGCTTGCTTCTCTGCTAACTTCTCCTGCACTCAACCGGTACCATCCGAACGACGTTGTTGTTCGACGAATTTTCACAATTTTGACATCATGAAAAGCGTACACGTGTATTCGTTTCAATGGTGATGTTCCGATTGCGCTGTTGGAACCTACCATGTCTGAGTGAAATGAATTGTAGATTGTTAGAGCCTGGTAATGACTGATAAAAGTGCTACCTAATGCGAAGGTAAATGCTTGAGTTCTTTTGAAAAAAGCAACTCTATGGTGCTTACAGCGAAAGAAGCGAAGGTGGCTTAATATGTTTGTGAAAGTCCCTACTTTAAATATTCGGTCCAGTGCAGTCGCGTCGGCACACTACTCGCTAATGGCCCATCACTGCGGCAAATCCGAGAGGCAGGCTTGGCACAAATAAAGTCGGAGTGCCGATAAGTTCATAGGCAAATTCAAGTTCGTAAGGCTTTTTGTACCACGCGCAGGATTACGCAAGGGGTCGTTGAAGCACGGTCGATCAGCTGACACCGCCACCCTCCACCTTTAGCACTGTGGCAGGAAATAAGATAGCGAAAATTTAGCAGTTCCTATCGTTTGGAAAAATACTTTGGTCCAATATACAATCTTTCAACGATCGCGAGTTCATCCGGTGAAAATGGCAAACGTCTTATTTTAAATACGAAGCATTTCTTCGCGAACTTCGGCGACTTTGAGCGTATCTATCTATCTATCTATCTATCTATCTATCTATCTATCTATCTATCTATCTATCTATCTATCTATCTATCTGTTATCCAACTATATATATATATATATATATATATATATATATATATATATATATATATATATATATATATATATATATATATATATATATATATATATATATATATATATATATATATATATATCTGTCTATCTATGTATCAAGCCACCTAAACTTTCAGATCTCCTGGCCATTTCGATATTATTATCGATACCAAACTTGGTATAGCATAACATGACTGCATGAAAAACATATTTGACTAGTCATAACATGAAAATCATGGCAGGTATGTCATGACTGTCATGATTTAGATTTCTAGTCCTGCAGCTGTTGCGGTGGTTTCGTACACGTGGCACATTGAAAAACTGGCATAATGTGGCATAGTAGCAGGGCGAACACAAGCGACAGACTGTAACATGAAAATCATGACATTTGTGTCATGTAAAGCATGATGACATGCCACGCTCATGATGTGCTCGCGGCCGTTTCGCCTGCCTCACATTTACCAAATTTGGTATTACGGTACGTGAACGGATGACGAAGGTATGTGACTGCTGCAAACATGATAATCATGAGATGCATGTCATGTAACATGACTACATGCCACGCTCAAGATGCGCTGGCAGCCGTTTTGCTACCTTCACTTATACCATATTTGGCAACATAGTACGTGAATGGATGACGAAGGTATGGTACTGGTGCAAACATAATAATCATGAGAGACGTGTCATGTGAGAACATGAGTAGATGCCCCAGTCAAGGCGCCAATACATTTCGACCTGAAGTGGTGCGCGTGTTCGTCGGCAGTCATTTTGTCGCGTCACGCCTACGTTGCCACTCCAGGTGCCGGTGCTGCTATATACTCGCTGGCGCGCGCCACGCTGCGTTGCTTTGACGCATGCGCATTTCAGCGCGTCCGGTGTCCCTCCGTCACAAATAGAGGGAGACGCAGTGTTGTTTGGGTAACGCATTATTGCGAAATCCAGCATGTCGCATTTCGCGCCAGTTGCCTTAGGGCCGCACCGATTGACGCTGGTCGCGCCAGGCGTCCGACTATAGAGTGCTCGCGTTTTGCTAACGTTGCATCAGAGTGCCCAGCATGCGCGCGCGTCAACGCTACATTGCAGTAAATTGGGCGCTTCATGATGCGCTCACGGCCATTTTACTAGCTCCACATATACCAAATTTGGTGTTACGTGACGTCAATGAATGACAAATTATATGACTGGTGCAAACATGATAATTGGGACACGTATGTCATTTAGGAACATGACAACACACCACGCTCATAGGGTGATCGCGGCTGTTTAGCTAGCTCCACATGTACTCAATTTGGTATCACGTGACGTGAGTAAATGACGAAGGTAAACGACACATCCAAAGATGATAATCATGAAACGGAAGTCTTGTACGACAT
This sequence comes from Rhipicephalus microplus, assembly GCF_013339725.1. Taxonomy (NCBI): domain Eukaryota; kingdom Metazoa; phylum Arthropoda; class Arachnida; order Ixodida; family Ixodidae; genus Rhipicephalus; species Rhipicephalus microplus. Next base: position 91,835,867 of record NC_051165.1, read on the forward strand.
CATTTACCTCCACCTCGTAACGTTGTTCTGATTTTAAAGTGACATATCAACCTTTCTCATTTTGGCTTCGCATATCATCGATTCCCACTGTACGTGGAGTCTGCCATTTTTTTTCTATGCGAGCTCACGGGTTAATCATTGTCCTGCAGCTATCTTGAATCGCACGGCGCGCCACCTATTGGATATAGCCTGTGGGCATCGCAAATACCTCGGCTGCGAGCGTGGGTTCTCCGGACCCCGTGGAGCTCGGCTTCGTTTGGTGCCGTGAAGTCCAGACGATGGGACGGTGCCACCGCTGGCTCAGTGCATGCGCACCGCGTGCGACACAGTCCACGTCGTCGCATCGCCTGGAAGCACATGCGAGGCACGCCGTTTTGACGCGGCGGGCGCCATCTTTCATCGCCATTTGCTTCTTTGAATTTGTGTGCGCTGGGTAAATTCCTATGATGCTGAGTGAGAGACACTGGCAGGGTGTGTCGGTAGCAGCTGCAAGTAAACTTCTTGTGAAAATCGACTTTACATCGCTGCACCACCGCGGTGGTTCAGTGGCTAAGGTACTCGGCTGCTGACCCGCAGGTCGCCGGATCGAATGCCGGCTGGGGCGGCTGCATTTTCGATTGAGGCGGAAATATTCTAGGCCCCTGTGCTCAGATTTGGGTGCACCTAAAGAACCCCAGGTGCCCAGGTGGTCGAAATTTCCGGAGCCTTCAACTACACCGCGTCTAATAATCATATGATAGTTTTGGTACGTTAAACCCCACATATCAATCAGTGTACTCTACATCGCTTTTTATCCAGTGAACGACTCCATAGTGAGCGTCATTCATGGCACCGAAATCAATCACTGCCAAAGACTCATGGCCGAGTAACTGAGTTGAGTAACTGGCATTTGTTTTCGATGCACTTTAGCTGGACGTGAGGTCTTTCTTATTGCAATACTTGTCAAATCGGCTTCTTTCTGAACTGTTAAAAGATTGACCTCGTTTACGAAGTTATTTTGCATACTGTAAAGTGGAATAGTTCTTCTGTTCTCTGATGAAAAATTGGCAAGTTAATTTTTTGTACAATATCTCGGCAGCAAAACGCTCAGTTAAGAGCCTCATTGGTGATCCAACTCGGAACTAGACATGCTCATTAGCCTCCTAGAAAAAAGCATAGTATTTATGCAAAGAGTGTCTAGCAGTTCATACGACAAGCGGGCTAGAAAGGACGAGACAGAACGCTGAACTGTCAACAATTTATTTTTTGCAAAAGTTTTCGCTTTTTTACAGTCACCGATTGCACCTATCTTGGGTGCAACACATGATATTGCACAAGTAGGTCACACCACCGAAAAAAGACACAGCTCTCCTGTATCAGTGAGCGCAATAGGAAGGGTGCTGAAACCATCATCTTGTGATGAACATATCTTTTCTGCCTTTATGATTTCGCATTTTGAATGTGGGGTGAGTTCATCATGTTGCGACCATGGTGCAATCTTAAAAGTTTGCCTGCACCCACACGGGCTGCTATAAACAGATAACCATCCCTGTTTATACCGATCAACATTGTAAGATGGTCTTTCAGCCTCTCAATTAAAACGACCTGATTGGTTGACGTAGTATCCTCAACACGATAGCGGTAGCTATTAGAAAGCATTACAAGTGCATTTTTAAATTTCTGTGGTGTTCTGCAGTGCACACGAAAATGAGTTTGGAGGGTGGAACGGACGCGTGACTCAATTTTTGAAGGACCATGAAGACCACGTTCACATTAAATCCCTGTCCCACTTTCTTGAGATTGTGCGCTACCTTGTGCACGGAACTACAGTGAAAGCTTGTCTAGCGATGACAGGTTTGACTACGTTAGCATTGTGTTTTGCCTGAAGTTCCGGCACTCAGTTTTCAGCTATGATTTCCAGACTCAGCCTGGCCTCATCACGGGTTTTTAGAGCTTCTTAAGATTTGCCTTCAGTCGGCGCACCGTCAACGGCGATGGAAAACCTTTCTTCAAAAAGTAATTATAGGTATTGGTTGTTGCACTGCTCCTATCGTCAGTGGCTTGTTTGTAGGCAAATTAGACACATACTTTCATAAGATTTTACTAACACTTACGTGACGCGCGTTTTCGCATGCGTGGATGATTTTTTGATGAGCAAAGCTCTAATGGTGTGGCTTGTGCGTCCCCCGTTGTAGTAGTGCCTAATCTGTGGCACATACCCGCATACCAGTGGCACTTTCCCACCCTCGGGCACATATTAGCATGCTTGCGGGTTACGAAAAACGTAGCACGGTGTTGTTATCACGCTCTTGGCGTTAACAAATCGCTGACAGCAGAAATATGGTACTAATTCTTGCTTATTCCTTGGATTGTTCTCTGGATGGCGGTACTTTTAATGATGATTATACGATAAAAAAGAAGCGAGATGGTGGTACATAAAGCGTCCACAAGATGAACGGACAGATGCACGAAAGGGTGCATGAACGGACGAACGATCGCATGGACGAAAGCACGGACGAACTGTAGAACGCTTAGCCATACTCATCATCATTCATTTCATGGATATGATGTGATTTTTTATGAACAGGTATGGTACATTTTACAAGAGTGATTCTCTTGCCCCTTTAAACTTGATGTGAAGTGGTTTTAAACTTTTTGAGCTTACTCAAGAACTGTCTGAGAACGGTCAAATCATGTTTCTTGGGGTTTAGCTGTTCCTAAACAATGACCGCTCGTGCTTCATCTATGACCCACGTATAAATTCCGATTCACAAATAAAAAATGCCCAATCTAAAATTGAACAGCCTTTATCTTTCCCCCCGTACATTTTTCATTTCGCATGTGTGTATATACAAGCACACAAACGCGTCCGTGCATGTATGTTTTTGGGTATATCTACTGCATGTCCGTGCCTTCGAAATGTGCGTGCATATATCTGCTTTGAATAACATTTATTGCGAACGCAAACAAACAATTGTTTAGAAGGGCACGACCCTATTCATTAGAAACCTAATAATAAAGATCGGCGAAAGAAAAAAGAAGCATTTCTATTGTCAATATTAATAATATTTGCCTTATCTCAAGATACACTGGCCCATGCACAGCTCTGTGATATAATTTAGTTAATGACATGCGTGTTCAGCTTTTGATGGCACAACGAATCTCAGTAGGATACGTGCAATTGGCAGCTTAAGTCGCATCGTAGTTACCTCGAAAGCTGATAAGACCTTGCGTGTAGCCGTGTAGCAACGCAGCGCCGTAGTGTTAGCACCTTCCGGAGATACCCGTGCACATGATCGATTGCCATCTTCAACTTGAAAAAAAAAATGTGATGGCGTTCGCCGAAGAAGCTTGACGTTCACGCGCACGGCCCAACTATTTCTGCTGTTCCGCCAGTGAAGTCTTTTCTGCAGACGAACAGGAGGTGGACCGTGGCCAGAATTTTCCGCCTTCGACGAAGCAACGCAATCTGCCGCCACAATCACAAAGCGTCTTTTATAATCATATGGTGGTTACGGGACGTTAAAACCCACATAATCAATCAGTCAACAATCGCGAAACTTCGGCACAAAGCCATTCAAGAGAGCCACGTTGATCCTGTTGGGCGCAGCAATCTTTTTTTACCACTGTTGCCAGTACATAGAGCATTTTCTGGAGCTGCGCATAGAGCCCCGCCGCAGTGGTTTAGTGGCTAAGGTACTCGACTGCTTACCCACAGGCCGTGGAATTGACTGCCGGCGGCGGCGGCTGCATTTTCGATAGAGGCGGAATTGTTGTATCCCGTGTGCTCAGATTTGGGCGCACGTTATAGAACTCGGGGGGGTCAAAATTTTCGGATTTTTTCACTAAGGCGTCCCTCATAATCCTAGGGTGATTTTGGGACGTTAAACCCCACATATAAATTTGTTGTGAATAGAAAAACTTGTATGACAAAAGTTCGGTTTTTCTAGAATGCGCATGATGATGGAAACTCCCATTGTCACCTATCACTTTCATGTAATTGTGGAAGGTGCGGCCTGGATAAGCTTGCTGCATTATGCTAACCAGGTAATGAAATATCCAAGGTTTTTCGCAACAATGTAAAACATTGTAGGGGCGAAGCAACGTACTGAATGATATGTGGGGTTTAACGTCCCGAAACCTCCATATGATTATGAGAGATGCCGTAGTGTAGGACTCCAGAGATTTTGACCACCTGGGGTTCTTTAACGTGCACCCAAATCTGAGCACACGGGCCTACAACATTTTCGCCTCCATCAGAAATGCAGCCGCCGCAGGCGGGATTTGAACCCGCGACCTTCGGTTCAGCAGCCGAGTTCCTTAGCCACTAGACCACCACGGCGGGGCGAAGCGATGAACTGTAGAGGCCAGTTAGTTTTGTGTTGTTCGTTGTTCATTGTCCAGCACGGCACTTACAACGTACTCACTACACGACCTGATAGTGTTGATGGAAAACAATGGAAATCGAGACCAAACTTACTCTTTCTGCCATCACGGCACAGCACATGCAAAGTAGCAAGTAGCCCTTATGCGTCGACCATGACGCCGATGACAATGAAAAATAAGTACGTCCCAGGCCAAAAAGTCTTTTTCAACTATGATTGAATGAAATCGCGGAACTGCTTTCGCCACGCGAAGAGTATAGCAACAACACCGACAAAAAGATGCTACTTTGGAGGCAAGAGAGTCACATGGGGCGTCTAAGCATCTTCGCAGACAGCAAGTTACCTAGGAGGCAAAAGCACGGAAACCAGCGGCAAAACGGCAAAGGTGACATCAAGCCAACGAACAGGTACCCCGGAGTTAAAGTCGCATAAAGCGGCGACTCAGCGCGAGAAACACCTTTTATACACTCAGCACACACAATCACACATTTGCTTGTGCCTCTGGGCAGTGTGCCAAGTGATGTACAGTAAGAACGATCCTCGGTGCTACAGCCACTTCTTGGGATTGGCTGTGTGGACATTCGTAAATTGTTTCACAAGGAATGATATTGTCCCCACACTTTTTCTTATGGGCGAAATTTTTATTGCTTTACGGACACATATATGAGGCTACCCTTATTATGAATGGCTCGTATAGGGAGTGTCATTCTGCCGTTTTTGGGATGCACACGTGTTTTCGCCTGTGGCAAGTACAATTTCTTGGACAACCACCGTCTTCGTTGCACTGAAAAAAGCGAAACACTCTGAATCAGGGGAAAATTCACTAGAAACGCAGTGCACTCATTTTGTGTAATGACTTGTGCACGAAAAAGTAACCGGCTTATTTAAGGAGGCTCTTTATATATAAAGAATTGAAATTATTTCAGACACTGGAAAAATACGTGGTATCCTTACTGAGAGATGCCTCAAAATCATGTCAGTGTAATGTTCTAGCTTTAGCGTAGATAGCAGGCTACCATAAAAAGTTCTTCTTGAGTGGCACCAGTGCACTTTATTTTGTTCTATACATAAGAATAATCGATTTCTTAGATCCCCACGGAAGGAATACAACATGGCTACCAAACACGTGTCAGAAAATAAATTTGTTTGAGCAGCCGGAAGTGGACTGCTTATCACAATCCTCTATATGAGGTTGATATGTTGACTTGGACAACAATTTTATATAGTGGTCTCGAAATTCGATGAATCATTCACGATGTGATGGTGTGATGCACGTATTTACACAAGATCACAAATGCGAGAGTTCAGGGAACCAGCTGATCACTGTTCCTTCTTTTTCATGCGCCCCGCAGAATTGTAGCATCATAAAAGTCTCCAAGTTTAGCTTTTTTTAATTTGCAGCGCTGAGAGCGAACACATATGGTTGTAATAGTTTTCACATTTGGAAGGCTTCTCATAGCAAATGATTTGTAGGGCAGTAGGGCAACTTAGGTGAAGGAATATAGAATCGGCTGCGACGTTGTGGTGCTTTAAGCTTTCTTGCTGGTTCTGGCATAGCAGAAAGCGTACTTCAGAAAGTCATTGCCTTTTTTTATGTGCTAAGCACGAGTTTCTCTCTCGAACAAATTAAATTTAGTACAATAAAGAAAACTGTACCGCAATGTTCCAGAATCAACGTTCTCACTGTTCAGTGCTGAGCTACCAAACAAAATACACCACTTAAGAAAGAAACACCCTTAAACTATCATTAGGGACTTTTTTCCGGCCATAGGTATTTCCCAATTCCGACACAGACACATCACTGGGTTGCACACAAGTGTTCAATGACACTTACAAGCTTCGTAGGCTACATGTTATATAGATTGAAAAAAAAAGAAATTTATGACTTGACTGTACGAGACAAATGTGGGAAGTGCGGGATAGGTAATGACCTGCTCTTCGGTGAAACAAGCGAGCTGTGGGGCTCTAAAGGTACAGACTGTTTTGGCGTCCAGAATGGCAAAATACATCTACTTTTTGATGCAGAGCTGCCGTCTCCCCTCCATTTTTTTCTTCCCCAATTTGCTTTTCCTCACCAGTGCTCTACTACTGTCTACGATGCTATGTGCCACTTCACACTGTACCCTCTGCTTTCATCGCACTATAAATCCTACCATCTTCTTCATTCTCACGTCTCTTCGCCCTCCCTTTTGAATAACCATAACACCACTTTGTAAAGTTCTCTCACTGGACACCGCTAAATCTACTGAAAGTCGAAAAAAAATGAGGGACCCTTAAGCTTCAACTTTAAGAGTTCAACGCGAAGGCGTTATTCAGTCCTTTGTGCGTACTTCAAATTCTAAGTACACATATTCTTTTTTTAACTTGCTATGCGCCCACTACGTCACCTTAAGAGAATGGGCGCAGTAAAGTGTGTGCCTTGTGTACTAGTTGACCACTTTTCAACCTAGAAGTCATCATCATGATCATGTGTTCTGACAGCCGACTGGCATTCGCGCTTGCATTACGCATTATTACCACAACATTTCATGTTGCATTGTGAACCTTGTTTGCAGGACATGTTTGTTTGTGAAGCATTAAAGCTACTTTCACTACATTTCGAAGCAGATGAAGGTATTTTCATTGCAGTACGAAGCAGAGTTGTGGCTGTGTTGTAAATCAACTGCTTGCCACACAAATGACCCGGCTTTGTTCCGCACTCGTACGAAAAGTTTTTCATTATCATTTACATGTTTCCTAACTTTTCTTTTACAGACAAGATGATTTTTCGCTCACAACCTATGACGCTGAGAGGAATGTCAGAGTTTCTACAAAACAGCCTCTTTAAAGGACTCTGAAATAATTTTTAGGTGACCTATAAATGCACTCTCTAAAAACCATTTACCCACAAATTCAGTGCCGAAAATTTTCAAAAAACCGTCTAGTTGGAGCGGAGTTACAAAGGTTTGTCGCGCGCTGCAATCACAATCTTCTTTCTCTCGTTCCAATGAAAGCGCTGCAGGCTAAGCGGGGAGTAGACACGGACAAAACCAATGCGTCACGCGCACCTCGTGCGCGTGAAGCATTCTTATCAGCGAACGGTTCTTATCAGTGTGACATGTACTTCTCACCGAATGGTTGATAAAACAGTCCTACGAGTAACTTTTAAGGTTCCTCCTTCATTTGTCGAGAGAAGAGAAAGCAATTTTAAGCTGATTTTGATCACTGCTCGTGAATTGCTGGCTGCGTGATGCTCACTAATATTTGGCTGGCATATTCTCGGGAGCCTCCACTACCAATATGTAGCGTTTAGTGGCCATACTCAAAAAGTGTTCTTGGACCCATGTATCACTCTGGCAGTCAAAACTACGACAATGAAAACTACACGCGTATGTCAGTAGAACGAACTCACGAAAGCAATGCCGCGATAAACGTACTTACCCATACGCTTATAAGCTTTTCTTTTCTATTTTCTTCCTCCTCGCTTACATCCTCGTACTCGATCTAAAATGTTAGAGTGTACAAAAACCACAAAGAATTACCATGCTTTTGTAAAGATGTTATTAACACAAATTTTGTTTATTCACCACTGAGCTCCATCAGCCACGGTGCGGGTGATGGGGCTCATCGCAAGTGTGTAATTTACAATGCGAGTTTATAAGTTTTAGAATTCCATTGAGAATTCCTGCAACGTTCATTAGAGGTTCTTAATTTAAGGTTTCTGGAAGACAGAGGTGCGGTAAATCACCTACCAGCTTTTGTAATTAAGCTTTTTTTTGCTATTGAAACAGCCTGCCCTTATGTAAATGGTTATCCATAACGTCTGTGCAGCTGTATATTGGATAATTAACTCTGAGGTTTCTTTTTTTCTTTTTTGTCTTATTTCATTTATTGCTGTTCCTTTTTTCGGTCAGCCAAACAGGAGATGCTAAATAACTAAGAGGAATATCTCGGTTACTAAGTCACAGCTACTACAACGACCTTAACATGTTACCCGTCGGACAAAACTGGACCTACATATCTTCATGGGAGAATATATTCATTGTCTGATAAGCTTACAGAAACAATCGGTAGCGGTAGGCAGAGTGCGCACACATTTGTTTCTGTGTATGTGGTTGTAGATGCAAAGTCCTGGTCCAGGCAGGTGGCCATTAGTATAAGGGTTCTACGATGCGCAGTTTAGAATATTTCGTACCTTCAATGTTTGAAGAAAGCTTCAGACGAAATGATTTATGCTATACGCGTTATCTTAGTCATCTTTCGGGAGAGTAGACGAAGCTCTCATTTTCTTTTCTACTAACACGTCAAATCGCATTGTCCCGTCACATCCCTCAATTGTGCGTGGAATGCAGAAAATAAACATGGTTTGTCTCTCCTCATAACAATCGACATTCCACGAGAGTAAAATGAGCCCTTACATAGGTAATTTCATGTTTACTGAATAGAGATATGGAAGAGTTGACACAACGTACATTGGTGCTTCCCAGATATTGCACCGCTGTATGTGAATTCACCCAACTTTACGCTTGGTGGCACATCTCCAACGCGACCCCTAACGTATATGGCAAATAACCAAACAAACAATTATGTTAGCTTCAGATGTTAATGTCTCCAATGTAATCAGAAAAAAGAAGCGTGAAAGTCAGAAGAGGGACGCAGATTGAACACAGTACTTGTGGTTATGTCGTGATCCCACGGAATATTACAGAGTGACATAACACACCCACGTGTAGGAAAATATTACGTGTCTTAGGATATCCTGCATAGCCTTGATACAGTGATGATAAAGTAGTGCCCCTTCCCGCTCGTACCGTTTCCATATAAATACCACTTTTGTACCAAAAAATATTAGTTCCTTTAACACCAAGCGCATCGCAACGCCACAGCCAGACCACCAAACAATTCAAAACCGACCCAGACACACCTCATACGGACGTGGTCCACTGCAGCATACATGGCTTTTCCCTGCCTACTGTTGGTTCGGCAGACAGCCCTGGTTCATCGCCTGTGCTTCTGTCCAGGTGAACTCGGCGAGCACGCGGAATCCTTCGTGGTAGCACTCGCTATCAAAACCAGAGAAGTTACGAGACAGAACTCTTGTATTCTCACAGACTTTCGATTAGCCTGTCGTTATTTGGCGTGCGCCTGCTTGCGTCAATAACCTCTTAGGTGTGACACTAGACCAAGAACACGACCTCATATGTGGTTCCCCGCAGATATAGGAGTTATTAAGTAATGATAGAGTGGACAGTGCAGCTCGAGCTATTACCATTACCCACCCATAGACTCTCCCTCGTCCAGATACCCGTCTGCTAAAGGGGGCTCCCCACACCCCTACGAAATTTTAGACTACCAGTGTAGGCAACGAACGTGACACTCCCCCTCCCCAATCGACTGAGCTTAAAATAGGGCATGAGTGGCGCGGCCTGCAAACGAATACATATCTCCACTTGTGGTTTAAAACGTGCGAACCACCCAACCGCATGCATCGCTTCTTTCCCGTGTTGTGGAAGACAGCTAATACTTTCTCACATTACATGAAAATTTGAGTTATGGCCATGAAAATTCACCATGCCTCAGATTCTGGCGTCAAAGTTCAAGACGAAGCAGTACTCGCCAGTGAGGAAAAGGAGACCCAAGTAGCGCCTTTGGGTCAGGCGCGCCAGGCCACTGATGCTATTGGAGCCCTGGAGTAGAAGATCCACCTACAAGATTCCTACCCTTATTCTTTTTTTTTTTAATGGGAAAGCTTCTTGAGGTTGAGGCTTGTCCGTTGTCGCGTCAGAGTCAGTCACTAGCACTCAAGCGCGAACTTGATAGCTCTCGCTGCACTCGAAGTTGCCACTAAACATGCACCTTCTCTCTCTCTTGAGAATCGACATCCTGCGCGCTTCGATAATATCACTATGACCGAAGAAAACAACGCGGTGGAGCGGAGGGCCCACAAGGTGGTTGAAGCACGGAAGTGGAGGTCGCACGCCTGAGGCTTTGTCGGTAAGGGATGCTGCAGCCAAGCCCCTCAAGCCATTGCTACCTGAGGTTGGTGGCACCGATGCGTGCCTTAAGTGCGAGTTTCTACATATCAGTTTCTGCCACAGCTGCAAGGTTCTTGACCACTTGTGGTTCGATAACAATCTCCAGCAACAGAAACGAGCAATTGTACGTCAACGCTATCGCTATTCTGCAGTGGAAGTTTGGCTCCAGCAGTCATGAAGATCACAGTGAGTGCACGGTGTGCTCTACTTGCGAAGACACTTTGGTGACGGGAACAGCCACCGCGATTAGCGCCATTTCGTCCACTCATCGTTTCCCGGCAGAGATTTCTCCATTCACCACTCACTTCGGAATTATGGCGAGCTGTTTCTGTAATAAAAGTTTTTCCGTTGCATTTACACATCATAATCGTATTATATTGAACGCTGACTGCGCCGTATCACTCTTGTTGGGTGGCAGCGATTCTTTTCCGCGGTAACGCACGCGAGGAACACGGTTTTACAGCCAGGCCAGGCCGGCACGCATCGCAGGGCTAATTCTGGCTTGCATGGAAGCTCTAGCTACTCCATCGTTTGGACATAAATCGCCACTTCACGGTGTAGTAGGACACTTTGAAAATTTCACTTCTATAATACACGTGCCGAATAGCGCGGACGTAGTTTCACACGTTTTGCAGGCGCGAATCGCGGAGGTGATAGTGATGATAAATCAGTTAAATTCACAACTCCAAGATGGTGACACCTGCTCGCTGACCAAGAGAACAGTGCAATGAAAGTGTGATAAAAAGCGCGTTTGTGAAGTCGCCACAGTTTGTGGCAGCAGCGCAGCGCATAGCGTCTTCGATATTTGTGGCTGCGAACCAACAAGTCGGTATCTCGATGACGGAGCTCCTTTGACACCGCGTCACTGAGGTGGACCACGGGGTTTATTTGTCACGTTTATTTGCGTTGATTATTAACACGACAGGGTTAACAATAAACGCCAAGCTAAGAGTTCATTAGCGGAATTTCATTGTACATGGACTGCACCATAGCAAACAAGCACGTTGATTTAAGTGTGCGCAGTAGCACTTTCAATATTGAAAACAGGACACTTTTGATTATACCTGTCTCTCCATGTGAAGGTGGAGTTCATCGAAGGAAGCTTCGAGAATAAAGAAAGGTGAGTGGGGTACGCTTGTGCTATGAACACCTTTGATTCCGTGTAATATAACATGTTATTATTACCCGCAAGTGTGAATGGGACAGCAGGCGCTCGAGGTATTGGTTATTTAAAGCAGAGAAAACGCCAAGGTAGTGGCGTGTGTGGTGTTTAGAAAATTTATTCGTGTTTAGATTTTTCACTCCGAGCGGACTTTTGATGGAGGCGGACATGCTTGAAGCCCATCTTTTTATCTTTAGGTGGACGTTGAAAAACTCCTGCTGGTCGAAATTTCCGGGTACATCCGCCATGAAGTCTCTCATAATTACACCATGGTTTTGGGAAGTAAACCCGAGGTACTATTTTTATTTGGAGTTTAACGTGAAAAAAACACGATATAATTTTGATAGCCACCATAGTGGAGGGTTCCAGATATTTCGACAACCTTGAGTTCTTTACATGCACCTAAATCTAAGTAGACGGGCCTCAAAGATTTTCGTTTCTGTCGAAACTGCGGCCACCACTGCCACCAGGACTCTATTTCATGACCTTAGAATTAGTAGTCGAGTTCAATGACCACTACAACAATGCGGCGGGGCTATTATTACGCTTATTTTATATTATGATCTTGTCATCGAGCACCCAAATACAATTGAGAACGTCGTCGCCCCAGAGCAACGCCTGAACCCGCTCCATTCCATGAGCCTTCGACATGCCTCCTGCGACGCTCGCTTTACTGGAGAGCAGACATTGCGAACCCTTATCTGCTCTATTGCCAGAAAGGAACTGCAGGGCCTTGTTTCCGCGCAACCCAATTATTTCGTCTGTCTGCACTCCTCTTCCGAACTTGCGTGAGATTATCAAAGAACAACTGGCATTGATGACAAGGGTCGCAAACGCCCTGTATTTCGTGTCCTTTTTGTGCGCCTTCGTACGGAGAAGTAGAATCACGGGCTCCTGCACCAGTTGCGACTGTGCCTCGGACGTTGGATGTGACCGTTTGGCTGGATGTCAGTGCAGGCGCCAAGCCACCCGACTCTTCATTACGATCTCCGCACCCCGTCTGCTTATACTGGGGCATAAGGGGTCACATATACCGTTTTCGCCACCACCATCCACAGGACCAACGACGTGGCTATTCCGCTCGCGAAACAGACCTCGCCCCAAGACCTGATGCCTACGTTCCCAAACCGTATTCGTTCTCCTCACGTCGGTTTCCCTTCCCTCTACGATGTCAAGCAGTGCCTCGTCATCTCATTCCATCTCACCGGCATTCTCTGTCATTTCGGCGTACGTCATGACCCCTGCTTCCCGCTCTAATCTCTCGGGATAGCCACTCGGAAAACTAGAAGGTGCAGCTTTTTGAGGAGGAAGTGATTGTTATCGAAACGTTATTACTTATCTGTGTCGTCCAGCGAACTTACTGCCTGTTTGTGCGGCAGGTCTTCCTGTTGACGCCCTTATAGACACTGAAGCCGCCACTTCGGTAACCTATCAAGAATTGTGTTTTCACCTAAAAATGCTGACTGCTTATATCGGTCCCATGTTATGCGGCACTAATGACCACCTAATTTACCCGACCGCACAGCGCACCACTCGGGTTATAATGCAGTTGCCTGTGCTGCCTTTTCTTTTTAATAAATGTATGTAAGAAGAGGCTGGTTCCATTCGTGCGCCCATCAGATAATCGTATGCTGGGACTCTTTGGCAGCAGCGTCTGTTGACACTTCGTGTGCTTGACCCGTCATTCGTATTACGGACACTGAGCTTACTTCTGCTGCCAACATTTCGTCGCACTAACTTGTCAAGTCCTGCCTCCTACACAAGAACACATTTTCACGATCAAGTCACGCGACGTTCTAGACAGTGACGTCGCAGTTTTTTCTTGCCAGCGCTACGTTTTTTGAGGGATCGCCATTGTGTCTTTTCTAGTGCAGTTATCACGTGCTTATGCAAGCATCACTACCTACAACACAGCGCCAGAATCACTACTGCTGCCCGATCGGACCAATAATGCAAGGCTTACCGAGAAAACACTGGTATATCAAGTCACTAGCTAATCTGCTTTTTCATTCTCAAAGTCTATACCTACGGAGTGTTCACCTTTTACTCTCAGGTTCCCTTTTTTTCAAACATCTTAATCCAACACAACCTTGTGCATTGCTGATTATAATATTGAAACACAAAACGTGCTTTCATATTTTTTTTTCAAGCCAATAGGGTCAAACAACACTGGACACTCATCGTATCGACGCCGACGGATCTCGCATCATTTCCCACCACCCTTGCCGCGTGTCAGCTTCTGAAGGAAAGGCCGTAGAAAAACAAACCAAGGACATGCTCTCGCTCCACGTTATCAGGCCATCCACAAATGCATGGGCTCTTGTGTCATGCTAGTTTAAAAGAAAAAATGGCTCAGGGTGGTTTGGGACAGAAAAATATAGCATTCAACTAAGCCCCCGTAATTACGTTAACTTGATGCGTGGTTTCAACGAAGCTCTTGATAATTTAAAAGGTTCCGATTACTTTTTAGTCACGGCTATCACTCTGGTTATTGGCAGATTCTGATGAACGAGTTTGATAAAGACAAGACTGCGGTGGCCACGTTAGATGGGTTGTTTGAAATAAAGTAATGTCTTTTGACGCTAGCAACAATCGAATGAATGTTACGGTACTGCGTGGACTAAAATGGAAGACCTAGGTCTGCTATGTGAATGACGTTGCCATCTCTTCGTACAACTTCTCACAGCTAGCACCTGAACAACCTAGGCCAAGTTCTCACGTGTCTAGCAAAGGCCGCTCTTGAGCTCAACACCAAGAAGTATTGGTTTGCCAGGCACAGCATGGAGGTATTAGGTCACGTCGTCAGTACATTACGTTCAGTCCAATCTCGACTAGGTTGCCGTGGTACTGCACTTTTCTACACCAACCACACCCAAAGACCTTCACAGATTCTTTTGCTTAGCCTTGTAGTTCCGCCACTTTGTCCACGATTTCGACACTAATGCCGCTCCTCTGCGCAAACTTCAGAGCGCGAGCGCACCCTTTGTCTACTAGGATGACTGTGAAGTCGCGTTCCATTCTCCCAAGTGATGCCTTAAATCAAAGCCAGTAGTTCGCCATTTCCACCCTGCAGCACCTACTGTGCTACACATTGACGCAAGCGGACTTGGCATCGGTGCTGTCCTTCTTAACCACGCTTCAGATGATCAAGTCATGGCCTACGCGAGCCATACCCCTTCTCCTGCTCAGCGAAATTTCAGCATCACCAAACAAGAATGTCTCGCGATCGTGTGGTCTATACAAAAGTTTCGCCCTTCGTTTACCGGCCGGCATTTCGGAATTGTTAGTGAGCATAATGCTCTGTGTTTGTTATCATCTCTCAAAAATTAGCTGGACACCTTGGCCGCTGTGTGCCTCGATTGCACGAGTATGACTAGAGCCTCTCTTATCGGGCGGGTCGGCAACAGCAAAATACCGACGCTTTGTCGCGTCGCCTACTTTCGCCAAGCGCCCAAGTGCCACCTTCAATATGTTCGTCACCATCCAGGCAAGTAATCACGGAGACGGCTGTTGCTGTGAAAGACTTTGTTGCCTCGGCGGACCTTCTTTCGTTCATAGATTCTGCTTCGCTCCAAAAGTTGATACCTACTGCCGTACAATTTTCGATCGGCTCGTTGGCTTATTTCGTGCTCCAAACAGCTACTTAAGACGGCAGCTTGCACATTTAAAGCTTCAAGATGGAACAATATATCAGAAAATTTACAATCCTCACGTTTACCAAGAACCAATGGGTCCCTGTTGTTCCTCGCTAACTTCGTGTGCAAGTTTTACTAGCGTTTCATGACGACTTGACGACTGGCCAATTCGGGTTACTCAAGACTTACAACTTCATCAATACTCGCTGCTTTTGGTCTGGCCTTCCAAGATGTGTCACCGAATACCCTGGTTCCTGCACGTCATGTCAGTCACCAAGAAATACCAGGTCTCTTCCTGCGAGGCCATCGCAATCTCTACTGTGCCAGACCACTCCCTTCGAATTTGTGGGCATAGACCTATACGCACCCTTTCCCCTTGCGCCCCACGGTCATCATTGGATTATTACTGCCATGAACCATCTTACTCGCTACCCAGAGGAGGCAGCGCTTCCCTCTGGTGCTTGCTATGAAGTTGCCGATTTCGTCCTGTGCGCCATTATTTTACGCCATGGCACCCCACGTCTACTTCTTAGTGACCGTGCCAAAACATTTCTTTCTCATGTTCTTGCTGGAGTCCTTCAGGCTTGTAACACCATCCACAAGACCACATACGCCTAATATCCACAAATAAATGGTCTGAGAGAACGTTTTCACGGAACTTTGTCCGATATAATGAGGGGATGATCTAGATAGGCGTCCAGCCATATGACAAAAAACAACGGGAAAACTACTTTTTCCGTCATGTTACCATATAATACCGCCATACAACGTGCGACGAACTGCAGTCAGTTTTTGCTCGTGTATGACGCTGCACCGATATTTTTGTGGACACCACTTTTTTGTCTACATCCTGTCTTTCATGTTCGTCTCTTCCAGAAGGGCTCGCTACTCGCGTCGCCCGCTGCCAGGAAATCGCTTGCACCAACACTGCAGGCAATAAGGACAAGAGGAAAGTTGATATTGATGTGAAACGTCAAGTTTTTCTGCTCCACCCAGGTAGTGAAGACCGTTTGATCGTGCAACACGGCTCTGCTAAAACTTGTTCATAAATATATTGGTCCATACACCATGCTGCAACAAACATCTGACGCCAACTACAGTGCTCTCCTGTCAGCACGTCTCCTGATCGCCGTCACCGCCTTACTGAGGTCGCTCACTTCTCTCGTCTGAAATCATACATTTGGCGTTCTCACTCTTTCAAACTCGCCACCCACTTTTGCGAAGGTATGAAAACAGTATCAGCGCTTTGTACTTCATCACATTCACCTGTATATCCAAACCATTGTAATGATCACCATCGTTTGTAATGTGGGCTGGGCTGCTTTTATCTCTCGCGTGAATGAATTGAAATATAATCATGCTGGTGCCGCACCGTACGTCATCTAGCAATATTAATAAATGTTCTATTTTTATTAGATAAATTATTTCCCCCCTCCTGTATTCGCAAAAAGCGCAACAACACCTTAGTCTGATGAGATGGAAAGGTACGGGAGGTTGCGGGGCGAATGAATTGAGACCAGAAAAGTGCCAGCGTGTGCGTGTAGAAGGCCGAGAGAGGTGTTTGTGTGTGCGCGCAACCACGGAGTGGAGTGATGACAACTGAATAATCAACTGAAACTTCCTAACCTGTCAATCCTATTTCTAACGGAATAAATCGTGAACTGTGCAGAAGATAAGGGAGAAGATTGTTCATTCCTTGATGATAAAAAACGTAATGAGTACTACTCTTCATCGCCACTTAAGTCAGCTATGATGTTCTTGACTACTGTTTGTTTCTTTATGCACTCTGCTGAGGAAAAATGAAATAGGCCGATGAGATTAAGAAGTTAGGAGGTATAAGGTGGCCGCAGAAAGCACAGAACTGGGTGAATTGCTGCAACATAGAAAATGCTTATGCCCGGCAGGAGGTCTCTTCAGGCTGCTGCTGATAATGATGCTTTTTTACTGCCACCTCATATAATGCGTGATCTTCTCGCGGCTTTTTTAACTTCTTCACGAGTTTCAATTTTATCTCTGTCAGCAGTAGCTTCTTGCAAGGGTGAGCACTTCCCACTCTCCTGGTAACCTTACTGTTGTTGCCTTGATTTAGGTATGTTTCCGTATGCATATTGAGTTGTCTGACAACACGTTTGGCAGTAAAGCTTTCGAGTACGCTAACGTTTTCTCATAACAACGCCTTTTCTTCATTCCTCCTTATATCTTTAACATGGGCCGTAAAGATAGCAGTAGTTAACGACACAATGTCACGTTAACTAACTTCTGTACATTCTGTAGCGATAGATGTGGCTTGTACAAATATTTCATGAAGAAAATATTTTAACTGTGGAAAAAGAGGTACAATTTTCTGAGTTTTTACTGGGTGTAATAAGCAGAACTATTTTTCTTGTGCTCCTGCTTACTCTTAGTGTGGTTCTTTTCAAGGTTTATTGCGAATTCTTTTAGAGGGAGAGCGAAGTTTTCAACGTAAGCAGAAAAGCTTCAAACGCAATCGCAAATGATTAGAAACCTTGTTACACAGTAATTTATGATGCATTACTTAGATCATAGAAATCTTCTTTAATATAGCATTATAATCAATAGCATAGAATTACCAAGAAAATAGAGCCGATGTACGTAGTTGTCTACTAATATTGTACAGGTAGGTCCAAAGTAGTATTTGAATTTACGTAGACATTTCTCATTGCTTCGGTATGCATTTAACACATTGGCCCATGTGTTTCAGCATCAAATTGATTCGCCAGAAAAATATATTGCCACCATATTAACCCTGCAGGCAGGATTTGCATATTTTTGACACATCTCCGCCATTAACAATAAGTGTACTTACGTTCGGGTCATCTTCCAAATCAGAGTCATCGTCCGAATTGGAGTCAAAAGATCTCTCAAGAGGTCTTTCAAGCTGTAAGAAAGAAGACGTATTTTTCGAATATTAGATACATTTCAACATTGCAGAATTGGCGTCGTGCGAAGGAATTTAAGTCGAACAGCATAACAGAATACATCCCTCAGCAAGGTTGTAGCGGCCGCACTGTTAAAATTGATAAAAAGCATACCTTTGCTATCAATGTGCTAAAGTGAATTTCATTTTAAAATGCGTTGCATAGTCGTTGTTTCAAACATATGTTAGATGAAGTAAGGCACTCAAAACTCAGCGGAAAACACGAGACAGACGGAAGAAGTTTTAGGTGAAAGCCATCTAACAATTACGCTTATCTTTACCAAATCTGTATCACAAGATGAACGGATATTCTTGCCTCTTAGAGTTGTTCATGAAAAAACACGTTACATTCCAGCGATTCATCACTCCGTTATCAGATATTTCTTACGTAATATTGTCACAAAGACACAAGTATGCAGGTACAAAATAGGGCGTTTACTTTCGTAACCCAAGGTCCAGAAACGTGAGCACCAGAGCACGCGCATGCAGAACTACTTCGTTGTCCTCCTTAGAGGCTGGCTACTATAGTTGCCAGCCTACCTTGCGTCAATTCCCCCTTTTCAAGAGTGACCGTCCCGGTCAACTGACTGAGATGCTAGAGGTAGCCATGAAAACAAAAATCATCGCGTCAACAACAAAAAAAAGCCCACGCTGTTGTGGATAATAAGGAAAAAGTTCGAAATCGTCATAACTCGCGGGCGTGGTACGGTTTCATCCATACTACATGGACTACCTCTGGACGTGGACGTCTTCGGTTTAAACTGGTGTCGGATCTTTAGGGAACTACCTCGTAATTCACGTCACTGAGGCAGCGCACAACTTCGTAAGGGCCAAAGTAGCGTCGCAATAGCTTCTCCGAAAGCCCACGATGTCGAACTGTGTTCCACACCCATACATAGTCACCTGGTTGATAATGGGCGTTCCTTCGGCCTTGGTTGTAACGGTGAGCGTCGATATCTTGCTGCGCGCGAATGCGGTTCCATGCAAGCTGTCAGGCTCCCTCGGCTTTCTCGACAAAGTCGTCAACGCTGTCATTTCCGCTGGTGTCTTGGTCTGCGGGGAGCATAGCGTCTAACGGTGTTGTGACGCGATGGCCATAAACAAGCTCGATTGGTGTTAGGTCTGTGGTATCTTGCACAGCGGTGTTATAAGCAAACGTGACGTACGGCAAAATTCTATCCCACGTTTTGTGCTCTACATCAACACACATTGATAGCATGTCGGCCAGTGTTTTGTTTAACCTCTCCGTCAAACCGTTCGTTTGGGGATGATAAGTTGTTGTTTTCCGGTGGTTGGTGTGCGTCAGCTTGGTGACTTGCTGCAATAACTCTGCTGTAAATGCTGCTCCGCGATCGGTTATGAGAACAGCAGGTGCACCATGGCGCAAAACAATGTCGCGGACAAAGAATCTGGCGACTTCAACTGCAGTTCCCTTAGGCACAGCTTTGGTTTCTGCATAGCGAGTCAGATAGTCGGTTGCGACAATTATCCACTTATTTTCTAGGGATGACGTAAGAAAGGGTCCAAGAAGATCCATTCCCACTTGCTGAAATGGTGCTCGAGGTGGATCTAAAGGTTGAAGAAAACCGGCGGGCTTTGCGGGTGGAACTTTACGCCTCTGACAGTCACGGCAGGTGCGGACATAGCGCTGAACGGAAGAATACAGCTGTGACCAGTAGTACTTCTGCCGAATGCGCTTATGTCCTAGCAAAGACTAAGTGACCGGCCGAAGGATCGTCGTGGCACGCCTGCAAAACTTCCTCACGCAGTGCCGTTGGAACGGTGAGGAGGAAAGTTTCCTGGCTGCTCTCAAGATTTCTCTTGTAGAGAACATTGTTGCGCAGACAATACGTTGTTAAACCACGCGAGAGCCGGCGTGGGACGATAACGTTTTCTCCTTAAAGATGCTGGATGACAAGAAATAGCGCAGTGTCCTCACGTTGAAGCTCAGCCATCCGCACCACATCGACGATGCCAAGAAACGGCAAATCTTGTTCAGTGTCAGATGACGTCGGGGAAATAGGAGCACGAGACAGGCAGCCAGCATCTGTATGCTTATGTCCTGATCGGTAGACCACCGTTATGCCGTACTCTTGAGGGCGGAGGCTCCAGCGGGCGAGGCGGCCTGATGGATCCCGTATATTGGCAAGCCAACAGAGAGAATGGTGGTCACTGACCGCTCGAAACCGCCGGCCGTATAGGTAGGGTCGAAACTTGCTAATGGCCCAAACTGCTAGGCACTCTTTTTCGGTGGTAGAGTAATTAGCCTCTACTTTTGTGAGACTGCGGCTCGCGTAAGCAATCACACGCTCTGTGCCGTTCTGCCATTGAACTAGTATGGCTCCGATTCCTACGTTGCTGGCGTCTGTGTGAATCTCGTTGTCGGCACTGTCATCGAAATGTGCCAGCACTGGAGCGGTCTGCAGTCGATTGCGTAGCTCTACGAAGGCTTGTTGTTGTTCTTTCGTCCATACGAAAGGCACATCTGGCCGTGTCAGTCTTGTAAGAGGTTCCGCAATTTTTGAAAATCCTTCGACAAAACGCCGGTAGTACGCACAGAGTCCGAGGAATTGCTAAACAGCCTTTTTGTCTCCAGTACGAGTGAAATCGGCAACGGCAGCCAACTTCTCAAGACCTGGTCGAACACCCCCCCGGGCTCACCACGTGGCCAAGAAACTTGAGTTCCTGATAGCCGAAGTAGCACTTTTCGGGCTTGAAAGTAAGGTTCGCTCTCCTTATTGCAGTGAGAACCCTTTTTAGCCTTGAAATATGCTCGTCAAACGTGCTTGAAAACACAACGACATCATTTAAGTATACAAGACACGTCTGCGCCTTTATTCCAGATAGTACAGTGTCCATCATGCGTTAAAACGTGGCGGGAGCCGAACAAAGGCCGAAAGGCAGCACTTTAAATTCGTAGAGCCCGTCAGGCGTCACGAACGCGGTTTTCTCACGGTCACCCTCGTCAATTTCAATTTGCCAGTACCCTGACTTGAGATCTAATGATGTATAGAACTGGGCGTGGCGTAGACGGTCTAAGGCGTCATAAATCCATGGCAGGGGGTAAACGTCGCGTTTTGTGACTTTGTTAAGCTGTCGATAGTCGACGCAGAATTGTAGCGTGTTGTCTTTTTTTCTTTACTAAGGCAACAGGTGACGCCCACGGACTTGTCGAGGGTTGAATGACATAATCATTCAACATTTCTTGAACTTGACGCTTAATCACCTCTCTTTCCTTCAGGGACACACGGTATGAATGTTGGCGAAGAGGCCTCGCCGACTCCTCGGTAATAATGCGGTGTTTTGTAACGGTGGTACGCTGAACTTTCGATGCTGTGGAGAACCAGTCCTAGAATTCCCTCACAAGGTTTAGCAGCCGTTCTTTTCGTGAATCTGGCAAGTCTGGATTAACGTGAATGCGGCTTCCCAGGTCAGCACAAGCTTTTTTATGTGGTGAAGTCATATCCAATGTGCCGATATTAGAAAAGTCGGCGATTTCACTGAGGAAAGCGACATGAGTTACTCTAGGGACGTGTTGAAACTCATTCTTGAAGTTGGTCAGCAAAACTAGAGTGCGTTTATTCCCTAACCGAACAAGGCATCAGGCTAAGCAGATGTTTCATTTAGCAGCAGCGGGATATTTGCCTCTGCAATACCTTCATAGTCGTTGAATTCATCAAAAATGTCGCAGGATACCAAGGTCAACACGCTACTCTTCAGCGGTAACGTGACGTCATCGTCAACAATTCTCAAAGCATTGACGTAACTGCCGTGAGGGTTGCGCGCTAAAGCGTGTGCCGTCGAAAACGTCACCTGCGACTTTTGCAAATCAATCACAGCTCCATTATCACGCAGAAAGCCCAGTCCGAGAATTAGGTACCTCGAGCAACTCGGCAGTATTAAAAAATCTCCGAGATACGTGAATCCGTGAATACTGACTCGCGCTGTGCAACGTCCCACCGGAGTGAGAAGATGGCCTCCTGCCGTACGTATCTGCGACCCAGCCCACTGGGTGGAAACCTTCTTCAGCCTGCAGGCAAGCCACATGCTCATAACGGAAGTGTCTGCTCCAGTGTCAATTAGCGCCATTACTTCTTCGTTGTCCACAGTTACCGCAATGTTTGATGTCACCACTCTTCGTACCACATTTGACTTTGTCTGTACATCTTTTTGCTGCCATCGCCGTCAGTCGTAGTGGAGGATCTTCCGTAGAGTCAGTGTCAGCGGCCTCACCTCCGGAGGTCGCTGAACTCAGTTTTCCCGACTTGCATGACTGGGTGAACGGCGTTTCGGAGCGCTGCGTGACTTGGCTGGGCTCGGTGACCTGTATCGAGCAGGCGACGACGAGCGAGGCTCTTGCGATCGATGTTCGATACTGCGACGATTCGAGATGAAACTCTCTATTTCCAGTGGTCGCTCGCCAGGTCGTGGACGAGGGGCATTAGGCGAAAATCCATGGAGACCCGCACGACGGTATGGGCATGTTCGGTAGACGTGTCCCGCTTCCCCGCAGTGGAAACAAAGGGGCCTGTGGTCGGGTGTACGCCAAATGTAACTCTTTCTCGGTCTTGCTTCAGCGATCAACGGTGAGCTGCGAGGACGGAAGCCTACCTTTATTTGCTCAGCGTGTTGCTCATTGGGGTAAAATACGCTGGTTGAACAGCACAATGGAGGACGGCGCACTGCTTCCGCGTAGCTAATCTCGACGCAGTGCCTCTGTTGTGGCGCCTCGGACGGTTGGGGAGCGTGAACGGCTTGCCGTAGCTCGGCGCGTACCATCTCAGCAATGGAGAGCTGCTCTACAGGTGAAGCAGTCGCCTGCAGCTTTTGTAGCTCTTCCTTAATGAGAGCTCTGATAAGCTCTCACGACGCGCTGATGTGATTGCCGAGAGTGACAGAAGTGACCTCACTTGGTTGTACGCCACGGTTATACTGCCTGGCACGCTGTTGAAGGGCCCTCTTCATGGCAGTGGCTTCCTCATGGAACTGCGCAAGTGTGGCAGGCGGGTTTCAATTCAGGCTGGCAAAAATCTCTTCTTTAACACCACGCATTAGGTGGCGAACTTTCTTGAATTCGGACATAAAGGGCTCCGCACGCCTAAAAAGCCTATTCATGTCCTCTGTGTAAGTCGTCACCCTTTCGTTAGGGCCTTGAACCCTTGCCTCTATAGCACGCTCCGCTGTCTCTTTCCTGTCCTCTCGGGCAAACGCCTTGAGGAACTGCTGGTGAAACTCATCCCATGACGTAAGCGCTGCTTCATGGTTCTCAAAACACGTTTTCGCGGAGTGCTCCAGGAAGCAGTACACATAGCGTAGCTTACGGTCTGGGGTGAGTAATCATGAAACTTTCTATATATACTTGTATATTGACGCAAGGTAGGCTGGCAACTATAGTAGCCAGCCTCTGAGGAGGACAAAAAAGTAGTTCTGTGTGCGCGTGCTCTGGTGCTCACGCGGTGATGTTAGGCGGTGTTTGGTTCATAGTCCTCTGACGTCCAGGCAGCAAAGCGTGCTGTGGCTCGAGTCTCTGGAGACGATGGCTGGAACGTACGTGCACAGGGATAAGCTCGGCTGACCTACTCAATGAACTTGCCTCAAAGGGGCTCTCAGGGGACCGTATCATCTACTGTACCCCGCACCTCCACCAGAAAATGTCACAAAGACACAGGTATGCAGGTACAAAATAGGGCGTTTACATTCGTAACCCGAGGGCCAAAAACGCGAGCACCAGAGTACGCGCACACAGAACTACTTCGTTGTCCTCCTCAGACGCTGGCTACTATAGTTGCCAGCCTACCTTGCGTCATTATACCAGTATATATAGAAAGTTTCATGATTACTTTCAGATAGAAATTTATAATTTTTTAGGGGGCACCCTGGGCTTAGTAATATTTCATACTTGACAAAAAGACATCGCTTTCAAACGCTGACTGCTTAGAAAAAGAGCCGACGAGACACGTCTTTTGAATTTATCGAGCCCTCTAGCAGCTGAAGATTCTGATTTACTTGTCTAGGTCAGTGGTGCTCTGTCGTGAAGAACATCGGCCCCAGCTCTTCAATCATGACTTGGCCTCTGGCGCTTTATACACTGTCTCTTCCAGCGAACACGATGTTTTAGAAGTGACAGTTCTTTTCGAATTGAATGCTTGCGTGGAAGAATGTCCTATTTTTGGCACTATTCACTGACAGTGCCATTTTGGCCCTAAGTTCTCTTTATCAGTCCCTGCGCTTCCACAATTATTTCACTGAAATACTGTCATCCAAGCCACATGGTGCATAAGAACATGTTTTCTTTACTATGTCAAACGGTTGCTTGCCAGTTCATGAAAACGACTCCTGAGGCTTCACATTGCAAGTGTGAAATCCTGCTGTGGCGCTTCTTTGGTGCCATCCTTCTCAAGGTTCAAGGTTCACAGTTTTCTACGCGACGAATGTACGCACTGGAGCACGTAGCCCAGTGTGCGCGTAAAAATAATCATGGTAGCTTGGTCTGAGCTGTCCATTTTTGTACATACCCAGGTCGCTTTACTTGCGTTATTTCGTGGTAACTACACATTCAGAACAAAGAGATAGTTGAACGTATTTTATTACCTGCCATTTTAACAAATAGGTATGCAAGCTTTTGAAAGAGTCTAAAAATATTCTGATATATATGACTCTGCATTAGAAAATGAGCCTCAAGCGAATCTTATGAACGTTTGAAAGACTTGATATACCAAAGCACACAAAATCAACTTCAAATTATTTGTCATGCTGGGTTCATTTGTAAGCGCATTCGTTATGTAACACTGTCACTTTTTGTGTGTTTTTGTGAAGATGTTTTGACAATGCGGTTAAAGTAAACGCCTATTGTAAAGAAAATCTAGTTTTTCCTAAGGTGTTACAATTTATGCACGAAGATGTAAGTAATGGTGATCAGAAAGGTCTAAGTAGAACCGTGATCAACATTCAAATACTTCTCAGTGAAAGGTAGTTATTTTCAGTAATATCTGTAACGCTCCAGGTACACAACTAAACGAAAAAAATACATAAAAAACAAAATAAACCAAATAAAATGACTAAAAGGGCATGAAAGGGCATATATGCGATAGAACACATTACACAATGGATCGCAACGAGTAAACATGATATAAACGCTTGATATAAAAAGACTAATCAGTGTTCTGCAGTTCTTGCAGCTTGCACTAGACGTAAAACTGTTGTTTATTTATGTTACTGCTTTTTTTCACGTATACATGTACATTATGGTGCAAATCGTCTCTCACCACAAGACATCGATTTCATTCATGTCATGATAACGAGGACATGCTTGCCGCGCCTCTCCCCATTGAATTGATATGTGGGGATGAACGTCCTAAAACCGCACCATAATTTTAGAGATGCCATAGTGAAGGACTCCGGAAATTTTGATCCAACTGGAATTCTATAATGTGCGCACAAATCTGAGTGAACGGGCCTACAGCATTTTCTTCTTTCATTCAAAATGCAGCAGCCACAGCCGGGATTCGATCCCGCGACCTACGGGTGAGCAGCCGAGTACCATAGTCACTAGACCACCGTAGCGGCGCCGCCTCTGCACACATCTTCTCTAATGCTTATTTCACGTCGCTTGCAGAGGTTGTAGACTGGTTGCAGAGCTTGGCTCCTGATCCCATAGTTAACTCCTCAATTGTAAGTAGCACTTGCTCTTCATGCCTTCTGTGCTTTGTAGCGCTGAAATTCACAATGTCCTCTCTATCGTATGTGCTCTTTGATATCTTCGCGCACGTGCAAAGGTTTTCTCAGCGTGTCAGCGTAGACGCAGCATCTTAATTTGCGAAACCATGTGGAGTTCTACATCTCGATCGATGTTTTATATTACAAGGTAATGTCGCTAATGACTGTGGTAACTTGCAGTGCTTGAGACATCAGCGTCTCAGAAAGATGTGAACACTACAGAACCTTTGACTCAGTTTCACTCAGCCAGAAATCAAGTGGTGGCTTAGCACACGTAAAATAAAAAGAAAAAAGAAAATTGTCCAGGTATTCTGAGTTGGGCTTCAAAAATATTCTGTAGGCCGCGATATATTTGATATCGCTAGCTCCTTTGCAAAATTTTGTTATAGACCCATTACACGTTTGAGTGCTGCCTTGCGCTAACCACGTCGATAGACTATAAGAAACGCCAAAAAACAAATCTTGAGACTTTTCGATACTACTATGAGCACAACACGAACATTACAGGTCGTTTGGGAACACACGTGGCTTCTAGAGAGAACGCTGGAACATTCGACGGCACATGCAGAAATTCCAATGCCCATCACCGCATGTCAGTCGGTTGACGACCAATTATCTGTTCGCCACTATCAGTGCCAGTGTGTAGCGTTGTAATTAGTCTCTCGGTTTACAGGCTACAACTTCAGCCAAAAAAAAGTTTCATTTCGGAGAAGTCGTCTCTGCCTGCCGCCACTGTCACGACCCGTGACAATATTGCGAATGTCGCTTCACTGACTATACGGAAGTTAGCGTGGCAATTTAAAAGACGCACGTTAAGTTCAATGTGCGAAGATTGAGGTTCTCTTCCCAACTGAGCAAGTAAAAACTGATGGCTGCTTGCTCTTATATAGCCTTCATATTTATCTATGTTCATTACTTTGCTATTGCGTTTACTTAAAGAAACTTGCTGTGCAACTGTTTACGCTGACACATAGTTGTTCATTCCTTTCCTACGATAAGAATTGAACTCTTGTAAGTATATCAGCTGTTTTACGAATGGCGGAAATCAGCCTTAGTTCCCATCAACAAAGCACTCACTCTTGTTTCACGCCTTCGTCTGTGTTTTGGCTGTAGGCATTCCTTATAGCCTTTGGGCATTCTCCTTTTGCTTTCGCATCCGTGCCATCTGGAATGAATTGTTACGTCTTCATTAGTGAATGCGTTGGTGTACACTGTGTAGGTGCACTTTTGGTGCACTTTTGATGGAGAAACGAGGACGTGATACAAATGAAATATGTACAGTGCACAGCTGAAGTTTGGCACTGGCGTGTTGCAGCATAGACAGCACTTCATCTTCATGACAATCGCAGTTTTATCATTTATTTCCCTTTTGGCCACTACTGACGAAGTCCGTTACGGCCCACAGCACAGAGAGCTACACACATGTTCAACGTGACTTTCGAGGCGTTTTACTGCATGTGAACAATGATTAAAAAACTTATAAAGTTCGATAAGCATACTCACAGAACAACCAGAAAAACGATGAGAACGCATAACAGCAAGCCTTTCATTTTTTATAGAGTTTGTTGAGCGTAAGGTATCACATACAACGATGGCACTTTCTTATATACTTGTTGCCAGTCTAACACAATGGCTCAATTAAATCAATTTAATTACGAGTACGACTGTTTTTTCATGCTGCAAAGCACATCCGCTCATCACGAACTATACTCAATCATGCGTACTGAAGCGCAGTTTCAACAACAAGGGCACAGTAATGTCCTTGTGTATGCAATGAGTTTAATTATTCAGACGTGCAACGCTATTTTTATTCACGCCACCTGCGGTATTGACTTAGTAATTGGTACTCTTTGTTCTTAGGTGCAACAAAAATACATTGATATGTGACAGAATGAACGTTCGCCGGGGGTGTGAGCGTGCAGTAATCTTCAGACTGCCCAATCTTGAACCAATGAAATAGCAGAAAAAATTTTCTAGCCAGAATTGCTACGCTGTGCTGAAGGAAGTAAATATTACCAAACGTTGCCACGCATTTGTAAAAATAGTAGTGGCGTGTTTAATTAGGCCACAAGGCGCTAAAATATTTTGTTTTAAACAAAATCATTATCATCATCACAACCACAGCTGAGTTATGTGCGAAACTCTATTTCGGGAGGGGGTGACTCCTCAATTTAGGTTGGGCCAGGTAGGCAAATGGTCAGCCCCAGACTACGCCCTTAGACGGCAGAAACAATGCTTCGAACATGTCCGGCATTACACGTGGTCCTTTAGTGGCTTTTGCCACGTTCTACTCAAAATCTTATCAATCTCACCAACCCGAATAACATTCAGTTTTCCACATCCCTTTGCTTTGTCTTAGAACCCAGACAGCTAACCTCAATGACCAGCGGTTATTCTTTCTATACTCCACGTGCCCGGCCCATGTCTATTCCTTCTTGATTACGACTATGATATCCTGACAACCCGTTTTTATCTGTCACCTCCTCTACTCTCTTTTTTTAAGGTTACAATCATCACCTTCCTTTGCGTAATCACTGCGTCACCCTCAATTTAACTTGAACTGTCTTTTTGAGCCTCTAGGTTTCTTCTCAGTAGGGAAATTGTGGTAAGATGCAGCTGTTGTATACGTTTTTTGCAAATAAATAATCAAGCACTTTTCATAGTCTTAATTTCTAAGCCTAAAGAATAAACCGCGAGTTTTACCAATCATTCTGTGCTCGATGATGAAGCTTGCCATCGGTTTTATAATATTGTTATGCGCAGCTCCATATATACGTTTGGTGCCACTGCGTATGCATCAAACGCTAAACATCTGCGCTCCAAGTTTTGATTCCTTGAATCGCGTACGTACTCAAGCAACAAACACACGACGAAGCTCACTTTAAGACTTTATTTTGACACGTGCTCCACATGTTTAGCATGGTATTTTTTGCGAAAACGAGAACTAAGAGGCATGTATCAACAATACAAGTAAGCCGCCACGATTAATGCATACATTAGTTAATTTTGGTATCATGAAGTGCGTGTTTACAGAATCTGACTAGTTGTGCCTTTTGAGCTTCAAACTGCGCCAAAATCTTAAAAATTCAATTAAGTGGTTCTCTCTGTATTCGTTTTCGCATGTCAGTGCGTAGAGAACACATTCCATGCCGATGGATTTAGATTGTCCTCTTCACTTCCAAGTAATGTTTAATGTCGTGTTCAGTAATCGATGGTTTGGAGAATTAGCGCCAACAGAACACTTCTTGAGTCTACGCCTGTCGTCTCAATGTCTCCTCTTTTGTGTAATGCAGGTGCCTACTTTTATCGGCCTTTCGAATTTTCTTGTGAAGCCCACCACCCTTTGGTCAGGCTTGGTAAGGACAAAGAAGACGGTATCGGGAGAACCGAATGCTTCGGGATAAAGGAATGTGTTCGGCGCCTGTCCCGCTACAAGGGCGCTTGTTCCGTGGTTACCGTGGCTACGTCAAATACGGGCATTTTTGGAGTTTTAACACGCGTTGTCTGCCATGTTTGGAGACCACGTACTAAAAAAAAGCACCAGCGGTTGTGTCACCACGAAATAAGAGCCCTGTTGAAACCGAGAAAACAAGAAAGCAGCCAGATAGCAGCCAAGAAGCCTAGTTATCTGGCAGCCGAAACCAGCCTGAATATTAGCCAAACTGGTGCGAAGTACCTTCAAATTGCAACCTGGGCCTGCCTTGCATATGGCATCTTGTACAATATTGTACGAGAGTGTACAGTATAGAGACGGTTACGTTGAACTTTACCAAAAATTTAGGCCTTTACGTGCTAATTATATAGAGGAGAGCACCTTTATCTCGCAACCAGGCGCCTTCGGCGGTACACCTTCGCTATCAGAGACGCCATAATTTGTTTGCAACTGCCAAGGCGCTCCTCGCTAGCAAGCAGTGGCTCTGGGAGTTTAAAAGGTGAAAACGCGCCTGTTTACGCTACGCCCGCTTATAAAATGTCATCTGGGTACCACTGCGCTGTCATCTGATGTGACAACAAGCAGTGCAAGAGGAAGAGATTGCTGAACAATGCCTGTAAAGTTTACACCGCAACGTGGGAATCATGCTAGTGCGGTGTTTTACAGTTGTACAGATTTCCGTCCGCAACGAAAAAATGCTGAGCTCCGCCGCATTACGATATGATCGCAATAGACAGGACAACTACGAGCCCAGTAAAGTGTACGAGTACGTTAATTTATTGCGTCTATTCAAGTGTGAATTCAGCTGTTCCACATTACAGCAGGAATTGGCGTGAAGTATGCGTGTAGTATACGGCACGACACCATTGCCGTACTCTTTCGCAGGCCGCATGTCAGTAAAAAATATGCGTATGGCGACTCACGCGTGGATGCATGCATCGTGCATGTTTAGTACAACCGTAATGGCCAACTATGGCAATGGAAAGAGACGTGAACGGCACGGATGGCATTCGGATCGGTGGAACTACGGCATTCCTTGATTGTCCTTAGGCTAATCTACTTGTGCTTCCGGCCTATGTCACCGTAGTGTTTTAAAATCTTGTTCTGGCTGGCACTTTTGCACTGTGTGTGTGTTCCGAGTGCCCGGCAGGACTGGCAATTGATAAACGTGCGGTGCATGAGCGTAAGTTGGAGCCAGATTCTGGCGCTACGTTGATGCTGCCTTACAGCACAAATTCTGCCTCGTCACAGCCAAGGCACGCTTGAGTTAACATTTTCCGCTGTTCACGTTTTTTTTTCAGTCAAGTAACGTATACCTGAGGTAGTTGCTTCAGCAGTCTGCAATGCACGTGCTACAGACATTCCAGACTGTTGAGGAAGGTCTCCCCGAAAGTCCGGCGTTTAACACGACAGTCCGACCATTCACACGAAATGAGCACAAATTTCCAGCAAAGTAACAGCGCGAAACATGCTTACAGCTGGACTCGGGTAGTGAAGTTTTGCGGTTATTTCGAGAGCGTCTGCTCTCGTGACAGTTAAGGGTGTTGTTTCACCGTGCTTGGAACAGATGGCACCACGCGCTTTTCAATATGGCAGCGAGCACTGAGCTCGCTGTGTTCTGGTGTATATAGTGCAACGACTAAGAAAACGGTGGACATATCGTGCTGCCATCGTCTCCTTCCATCCTGCTAAACCTGACTTCTCCTTCCCACATCTTTTTATACCATATTATACACAACCTTGCAGTACTTTAACTTCTCAGAGCATGCTTTCACTTCCCCTCACCCTCGATTCTTTTTCTCCCCTGCTCTAGGATATATGGCTCTGCGTGTGTAGTTATTTTTTTGCACGAGTGCGTTGCTTTGTAATCATTTCTCTCTCCGTCCCTTTGTACTTGTGGTCCCGCTTTCTGCTTTTTGACACCTGCTGTGACATCTTAGCAGTACTGTTTATTGATAGCCAGAAAAGTATTTCGAAAAAAGGGTACCAAAATAGATGCATTAGTATCTTGTACATACTTGAATTCGACATAAAATGATATTTGGGGAATGCATGGGCAAAAAAAAGTTATCTCTAATGGCAGACACAAGAATACAGATACTGGAATACATTTTATTTCAAGAATTACTTTTATAGAAAAATACAGCTGTAGATACAGATTGATAATAATAAACACAGATACAAACTTACAAGTCCAGTGATTGAGTGCTGAATAGAATTGTTAATAAAGTTGCAGCGCATTAAGACTTGCAAGGAACCCAAGACGTAAGCCTTGAGAAGTCTCTTGCTCGAGAACGCAAGCGGCACCACCATATCTTCACAATTGTTGAGATTTACCATGTATGGCACTGGACATAGAAGTTGCGTGATGCAATGAATGCGCTGACCTGATTAGGCCACGGGAGCACTCACTGTGTCTGATGTGGAACAGAGAAGTGCATTCTGTCAAGTAATGACTCAAATTTCTAGCTGATCAACTGCATAAAAATTGATTATTACTTTGTATTTGAAACCTCTGTAGGAAGTGTGGGAACCTAGCTTGTCCTGTTAATAGTTATGACTTATTATTTGCTACGATTCCTTTCGGCGTCTGATAACTTGGGGAAATCCAACCCTCTATATGTAAGAGTTACTTTGTGGCATTCGTTGTTTCCAATGAGAATTTCATTTCATTTCTTTTTCTAAATTAGTTTTGATGGGTTCTCTCTACATTGAAAGATTAATTCGTTCTCTGAATTCTAACGCTTTTCTTTTGCCAATTCATCTGCTACCTATATGCCGAAATTTCTATGTCTTCTTACAATTACCATTTTATTTGACGCAATTCTAAATTTGAAGCATTTCGTTACGTACTCAAATACTGTTGGAGTCTATTTGCGTATCTATCTATCTATCTATCTATCTATCTATCTATCTATCTATCTATCTATCTATCTATCTATCTATCTATCTATCTATCTATCTATCTATCTATCTATCTATCTATCTATCTATCTATCTATCTATCTATCTATCTATCTATCTATCTAGCCACCTATGTCTGAGTGCTCTCGTGATCACTCCCTTAACTTGGTGTGAACCAAAATTAGTATGGGAGAATAAGATGGCTTGACAAATATGACGCGCTGGTGAAGACGTGAACAATGTCTAAAACCCATCGCGGACATCCTCTAACACTTCCCGCGAGACAGTGGCAAATACCCACGGGTGGAGTGTGCCACTGATATGAGGAAAAGTTTTCATTTTACATAAATTTGTTTTTAATGAGTGATTGACGCTAATGTGTTCTCAGGAAAGACGAGGAAAAGCATGGGTAATTTTAACACCTGAGCTTTAAGAAAAACATCACATCGGAATCGTTGTCCCGACGAATGCAAAGAATGAATGTCAGGGTCCCAGCAGAAATTGAACTCCAGCAGTCTGCGCGGCAATCAAAAATTCTACAGCAGAACAGCGCCAGTCTCAAAAATACTATTCAAATAAACCCTAATGCTATTGAAATGTCATTTGTAGTTGCAGTGCTGACTATCGAAGTTTATAAACATTACACACATGTACTCCTGTGATACAGCCGTCAAGTCTGGTTAACGTCAATTGCAGTTAGATGCCATGTGCTGATGTTGATTTATGCGGCAGTGTCCAGGGCTTGCATCTATGCGAGCACCAGCGCTTCATATCAGCTTATTGCTTCTGGTGTTGCTAATACTCATGTTCCTGTTGGCATGGCTGTGCAAGTGCAAGCAACTGGTTATAGACACATCTGAAACTGTTGAACATTTGTGTACGTGCAATGTTTCCACATAAATTTCCTAACATGTTGCGTATTACAAAATTTACAAGACCGTCATCTTCTTGCCCGCATGTTCGCATAACGTTGATTCAAAAGGTAGGTGGAATCTGCCGAATGCTTCGGCTGCCTTTTTTATATTTAGAATTATTTCTTTTACATACGGGTTTAGGCTATCAGCATTAGTTATTCCCTGAGACGTGATAAACAGTCTGTTATTATTTGATACTTCTGGTCACCGGGCTGTCCCGCTACATATGTTAATGCTTCAGCGATTGCAATTGTCTCTCCCTCAAAATTATTACTGTAATAGGCAATGAGACCTGCCTTACAGTAGTATATATGGCAAAAACGTGAAAATTTCTCCTTGTAAAGAGCTCTTTTTCTGCATTATAAAAGTTATCAAAGTTAAGCTTTATGTATTTCTTGAAATTTAGCTATGGTAGAACATGAATACCACCATTCGAGATAGAGTATGAATGCAGGAGCACAAACCGAAAAAACTTTTATAGCTTTCATTTGCCCACTAACTAAGAGTTCGTCTTTTTCGGTGACTTTTCTGTGAATCCCGCTAAAGGGCGTATTTGTACTGAAAAGTTGGAGACAGTCGCGTTTAGACACAATTACTCTCTAAAGAAATGTTCAAGAATGCCTGCGCTCCGAGACATCTCCTTGACAAGTTAATGTGTGCTTTGCAGGTTTGCATATGCAACAGAGTTAGCACTGGTACGAAGCTCCTCCAGATGGGCTGCGGCAGTTGCGTGTGCCGTTTAATGTCATCATCATCATCAGCCTGGCTACGTCCACTGCAGGACAAAGGCCTCTCCCATGTTCCGCCAGTTAACCCGGTCATGTGCTTGCTGCTGCCAACTTATACCCGCAAACTTCTTAATTTCATCTGCCCACCTAACCTTCTGTCTCCCCCTAACCCGCTTTCCTTCTCTGGGAATCCAGTTAATTACTCTTAATGACCTGCGGTTATCCTGTCTACGCGCTACATGCCCGGCCTATGTCCATTTTCTCATCTTTATTTCAACTATGATATCCTTAACCCCCGTTTGTCCCCTAATCCACTCCGCTCTCTCCTTGTCTCTCAAGGTTACACCTACCATTTTTCTGTCCATTGCTCGCTGCGTCGTCATCAATTTAAGCTGAACCCTCTTTGTGAGTCTCCAGGTTTCTGCTCCGTAGCTAGGTACCGGCAAGATACAGCTGTTATATACCTTCCTCTTAAAGGATAATGGCAATATACCTGTAATAATTTAAGAGTGCTTGCCGAATGTGCTCCACCCCATTCTTATTCTTCTAGTTACTTCAATCTCGTGGTTAGGCACTGCGGTTATTACCTGCCCGAAGTAGACATAGTCTTTACAACTTCAAGTGCACTATTACCTATCTCGAAGCGCTGTTCCCTTCCGAGGTTGTTGTACATTACTTTCGTTTTCTGCAGATTATTCTTAAGACCCATCTTTCTGCTCTCCCTGTGTAACTCCGTAATCATGAGTTGCAATTCGTCCCCTGAGTTACTCAGCAATGCAATGTCATCGGCGAAGCGCAGGTTACTAAGGTATTCTCCATTAACTCTTATCCCTAACTGTTCCCATTCTAGGCTTCTGAAAACCTCCTGTAAGCACGCGGTAAATAGCATTGGGGAGATTGTGTCCCCCTGCCTTACACCCTTCTTGATTGGTATTCTGTTGCTTTCTTTATGAAGCACTATGGTAGCAGTTGATCCCCTGTAGATTTCCTCCAGAATGTTTATATATACTTCATCTACGCCCTGATTCCGCTGTGTCTGCATGACGGCTGATATTTCTACTGAATCAAACGCCTTCTCGTAATCTATGAAGGCTATGTATAGTGGTTGGTTATACTCTGAGCATTTCTCTATTACCTGATTGATAGTATGAATGTGGTCAATTCTTCAGTAGCCTGTTCGAAATCCTGCTTGTTCCTTTGGTTGATTGAATTCTAATGTTTTCTTTACTCTGTTAGCAATTTCCCTTGTAAATAGCTTGTACGCTACAGAGAGCAAGCTGATCGGCCTGTAATTCTTCAAGTCCTTGTCATCTCCTTATGTATTAAGATGATGTCAGCGTTCTTCCAAGACTCTGGTACCCTTCCCGTCAGGAGACACCTCGTAAACAGGGTGGCTAGATTTTCTAACACAATCTGTCCTCTTTCAGCAGATCTGATGTTACCTGATCCTCACCAGCAGCTTTGCCTCTTTGCATGCTCTCCAAAGCTTTTTTGACTTCTTCTATCATTACTGGTGGGGTGTCGTCTGGGTTACTGCTAGTTCTTATAGTATTAAGGTCGTGGTTGTTTCGGCTACTGTACAGATCTCTGTAAAACTCCTCCGCTATTTTAGCTATCCTATCCATATTGGTAGTTATTTTGCCTTCTTTGTACCTTAGTGCATACATCCTACTTTTGCCTATCCCAAGTTTCCTCTTCACTGCTTTGAAGCTTCCTCCGTTTTTCAGAGCGTGTTCAATTCTCTCCATGCTATACCTTCTTACATCGCACACTTTACGTCTATTAATCAACTTCGAAAGCTCTGCCAGTTCTATTTTGTCTGTTGTACTTGACACTTTCATGGTTTGACGCCTCTTAATTAGGTTCTTCGTTTCCTGGGAAAGCTTGCCAGTGTCCTGTCTAACTACCCTGCCTCCAACTTCCACTGCACACTCCGTAATGATACTCGTCAGATTATCATTTATTGTATCTACGCTAAGGTTGGTTTCCTCACTAAGAGCCGAGTACCTGTTCTGCAGCGACACTCTGAATTCCTGTACTTTCCCTCTCAGTGCTAGCTCATTGATTGGCTTCTTGCGTATCAGTTTCTGTCGTTCCTTCTTCAAGTCTAGGCGAATTCGAAACCGTACCATTCTATGGTCACTGCATCGTACCTTGCCAACCACTTCCACATCCTGCATGATTCCTGGGTGTGCGGTCATTATAAAGTCTATTTCGTTCTTATTTTCGCCATTATGGCTCCTCCATGTCCACTTGCGGTTTTCTCGTTTTCGTTGGAAGGTATTCAAAATCCGCAAATTATTGCGTTCTGCGAATTTTACTAGTAGCTCTCTTCTGGCGTTTCTAGTGCCAATGCCATAATCTCCTACTGCCTGGTTTCCAGCCTGCTTCTTCCCTACCTTAGCATTAACGTCGCCCATCACTATAGTATACTGTGTTTTTACCTTACGCATTGCCGATTCCACGTCTTCATTGAAGCTTTCATCTGAAGCGTCATCATGGCTGGATGTAGGCGCGTAAGCCTGTACTACCTTCATCTTGTATCTTTTATTCAGTTTAATTACAATACCTACCACCCTTTCATTAATGATATAATATTCCTCTATGTTGCCAGCTATGTTTATGTGAATTAGGAACCCCACTCCCAGTTCTCTTCTGTCCGCCAAGCCCCGATAGCAAAGAACGTGCCCATTTTGTAGCACCGTATAGGCCTCATCTGTCCTCCTAACCTCACTGAGCCCTATTATATCCCATTTAACACCCTCTAGCTCTTCGAATAGTACAGCTAGACTTACCTCACTAGATAAGGTTCTAGCGTTAAACGTTGCCAAGTTCAGGATCCAATGGCGGCCTGTAGTCCAGAGATTCTTAGCACCCTCTGCTGCGTTGCAGATCTGACCGCCGCCGTGGTCAGTTGTTTCGCAGCTGCTGAGGACTGAGGGCCGTGAGTTATTTGGCGTATCCATGTGGGAGGTAGTGGCCAGATACTGCCCCAGGGTGGCCAATCCTTCTCTGGTGAGGGAGCGCGTTCCCGGCGGTGGTTACCGGTGAGGCAGCACCTCAGGCCTCTTATTGTAGTTCCATCAACACGCGATTATTTTTTTTCGGTTGGGAACTGCGCGGCACAGGGCACGTGGTCCAACTGTTATTGTTTTCATAGATTCACACTGTTTTCCGTTCCTAAAATTTAAAATTTTCGTTTGTAATAGCAGTATTTGTAGCGGTTGAACTCCTGTGACAGCGGGCTAAATGCATTCGCTAAGATGATAATGTTTTCTTTTACTACCGGCTGGCGATTTTTCATCGATTTTTGTGGCGATTGTTCATGATTGTTCATCATATCGGGGAGGAACACTGCGCCCACCATCGACGCCTAGCGTGTGCAACCATGCAATGCACAATTACACATTGCTGAGGATTAACTCGGAGCACAGACCGGCTAGCGAATTCTTCCACTTGTAATTGTGTAAAAACGCGACTCTCTCAAGCTTTTCAGTGAAAATATGCCAGCTTGTTGCAGTCGCTAAAATTTAATTATTCAATTTTAGTTAATTCAGCCATTGACACACAAAATTATTGTATAACTTTGTGTCCTCTTAGATACACAAACATCTGCGAAGGTGGTTTTCTTGTGCTACATAAAAAAACTATAGACTGTTTTGATCGTTCTGCCTGGCTTGGCACCGCTTGGATGTTTTAGACTTTGCGGCTGAGTCTACCGCAATATCTTCCGGGTGAGCGCTTCCAGAGATGCACCAAGAGTGGCGACAACATAAAAGTCCTTCTTCATACTCTCCAGGGCCGCCGGCGCCCCTCATAAAGCCCTTAGG
Source organism: Rhipicephalus microplus (assembly GCF_013339725.1). Classification (NCBI taxonomy): domain Eukaryota; kingdom Metazoa; phylum Arthropoda; class Arachnida; order Ixodida; family Ixodidae; genus Rhipicephalus; species Rhipicephalus microplus. The sequence goes on from NC_051165.1 coordinate 91,873,505, forward strand.
ACATGCCTGACTGACTGACTGACGGATTAGGATGTGCTGTTGTTCGTTGAGGTTGCTTGCTTTGTCGACAAGGTGCCCCAGGCAATGAGGCCAGCGTATGAGAACAGTGTGCAGGTGCATTCCCTACGTTTTCCGTGCTGCCTAATGCCGCTGTTTTCAAAAGTCGTGGAATGCCTGGCACTGAATACTCATCACTAAAACAGACTGCAGAGTTCATTTTCACGTAGGACTCCACGTCTAAGTGCTCTGCTGTGTCATGTAGGGTGTTTAGTGTTTTCTTTTCTCGCCATGGGATGAACTGGGTATGCCTCTCTTCTCTTTCCTGGGTCTTAGAGTGGGTGGTGTTTCACCTTATCCTTTTGAGGGCGGAGGTGAAGATGGCATTTTTATTAGACTGTCCTGGCCTCTATTTTTTATCCTGCAGGGAATATTGGGTACACTAGGAGATAAAACGCGAGCGCTGAGACGCTTTCGAAAAGCTCCCAGAACCTCCCATCACGCTTACATCGAGCGCTTCCATGATGTGAACATCCATCATGTGGCAGCGCTACCATCGAAATGTAAATATTGTAATTAAAAGTTACTATTACTAGTACCAAGCTACATTTCTCATTCTCTCCTAGAGACTCTGGTTCGCTCCGGTCCTATGAGCACTCGCGACTACATCAAAACATCAACTTCGAACACCCGTTATCGTATAATTCAGAATGTTTTTCTATTCTGAATTTAAGCGGTGATGAATTTGCGGGTATGTTTAATGGATTGTTCTCGACAGCTTTGTACGCGTCACTTATCACTAATTGTGCTTTGCATTGTATTGCGTTTTGCTTTTGGCCTTTGCTAATGCACTTCAACACCATATCTGTGCAGCATACAATTATTATTATTTGCATGGCTCATGTGTATTACTGCCTTGAATAACTATCTTTCATTCTTCTGTTCTTTCTGATAAATGCATTTCCGCTGCTGCTCACTTTGCATTTTATATATTCCAAAATGTGTTGAGAAGTAGTCATTTCACCAAATCTTGCGCAAAATGTTTTTCTCTATTAGCAAAATTTATTACTCCTTAAGTTTACCTTGGAGTTTTTTTTAAACCCTCCTTTTATTAAATTATACTTAGATTTTAGAGGACTGAATTCAACTTCATTTGGTTTGCCTCAGTAGTCCATATCTCTAGTGTTTATGTGTTGTTTGTAGTAACTCTGTAGACTTACGCTTTACTATCATAACTGTGTCATCAGGAAAAACTTGAATAAGGGCATTTCATGCAGTTTCCCTAACTAATAAGTTTCACATCATTATCCCCCACAATATAGGCTCGAAGGATATCACTGTGGGTCAACTTGCTTTCGTTTCATCTTAAGGTATACCTCCATAATTTTGTATATAATGTATCTTTCCTTCGTGACGATTTCAACAATAAAAAATTATTTTCATACCTCTTCTTTTGCATCATTTACACTATTATTGTTTTTGTAATAATTGATTTGATTGCGTTTTTGATACCTACAGAAATAAAGAAACCAGTTCATCAACTATCATTGCCTTTACATCTATTTTTAATATTGTCAAGAGCATTCGTAGTTGATTTGTTGTGAAAGCCCCTTACTTCCCCATAATAATGTCGGACCAGGGCAAGTTAAGAATATGATGACGAGAGCATCCACGCGTTGGCACGCAAGTTGGATGGATTGATGGATGGATGGATGGATGAATGGATGGAGGGATGGACGGATGAATGGATGGATGGATGGATGGATGGATGGATGGATGGATGGATGGATGGATGGATGGATGGATGGATGGATGGATGAATGGATAGACGAATGGATGGATGGATGGATGGATGAATGGATGGATGGATGGATGGATGAATGAATGAATGAATGAATGGATGGATGGATGGATGGATGGATGGATGGATGGATGGATGGATGGATGGATGGATGGATGGATGGATGGATGTATGGATGGATGGATGGATGGATGCCCACCGGAGATCCACTGCTTCCCGATGGCCCATACACGTTGACAACCTGGACTTCCCAAATGGACACTTTACGGAATGTCGTTCTTGTATATAGAATCTGTCCCTCCCTTTATTTTGTACATAAGCTTTCAATTGCGCAATGTGCTAGGGGGGGGGGGCCTATGTAGCACCACGCTAAATTTGGCTAAATGACCACGCCGAAAAAGGAGTGAGCCGCGTGGCTCATGTGGCGTGAGCCACGATGAATTTCAGAACGGCCTATCTTCGGAACTTGGCTGGACCCTGCAGCGGTGACTCCGCCTACGCGTGCGTCTGAAATAAAAGCTGCGACCTCGGCATGGGCTCGTCACCGCCGTGTCGCCTCTCCTTCCTCTACAGATGGATGGATGAATGGATAAATGAATGGATGGATGAACGGACGGACGGACGAAAAGATGGATAGACGAATGACAAAAAATGCTGCAATTTTTAACATATATGATGCTTGATTCGACGTGAATTTTTCCATAAGGTTTTTTTCCTTTAAAGCTGGTATTACTTCTCTCGCACAATTTCGTTTGAACATCCTTTCACAGAAAAAATAACAACAGGTGTGCACCGAAGGTTCAGCACAGTCACAGCGAAAGCATAAAGAGCGGCCTTTCGAAGCCTTTCTTAAACACTGTTTGGGTAAATGATAGAAGCACAGTTGCTGGGTACCCACTGTGCCATAAATATGCATAGTTTCTAAGTAGTAGGCTACCATTTGCTATGCTATCGTTCACCACTCTTCGGTGAATTGTATGCGCTAAGCACTAGCAGTCAAGTTTGGGCTGCATTCAGTGGCTCACGACGATGAATAATTACGCATGATGTGGGTATGTGCCACAGCTAAGCGGTGATAATGAACAAGCTTTTGTGATGTTTTTGAGCATATGACGACCCACTCTTTACGCGCTTCGCATTTTGTGACACCTGGTTGTTTTTTTTTTTGCTGTTTTGAAGTGCTCTATTACTGATAACCTAAAGCAAGTTTGCGAACGATGACTAAGCGCCGGTGTGGCTGAGTGGTAGAACACTGCGCTTGAACGCAATAAACCCGGGTTTGAATTTCGCTATGACATCACTTGTTTTCGGGGTTTTTCATTTGAAATTTGTGTGATGGCAATCTCGGACACCGGTGGCGGCGGAACGTTTCAGCTCTGCGCGTGAATCGTGTTGTGATCTAACAACAGCTTTCGCTATAGAATAGACATTAGCCAAGTAGACACATAATATGGTCCTTGAATAAACGAGGAACTAAGCTTGCACCATATCTCGATAAAACAAACATTTTAGAATGTTAAGAAAGTTACAAGAGGAACAACGAGGTATTTATTTGGGAGGTGCCAAACTTGTGATATTTTATCTTTTGTTTTGGAGGGAGGTTAAGAGGTTAATGATTTACTATAACTGGTGACGCATAGTAACAGTATTTTCGCCAAATGACGTTTTCTTAAATCACTATTGCGTGTATCTAACTATGTTCCACTGACGCTTTCCGCCATCATAGTAAATAAATATTTGAAAAGTGCAAATAATACACAAACGTCGCAATATTTTTTTACCAACTTGAACAGTATTTTAGAGGGCTAAGTGAAACTCACAATACATTATAAAGGCTATGTAGTTATGCACACCCCGTCCTGAAATGTGTTACGAATAATCAAATATTTATTACAGAATTTCAATGTACATAATTGGCGAAAATCAAGGCGATACTTTGAAAAAATTGTCTTCTATAATAGCGGTGCCTGATTTAATACGCTTAGCTCAACGTTGAATGGGTAACATGTGCCTTTCGAAACAATAGGGCTAATGAATTATGATGGCTTGTGCCAGTGATAACGTAAGCATGTTCATCGAAGTGCTAACTACGTTTCTGTTTATGATTGACCTTTTCTATGCCTGGACTGAAAGAATGCGCGTGTATAGTTCTGCGTGAAAAACATCTGTGGTGCGTGATTAATGATAGTTATTATCGGCATTCAATTGAAATTGACTCTGGTTGGCTCCGGTCTTATGGGCACACTCACCACTACATCAAAACCTCAACTTCGAACACCCGGTATTGTATAATTCCAATTGTTTTCTATTCTAAACTTAACCGGTGATTAATTTGCGGATATATTTACTGCATTATTGGCGGCCGCTTTGTGCGCTTTAGTTATCGCTAATTTTGCTTTGCATAGAACTTTGTTTAGCTTTTGGTCTTTACTAATGTACTTCTATGCCATATCTGTGCAGCATATAATAATAATACTTCCGTAGATCATTTGTATTACTGTCTTAAATATTTCTCTTTTATTGTTTTGTTATTTCCAATAAATGCATCTAGGCTGCTGCTCAATTCCGATACTTTGCTTTTGAAATATTCCAAACTGTGTAGAGAAGTAGTCATTTCACCAAATATTGCGGAAAAAGTTTTTTCTCTATTAGCAAAATTTATTGCTCCTAAAATCCTCATTAGAGGATTTCATACCCTTCTTTTAATAAATTATACTTAGATTTTAGAGAACTGAATTCAATTTCATTTGCTTTGCCCCATTGGTCCATATTTCTAGTGTTTATTTGTTATTTGTTGTAACTCTTTAGTTTACGCTTTACTATCATTACTGCGCCATCAGAAAACGCTTGAATAAGAGCTTTTTCAGCAGTTTCCTTAACTAATCAGTGTGATAATATGCTCCACAATATAGGCTCAAAAGATACCACTGTCAGCCAACTTTTTTTTGTTTCATCTTTAGGTATACCTCCATATTTTGTATATTATGTATCTATTCTTCGTGAGGATTCCAACCATCGAGTAATATTTTCAGGGCACTTCTTTACGGTATTTACTCTAATACTGTTTTTGCTGTATTTTAGTAAATATGACCTTGATACCTAGAGAATTTTTAGAAGCAAACTCTTCATCTATATTTACCTCTATATCCTACTTTCTTATAGTGTCAAGAGCATTCAAAGTTGATCTTATGAGAAAGCCTCTTACTTTCGCATATTATTGTCAGTCCAGGGCAAGTTATGAATATGATGACGAGAGCACCAACGCGCTGGAGCACAATGGATATATGGACGGATGAATGGATGGATGGATGGATGGATGGATGGATGGATGGATGGATGGATGAATGGATGGATAGATGGATGGACGGACAGACGAACGGACGGACGGACGGACAGACGGATGGACGGACAGACGAACGGACAGACGGATGGATGGACGGATGGATGGACAGATGAATGGACAGATGGATGGATGGGATGGATGGATGGATGGATGGATGGATGGATGAATGGTTGCATGCATGGATGCATGCATGCAGGCTCGCAAAACAATGCTACACTTTTTAACGCATATGATGCTTGATTCAGCGTGCATTCTTTCATAACGTAATATAAGGCTCCTTCCTTCAAAGCTCCTCTTATTTCTCTCGCAAAATTTTGTTTCATCCTTCCACACCCTTTCACAGAAAAAAGAACAACAGGCCTGCGCTGAAGGTGCAGCAGAGACCCAGCGAAAGCCTGAAGAGCACTTTCGGAGCCTTTTTCAAACACTTCTCAAACTCCCAGCAACTGTGCTAGAAGCACAGTTGCTGGGTACCTACTATGCCATAAATATTTATAGTTTTTAAGTAGTAGGCTGTCATTCGCTATGTTATTCTTCAGCCCTCTTTGTAGAAGTGTTGTGTGCGCTAAGCACTTGCAACGAAGTTTGCGCTGCATTCAGTGGCTGATAACGATGAAGAATTACGCATGAACTGGGCATGTGCCACTCTTAAGGGTTGATGTTGAACGAGCTTTTGTGATGTTTTGAGCATATGACGACCTACTCTTTACGCGATTTGCATTTTGTGACACCTGGTTGTTTTTTGCTGTTTTGAAACGCTCTATAACTGATAACCTAAACCAAGTTTGCGAACGACGACTAAGATCCTGTGTGGTTCAGAGGTAGAATACTCCGCTGGATCCCAATGGACCCGTGTTGGAATTTCACGATGACATCACATACCTGGGGGATTTTTCATTTGAAATATGTGCGATAGCGCTCTCGGATATCTGTGACGGTAGAACACTAGAGCGCTACGCGTGAACCATGTTAGGATCTCACAAGAGCTTTAGCTATAGAATAGACATGAGCCAAGTAGACACTTTTTATGGTCCTTCAATAAACGAGGAACTGTACTTGCACCATATCTCGGTAAAACAAACATTTTTAAATGTTAAGTAAGTTGCATGAGAAACAACGAAGCAATTGTTTGCAAAGTGCGAAAATTGAGATAATTCCATTTTTTGGAGGAGGGGGAGGTGTACAGGGTAATGAATGCTACAACTGGTGACACATATTGACAGTGTTTTCGCCAAATGACGCTTTCATAACTCGCTATTGCGTGTATCTAGCTGTGTTCCACTGACGCTTTCTGCTATCATGGTAAATCATATTTTAAAAGCGCCTTCGTTACATAAATGTCGCAATATTTTTTACCAGCTCGAAGAGTATTCTAGAGGGCTGAGTGAAACTCACAATATATTATAAAGGTTGTGTAGTTATGCTCACCCCGTCTTGGCAAATGTTACGAATAATCAAGCATCTTATTACCGATTGTGAGTGTTTATATTCGAAAAAATCAAGGCGATACTTTCAAGAAGATGCCTTCTACATTAGCGTTGCCTTATTTAATACGCTTAGCTTAACATTCAGTGGGTGATATGGGCCTGAACAATAAGGCTAATGAATTATGATGACTTGTTCCAGTGATAACGTAAGCTTGCTCTTCGAAGGGCTAACTACGTTTATGTTTATGATCGACTTTTTCTCCGCCTGGCTGGAAGAAATGCATGCGTACAGTCTGCGTTAAAAAAATCAGCGGTGCGTGATTGACGATACTTGTTATAAGCATTCATTTGAAATTATAGGCCCTCTAATGAATTACTGTTTTGTTACCACCACATATGCCTGCATCTTTTTTTAAGCTCTACGAGGGAGCACAATAATGAAGCTTCTTCTTTTAACCTTCTAGTGAACCATTTCCATGCACATATTTGTACAGATGATACAGAATAGATTGCGCTTTGCTCATTACTAGACACTTACTCAAGAGTGCGATAAACTTAAGGTGAAAGCCGTTATTGTCTCATACATGTTGTGGTCATTACCGGTGCTTGGTCATCTAGCACGGTGCCTGGTGTGGCGTCTTCTCCTCGCAGGGAAGGATAAGCAACTTTTTTTGAGCGCTGGAACGTGGATGGCGTCTGCACAATGAGCCAAAAGGGGAAGTACGAACCCGTGTGAAAGGGAGGCAGATTAGTGTGCGGTCTTACTGCGTTTCACGATAAAAACTTGAAAAGAAAACACGCACGCATTTTGTTCGCGTGTTAACGCACTAGTAGTGCCCGAAAATAACAGGACATAGTCAGTATATTGAGCCCAGGTTTTCACCGAACAGACTTTGAAATTTGGAGTGACGCTTCCTGGCGTCCACCTAAGAACTGTGGTACAACTGAGGCGGAATGTGGGAGATTACAAAATGCTTCTGGCATTATCCTTCATCGTCTCGACCACAGCATACAAAAATTGTAGTCAACTCATTGCAAGTGTGCAGCGGGTACCACGCTTTTCCGAGGATTGACGAAGGATGGCGTCATAGAGTTTCATGCACTTAAACTTCATGAATGACATATTAAATGCCATTATTATATTTTCGAGTGTACGAACCCTGCTTGTAGTTGTTACTTAATGAGTGTGATATTAACCCAAATCGCCGAAAGCACCCAAAGAGTGTCTGAAAGGCGACTGTAACAGATTTCGCTGTGACAGTGCTGCACATTGTGCGCAGGCCTAGCAGAGAGAGAGAGAGAAGTGAACGTTTAGTTTTGAAACAGTGCCCCGAGCAATGCCCGGTGTCACCCTGAGGTGGGAGGGCTCTTTAGTCCAGGAACCTCCTGGCTTCTAATGCCCTCTTGGCCCTAGTGACGAGTTCTTGTTGGTCTTCCAGGTCCTCGAGGGCGAACTTCGCCTCCCATGCTTCGGTTAGGTCTTCGTTTGTCCATCCTGCTTCATTATCAGTCGTGTGTTGTTGCAGATTACGTCTGGCAATACACTGATATGCAAGAAGCAAGTGTGCCAGGGTGTCTGGCTCGCTGCAAAGCGGGCACATAGAGCTATATCTCGTTGGGTAGAGGCGGTGCATTAGGGCCCCATGTGTCTGTGCTTTTTGCAGGCGTCTCAGTATCACGCTTTCCTCTTTTGTCAGTTTTTTTTGTGCCACTATTTGGTTATTCCAGTGACGCAGGTGGCGCGACGCAACTTTCTTGTGAACCTGGCACACGGTGACAAGTCGGCGACGCAGTTCGGTCAAAGAGTAAGATAAAAATGACAAAAATGGTCACTCGGGCGAAAAGCAGCTTAGCTACGCGGCTTTGCCCCAAGCGTAAGATTACAGAACATCACTTACTACTTAAAAGAAACACGCGTACTAATCATTTGCGGCAGTACCTTTTCTAGTGCCTTACACGTCTACGTGTTTTTGCGAATTTGAGAGTGACCTGAATCTGTCTTTATCATCTGTGATTGTACGGTGTGATAATGTCGGGCTGAAATCAGACATGAATTGGATGCGAAAGAAGTGCACATTGCGTCCACACGACGGCAGCGTTGTCACGCTCCGTGTTGATGAGCACTTACGGCAATGACGAAGTACGGGCAGCAGCAGAGAGACGCTTTAAAAGATGTGCATTAACGTGCCTGGCATGCGTCGTGGTCTTCGCTTATTTTAGCTGCCTCTCAGCTTGGCAGCTGGTAGGTAAAAACGTCATAAATACTGTGTTAAGTGCGTATTGCATTTTTGATTGAAGCTATAGGCTAACGTTTCTGGCATTGTGCTGTTCGGCGTGGAGATCTTCTTTGTGCTCCTCACTTCACGTACAGTTTTCATGGATTGCTTCACACAAAAGAATACTGTATGGAATGCTTCATAGCACGTTTGCGAGAAAATTCTCTCTTGGGTCGAAAAATTGTGTGACCGCTCGCGTTGTTAGGTTTTCTTTGTGCCGCTACATGTATTCTAAGTCACTGCATGAGTGAGATTTTGAGCATGAGTGCAGCTATGCTCGGTATTGTTATCTGTGCCGTTCGGAAGCTGCTTGCTCATAAGAATGAACGAGTGCATTAAGAGAAGTGGTAAATCTGTAATCTTAGGAGATGTGGTGAAGAATGAAATCAATGAGTAAACACTCCTGCTTTGTGAACGGCTTGCATGACACCAAAAATTGCTTTGTTTTTGCTGCGGCAACTCCTAGTGGCTGTTTTTCGAGAAAGAGTGACGTGAAGTGTGCAGCATAAAATTAGTGTGAAGGTGGGAAAGAAAACGTAGCCAACATTTTTCTTTCGCTTTCGGTTGATGCCGGAGACCAGTGCTGAGGCAAGTACAGCCGTGTCGCGTTATGCACTTTATGTGTAGTTGGGTGCGTTCATTGCAGTTTTATTCGACTGGGATTGTTGTTATATTGTTCACTACATGTTTTGTTTTTGTGTGTAATTTATAATCATGATATAACAGCTGTATTTTCATGTCTAGCAATGCAATGAACCTCTCTTTGTGCCTGAGTTTATCAAGCATTACCAAAGAGGGCACGTGCTTACCAAGAATATAACTTAAAAATGAAAGTTGTCGCTTCTCCATTCATTCTCATAATTTTATAAATTATTTTATAAACACACATTGGTATTGTGCGCTTTCCACTCTATCGGGGCAGCTTACACGAAGCTCATAGATGCATGCACACGACACGTTAAAAAAACGAAACTATAACCTCAGGAATGAGCACGCACGTAGAAGTGGTCTTGGAGGCTGTATAATGTGCTTGGTCACTACAAAATGGCCTTCAAGACAGTCTTTTCTGCGGTCTGCCATCTCTGAGGCTGCAAAGTTTCACCACATCCGTTTGATGTGCTGCAAACCGAAATTAGCCACATGGGCCTATGGAAGTGTTCTCTCGTGGCCTTTTTTAGTACTCTATGATGCGGTTTCGCAGTAGTCATAAGCGCGTGAGGGAAACGATATGCCACTTCGGTTGCACGCAAAACAGCGTAACTAGAGGGCCTGAGGACCTTTGCTGCCTCAGACGCGCACGCTTGCGGGATAACCTTTAGCACCGTTTTGTCCGCCATTTTGAGCTACCACCACACCGTTTATAGTCGCTGGAAAGACCGTATAGGCTTTAAAATGTATTCATGTTGATGGTAAGAGCCGGACATGGTAGTCATGTTGGGATATAAATGTGAAGCAAATAATGTAGACGTAAGGCTACCTCACGCCCGCAGGAACCGAAGCTCGTTCTTTGAATAACACATTAGTTGCCCTAGCAACTGATTTATGGTGGAGCTTGGCCAATCGTGCATATCTTTGCACATGAACTTGGCAGTGCTATTCAGCGCGGCTTGTAGCCATGACAATGAGTGTGGTTCACTGTCTTTTTGCCCGCTGCCTTCGCGTACCACAATATCCTTTTTAGGCGCAATGCCACAAGTAGAGATAAAAAATAGGCAAAACACATGGGACTGGTGCTAAACTTTAGCTCATTTTTATTGACAAAAACACGTGCAACAACAATGAAAATCAGAGCAACCCCGGCACAACCTAGGCCGATAACAAAGAAACATCTACATGCTCTAATATTTAAATAAAGGAAAAGAATGCGCACCATGACGTTGATGTGTTTGTTTTCATCGAATCTTGCTTCATCACGTGCATTCTTACCCCTTCTCCAACAAGTTTATTTTATTATGTGTAGTGCCGTGGACGATGAGCCGGCGCATTATGTCTCATGTTTACTGTTCGGGCATGCGTCCTCCTCTTCACGTGTTTTCTGGTTTTTATGACGAACGACCCCAAACGTTTCGCTAAACACCAATGCGCAGCCGCAACGCCTGCAGAAAACAGGCAAATGAAAATAAAGGGTACCTTGCTGGTAGCTCGATGCTCACATAAACTTATGTTGATATGTGAGGTTTTACGTTCCAAAACGACCTTATGATTAAGAGAGACGCCGCAGAGGAGGGCTCTGGAAATTTTTACCACAAGGGCTTTTTCACCTTCCCCCCAAATCTGAGCACACGGTCCTACATCATTTTAGCTTCCATCGGAAATGTAGCCACCATAGCCGCATTATGTCCCGCGACCTGCGGCTCCGAAGCCGAGTACCTCAGCCACTACACCACCTCGGCGGGGCGCATAACCTTATGTTAACGCACGTCACAGTTTGGCCTAGGTATTCCCACAACTAGTGGCCAAGTGCTGCACCAACCCACATTAACAAGGCGTACATTTTATCTTGGGCATCAGATTGTACGACAATTGATGACTTGCACGCAAGATTGTCCATCTTGTCGTAGATTGCTTGTCATTGATGGCTACGGTAGATGAATTTTTAGTCAAACTACGTCGTCATGGTTGTACCGGGGGAACTAGTGCGAGTCGCTGACCCGAAAGAAGTGGGTTCAATTCCAATCATGGTGGTGATATTTTAGTGGTGTCGAAGCGGTAGTGGTCAGAAGCCCTATGAATCACATTTAGAAGGTTGTGCACAAAGCACAGGTGGTTGCAACCTAATCATATCGTCCTTGTAATAATATCGTGGTTTGGGTACATCAAACTCCAAAAGTTATACGTTGGTAATAAATGACGCGCCTGGTTGTCGGTCATTGTAACGTGCTGATTTGTGTACTGCTACATTGTTTCAAAAAGCACCATTGTAAAATTTGTGCGCTACCCAATAAAGAGCCCTTACCAATTCTTGTCAACACTATGCATCACATTGTGCAGTTTTTTTTTCTTTCAATCAGCAAGTGGCAATGACCACAGCACAATCTGTGGGCAAGTTTATCTTTCTGGAAATGGTGCATTGGAAGGCTAAGAGAAGAATGTTTATGATGCGTGTCCTCGTATAGCTTTACATTGCATGACTTCCTTGTGATGATGAAACGCAATTATATTTATTTTTGCACTGTCGTTTGAGGGGCACATCAATTCAAGTGAAGATTGGTGATATACGTGATCAATCACACACTGGTGATGACTCTTGCGAAATATACATGCCAATATCGTCCAGCCAGATATTGATTGGCTTTGTCACATACTAAAACTTGGTGATTCTACATGCGTGCTTACGTTATCCCGGTCACGATTCAGGAAAATTGATGCGTACGTTTATTCATAAGGCGCTTAAGATACAGTGACCATTCATTGTTTTGTGCTGTGTAACGCACCACTGACATTTTTTGTCAGTATCGTTCATTCTGACTTCAGCGAGTCAGATGTACGTATAGTCGGTGATATAACGCATGTTTATGCGCAATAATAGATGAGACTCGATGTAATATTTAAGAGATAATAAATGCTAAGCATTTCTTAACAAATTTCGGCGACCTTCAGCGTCTCTATCTATCTATCTATCTATCTATCTATCTATCTATCTATCTATCTATCTATCTATCTATCTATCTATCTATCTATCTATCTATCTATCTATCTATCTATCTATCTATCTATCTATGCACAACTTTTGGCTTACCTGGCCGTTTCGATAATGGTATCGATACCAAACTTGGCATGGCATAATATGACTGTGCGAAAAGCATAAGTTCCTAGCAATAACATGAAAATTATGTCATATATGTCATGAATTTTAGGATTTACATTTCATGGTCTTGCTGGTCTTGCGGTGGTTTGGTTGACGTGACATGTTGCAAAGCTGGTATGGTAAGACATGACTGCATGGCGAGCACAAGCGACAGACCTTAGCTTGAAAATCATGACATGCATGTCACGTAACAACATGACTACATGCCACGTTCATGATGTGCTTGCGGTCATATTGCTAGCTTCAGATATAACAAGTTTGGGAATACGTAACGTAAATAGATGACAAAGGTATATGCGACTTGTGCAAACATAATATTTACGAGATGCGTGTTATATAAAAACATGAGTACATGCTACAGTCCACGCGAAAAAACAGTCGACGTGAGCTGGCGTGAATGCACGCCGAGTTACGTCGGTGGACGCCGGCGATGCCACGCCAGGCATCCATCTGCCTGCCATATACTCGAATACGCACGCCATGCTGCGTTTCTTTGACGCATGCGCGTTCGAGCGCACTCGGCGTCTCTCTTTCACAAAAAGAGGGAGACGCAGTGCTGCCTGGGTAAAGTTATCGGTGCGAAATGCAGCATGTTCCATTTCGCGCTGGGTTACAGAGCCAGGCCCTGAGTATCCGTTTTATATTACAAAAGATGTATGGGGAAATGCGACGTCGCTATTGGTTGAAAATAGTGACTTAATCTAAACGCACTTCCGGTGTTATTTGTTTGTGTTTGATTCGCTTCAAGTGCAATGGCGACGCCCGCAGAGCGGCTTTGCCAGGTTTAGCAAGGCTGGTAGAAAGCCCCCGTATGCCGTAGCGCAGCTGTTCAGATAGTTTTACCTGGACGCAGTGGCGCAGGTGTGGTGCATGCCTCTTTGGCGTGCAATCATGTATGTGTTTGGTAGGACGCAAAAAAACTCGTTTGCGCTGAAAGCGTACTTTATGCTGATTGTGCCGTGTGCTGTAGGCAAGACTGACACCGGATGTGTTTCGGCTTTTCGCTAGAAATATGCGTGTGCGTACCGCACTACGTTGGACCGACGTGGTGTGTTCACGGACTGTTTTGCAATGTGTTTGAGCTGTGCGAAGTAGACATGACGGACGCCGGAAACATTTGGGCTATTCGCTGGCAAGTGTGAGTGCGGATCGCATTACGATGGACCAACGTGGTGTATGCGCGGGCTGTTTTGCAGTGGGCGAAGTGGTGCTCAACGTAAATCCGGGAGTGTTTGGCGTGCCTTATAACGCGATCATGTTTTGGCCACAATGCAAGAAACCTTGAAAATGAAAGTGTTTGCACATAATTGCCTTTTTGAAAACATTTCGTTTAAAATGTTAATAAAAACGTTTAACCAACTGCAATCGCGACCTAAAAAAAACGAGCACCAGGAGACCAAAGCAGAAGTCGATTCCCAAACGGCTGTGCTTCGAAAATATTTTAATTTTACGCTGAGTGAGACATCGCACTCACCTCCATAAGATACCTAGTTTTGCATCAGGCTAATTTAGTGCTTCAGTCAGTGGATTGCTAACACAATACACTGTTTTTTATGGCTCAATATCTACGTTAATAACGTTCTGTTATTGACAAAAGTATAAAGTATATAACAGCTAGGTTCTTCCAAACAGTTAGTGAAGGTGCTTCAGTGAGCTATTACCAGCTGTTGTTAGAAATAAGGTCTTTGTTTTCTAAGCAGTGTATAAGTTATATAGACACCATGGTATATTTCCTGGGAAAAATGTGCAAACATTTTGCATGAAATGGTCCAGGCTGGTTAACGGGTCAACAAAGCTCTTCAGTCAACAACTCATGAGACATTTGGCATTATTTTGCACTAACCAGCAAAATAATATATATGAGGGGTGTTTGAAGTACGCAATGCTCATGTGATGCTTCCTAAAAAGGCTTTTGTATTTTTATTATAGATATGCGCTCTTTATTTGTCGTGATATGATAGGTATGAAATCCACCTTAAGAAAGCTTCCATATTGCTACCTTTTGTGTCCCATCTATTTAGGGCTCCGCGTTTTAATGTTTATTTCTTGGGTGAAAATTCGGTGTTTTTTAGAGTTTATTTTTCATAAATATTACCTCATTCTCCAAACTTCAACGTTCAAGGAGCTGATGCAGCTGTGCATTGTTTTTGACAGTTTTACTATGCATAAAGTCTAACCAATGTCACAGCCAGAACTTATTTCATGCAGCTTACCAACTAAAATTAGCAAGTTAAATTTTGAATGCAAAGCATTTTTAGCCTACTGCAGACACTTTGGGAATTTCTTTCTTTTCGTCTGTCTGTCTAACCACCCACGTTTGGGTGCTCTTGTGATCGCCTCCTTACCTAGCGACAGACCGACATTGGTTTATGAGGGTAACAGGCGCTGGCGAATATGTCTAGGTAGTCATTACATGAATAACCTTAAAATTCATTAGTATACATCATCAAACTATGTCCTCCATACATGTGGGCACATAGCTAGATACCACGGGTCGCAGTATGCGGGTTTACACCACAGGTGATACACAGTTTATTTCTTACCAGGAACAGATTGAACAGAGATTGGTAATTTGAATGCGAGAGCTTTAAAGGGACACGAAAAGTAACTGTTAAGTTGACATCTATTGTTGAAACAGCAGTCCCAAAACTCATAGTGTCATTTTCGTGCCAACCCTATTGCAAAAACAGCGTGATGCCAGTACGTTTTTTGGCACTGGTACACGCTGGAGACACTGGCACACGCTTGTAATCACTAACATTTCGCTGAGTGCACTCGGAAAAGGCTGTGCCGCAATCGTAGGTGTGCTGGCTCTACCGCTGTGATGCCGGTGTGCACTGCGAAGCGCTGGAAGCTTCACTGGCAAGCGCTGGTGAATACTGGAGCACGCACTGTTGCTACCAGTGCAGCGTGCACGTTATTGTAGCGTGTGCCATGGTATGTTTCGGTGTCGTTAAATATAAAACGCTTGATTCGATGGCACGGACAGATGCTACCCTAATAGATACCGGGCACACGTCATTTTTTGCGGCGCGCGTACGTATCGCAGCAATTATATTGCACCTTTTCGCATATGCCACCGCGTATACAAGCCATATTCGCCTCATCCGTGTATTGCTGTAACAATTCCAAGTTGCAGTGTTTGTAAGCCTGGAGCTGCACGCCACTCCTAACAGAAACAAGAAATTGTTTTTGCCGCAAAGTTGACGAAACGTAAATGAGCTCTCTCGATCACTTCGCAAGGTTTCCCAGTAGAGGCGAGAAAAAAAGCTGTCCTTCGATTCCGCCACACCGCAAAAATGAATGTCTGGCCATGCTTATCCTTCTAAATATTCAGGTAAGAGTTAGAAGTATTCCGAAGCTCAAATGCAGAATCTTCACTCATTCCAACTCACAGCGTCTAGAGCGGTCTTACTCAGTGCCTGGCCAAGCAAGCATTAAACCTGTCGGGCCGGCCGCGTTGGTATATGTGTTCTGGCGCTTTTTGCTTCGTGTACACACCACTTTAAAATGTGACAATAACTGTAAAGTATGGTTTAGGCATCCATGAACCTAAACCAACTATTTCGTCTTGTGTCTATGTTCGCACAAGGAGCGCTGACGATCGAACACCTCGCTCTCAGCTACGCAGGCTTTCACCGAAAGCTGCCGGCGCACTTAGCTGGTACTTTCCTGAGTGATATGTAACAACACGCAATTTTCAGTTGGTAATTCGGCACGCCGAACTCACTCCCTGGCCTACGTTTTCAGCGGATCGCATCGGTACTTTTATGGGTGTTTGTTTTTACTGTTTGTAGTGATATCACTGCATATATCTGCACACTGGCACACCTGCTGTATAGTGCCAGCGTAGGTCCAAAAAAACGGCTGTCGCTCGGCATCGCCACTCCGTAAATGCATTTCTGGCATTGATTGACCTTCCACTTATTTAAGGTACAGTTTAGGTAAGAGTTATAAATGTTGCAAAGCTCAAATGTAGAAACTTCAAGCATGGCAACTCAGCTGCTTCGAGAGCGACCTTACCCAGTGCCCAGTCCTAACGAGGCCTATCTTGTCGGCCACGTCGGTGTATATGCTGCCGGCGCTTTTTATTTTAAGTAGGCACAATTCTAAAGTGTAAGAATGGCTGTAAAGTACAGTTTAGACATGCCTGAGCCTAAATCGACCATTTATCCGCGTGTGCGGTGCCCACACAAGGAGCGGCGACTATCGATCTGTCGTGCTTTCAGCAACGTAGGCTGTCACTGAAAGCTTCCTTCTGAGCACAGGAGCCGGTACTTCTCTGACTCATATGTAAAAACACGCCATTCTGAGTTGGTTATTTGGTACGCGTTAGTTAAATAACATACTAGCCTACTTTTCCAGCGGATTGAATTAGTCAATTCTATGGCGCTTTCTTAGTTGCAGGTATCGATATACCTGCAATTACGTAATCTGGCACGCCGGATGTGCACTGCTACATCGTCTCTTGCGCGAAAAAAGATACTTAATATTTACTCGTGTGCGCAGATGTCAGATACTCAATAATTACTCGTGTGCGCAGATGTCTACCAAACAAGACATTAATATCGTCTGTACTTGTTGACCAGTAGCAAGTGCGGGAACTGACTATCAAAGGGAAAAAAAACTATCGGCAGCAACAGCTGACATTCTATGGCTGCTCCTCCAGTCGATTTCAGATTTTTCAGAGTTAGGATGCGGATGCTTCAAAAACTTTGCGCTCTTGCTAATATCCGCAGGTCATTCGGTGCCTGCAAGGCGATCGTCACTGTCGAGTTACGACGCAATTGTTGTTTGAAAATGAATATTGTGTCAGTCTTGACTTTGCGAGTTGTAAACATGAAGTTGAGCGGCGCGTTCTTGGTATAAATAGTCGTTTTACAAACCAATATGAATGTTCTGTTGTAGCGTAGTGGGTAGCGTACTCGGTTCAAAATCAGGAAGTGGCGAGTTTAAATTTCATCTGGAGGCGTTTGTTTTGTTTTTTTAATTTTAGTTTTTTTTATTTTATTACGAATGCGCGCTATTTTACTTATATATTTATTTTTTCATGGTGAATGGGCACCCTCCGTTTAACCCTGTGAAGCCATTTTTGCGCAGAGTACTTGGATGCTGCTTCTCCAGCGGCCAAGTACCTTCACTGGGAGGAGCTGGTACCAGCGCCATACTGGGCCCATAATCAGGCATGGCGCTGGACGCTGGTACCCAGTAACACTAGTTTTTGCAATAGGGAAGGAAGTTCTTATTTTGAAACAAACTCATGTGTTAATGTTCCGCATTGGGCTAGCGTACTTCAAAATACCCGTCTCAAGCGGAACGTGTAACATTTCCGTTGCTGGGCACATCATTGCCCAGCTTTACTCTGTGGCTGCCGACACTTGTGGCAGCAGAACGAAAGTAGCGAGAGCCCCAGCAGCAACAATTGCCATTGAACAATTTCCTGTCATAGCCTGCGAGATGGCATGTGTGCTTGGCACAACTGAACCCCACTAGATGACGCGAACTGTTCATAGTAACCTGGTAAAAATTTAACTTATCAACCACTTGCACCATTCTCTATAGTAACGTCCAATGGTTATTTTTCCATGAATCAAACAGAAACGAACAAGAATCACTTTGTTACGTCCCTTGATGCACAAAACTTTCTGTATTTAGTGAGCAGTTCTATGCGGTACCTTTCACGTCATCGGAATCACTTTGCAAATGCCCTACACGTAGCGCATGTGTTCTCGTGAATTTACCTTAATTTTTTGGTACGTAGGGCACTCCTGTTGATAATATCGTCATTTTAGACATTGTCATACATTGAGCTTTCACTCTTACATAAATTGTGATTTTACTTTAGTGTTCCATTAGCCTAACTGACACTGGTTGCATTGACATGAAAAATGCCAAGAATAAATTATATGGGTCTCAGCAGGAATTGATCCCAAGCATTCTCGATGAAAATAAAGTATTCCATCACACCACTCCGCCAGGCCTCAATAGTGTTTCAGATAAAAATCCTATGCAAGTGTAACATTTCTGCCACATCAATAATGGTTGCAGTGCTGGCTATTCAATTGAACTAACATAAGTAGTCCTATTGTACAGGTGCCATGTCCAGTTAACGTCAATTGTACACTCGTGCTATCCACTGGAGTCGCTCTTCGTAACAGCATAGAGAGCTACCATTCTCGCAAGCAGAGGTACTATATATTTGTTAACCGCTTCAGGTGTTGGTAATACCTGTATTGCTGTTGGCAATGTTATGCAACTGTAAACAACTGGTCATATGAAACGCATGCGACTAGTCCACATATGACTGGCTGTAGAACTTCAGCATCATTTTGTAAGGTTCATCTCAACAACGATAATACATATGCAACAGTCAGCTTTCCTTTGCACGCTTCGCATATTGTTGATACATATGGTATGAGGGATATTGTTTTACTGTAAAGTAATTAGACAGAAGTTATTAGTAGAATGTTGGTGATTGTCAGTTTTTCTCCAATAAATAAATAAAAATATTGCTTTTTAAATGTTTTCATATGAATTTATTTTGCAGCTCTTGGAAGAATGACATCAAAATTTTGTCATTGAACAGAAAGAAACTCTCTTAAATCAATAAAAATCACCGCTCTTTTCTCATGTCTGGCCGCAAGATGTTGCAATATAACACAGCAAAACATTGCTTTGTTGCATTACTAAAATATTGCTGCTACGTTGACTTCAACAAAGTAGTTGCATTGCAGTTATAATTTTTTATCGTGAAATTCTATTAAGAGATTGACATGGGACTGCTGATACTGAAATTTGCACAATTATGCTTTGCAGAATGGTGTTTCACAAAGTGTGGCGGCCCCAGCATCACCGCAGAAGTAAAAGGACTAATCGTCATGATGCCGGATGTATGGCCAGGCTTGACGTCAAGATCAAGAAGGTTACTAGAGGCACCAAGCAGACGGTTGCCTTTCTTTGCAAAGATGTGCCCCTAGTTTTTGTCATACGCACAGATTCTAGGAACACGCACAGCACTCAGTCAGCAGATGCTTTACGGCTGCATCGCCCAACTAACTCTGCAAGGGAAGCTTTTCTTCGTTATTTCGATGACGAATCGACACTGAGTGAAGAACACAGGCCTTATGAAAGCAAGCTGTGCCTTGAGGACAATGGCCTTCAACTGTTGTCCAGTGGAACCAAGAATCCCCAACCGAGAACAGTATACCATTGGCATAGTGCTTGAAGAACTGTGTCTTTTGGTGGCGGCAGCATTGATGCACTCTCAAAGCTAGAAGGAAAAACTGCTTCTGTATATGCAGCTCAAGGTATATCAAAGGCAATTATAATGATAAGAACATTTACAACGACACCCATGTTAGAGGGCCCCTAAGTGACAAAGTAGTCGAATTTTCGTTGTGGTGGTGTAGCTATACGCAAATCAACAATAAACACGTAGCCGTGAAAACTTTGGAAATGATGAGTTAATAGCATAGCTGCGTGCATTCGATGATCAAAACATGGTCTCCCCTGTTTCACTTTTTCTATTTTATACATTTGTCAGATCGCACACACAAGCTAATAGATTGACAAGTGCTCGTTTGAACATTGCGTCTGCTGCTAGTGACATATAAGATGCAGGGTGGTGACGTTCTGCACTTTGCATGTCATCTTGCATCTTGCATGGAATAAAGAAAAGCAGGCATTCACGTGACCCGGCTTAAAAGTGTCTAAAGGAGTAAAATAATTAGTCATTGTGGAATGTCACTGTTAAACGATAAAAACTCTGCCCCCTGCTCGTGACTGTCATGTCACCATGACATGTGTGACGTCACATGCTTCACGGAGTGGTGTCGTTGTCTTCTTTAAAGTTCAACCACTTAACCAATCAATTTTCAATGCCAAACTGAAGAAAGCCTTAATAGCTTCATCGCATGCATAGCTGGCCACGAAACAATATTGTTCGGCTGGAATACAGATGCTTGCAAACAAGTGGCTTGTCACATCACGACATTGTGAGTTCGCCAGTTGTTATCAGACTCTCGAGCCCCTGGTGTATTTCACAAAAATTCTCATAATAAAACGAATGCTCGACCAAATGTGCTTAAATTGTGCCAGAATGTGTGTGAGCACTCAAGGTTTAACCTGCGTAACACAAGTTAATGTTAGAAAACTGGGTGTCACGGCCCCTTTAGCTGCACAGGGAGATAGCTACATGAGGTGGCATTTGTGTTAGCCTTGAGTGAATGCAGGAATGGGAACAATTTTACGAGAGCAACCTAACAAGAAAAACGAAAGGAAAAGGAAAACACGGACAAAGTGTCAATACATAATCACAGACCTTGAACAATATTACCCGAAGTTGCCTGCAGTGTAAATTATTTGTGAAAATATTAACTTGTACACAGTACCTAGTGAATATTTCCATTACCATACAAGAATCACATTGGTTTATGAGAAAAAGAGCAACCCAAAATAAACTGCCGGCTTGATTCAAACCTATTGTACTGCATAATAAAGCATGCGCTCCCTCTAAAGCGTAAGAACATGTAATTCTGCTTTTCCTAAGGGCAACTACTTTTAATGAACATGTATAGTGCACCTGAAAAATAAAGCTCCGAGGAAATGTTTCTCACAAAGGCACTTACCATTTCACACACCTTCCAGGAACTAGTGTAGCCGTCAGGCGCAGTGGAAGCAGCAAGTGTTGGGCCGTTCTGGTGGTCACCTACATCATGCGCAGAGCCCAGGAACTTCATAACAGCACAAGGCATTATCTTCATGGATTCCATGGCCTCCTGTGACACAACAAAGTGCACCATCTCCATGGCACTAGGTTGCCACCAAGGCCGGTGCTGTGCCTATTGCCGTGCTGCTGCATAACGAACAAAGCAAAGATGGATACGTGACGGAATTCGGACTCCTCAAGGACAAATTCCCAGCCTGGTTCGGAGGTTTACCTGCAAATTGTGGCAAACAAGTGCAGAAGCCATTCATTGTTTTTTGAACGTGAGTGTACAGTTGTGTGGTGCTGATACAGTTATTTTCGGGAAATATTTTCTAGTATTGTTTCATTTTACTAGATTGAGACACTTGTGCAAAGCTTCAGAAAAGCATCTCTGGCTCCTGTTTATTTATCACACACCTAAAGAGCTAATGCAAGTGACTGAGCTAGAAATACTTAGTATTGAACAATCATGCTGCAGAACAGAAAAGATTGTAATGGCAAAGGTATGAGTATCATAACCAATAAATTCTGAGCTCATAAAAAGGCAACATTTGACTTTCATGAGACTAAACAAACTTCTTACAGATATTTGAGAAAGAGCAAATATGTTGGGACTAGCTTCCTGTAACCCATAAAAGTATGTTACTGTGTTCTCCTGCAAGTTATTCTTAGGCGAACAGTTTGAAAGCCAGTGTCAATCACCTAGAACCCCACAAGACGCGAAACATAGCCAAGGATGGCAAAAGGTAATGCCGATTGACTTTGAACACAAAAGAGAACCAGTTGGTGCAGTACATGGTAGGGGAATTGATTGATATGTGGTGTTGAACGTCCCAAAAGCACCATATGATTCTAAGAGACGCCGTAGTGGAGGGCTCCGGAAATTTTGACCACCTGGGGTTCTTTAACGTGCACCCAAATCTGAGCACACGGGCCTTCAACCTTTCCGCCTCCATCGGCAATGCAGCTGCCACAGCCGGGACATGAACCCGCGACCTGCAGGTCAGCAGCCGAGTGCCTTTGCCACTAGACCACCGCGGCGGGGCTACATGGTGTGGGAGGTCTTCATCTTGCAGGGGGCATAGGTTTGGCTAATATGATGACAATTTTCACAGGATGTCTTGTAGTTGTGTGGTGACAGCTTAAAAAATGCTGTCATGCAACTCTTGAGCAATCATGCTTTTAATGGACCACAAGGTTGACACGCGATTCCTTTTGACATTTTAAACACTAAAGGAAGGTCTCGCGAAGTGCTATAAATGAAGAACAGCCTAATAATTAAGTATGCTCGAATACTTCAAAACACTAGAGACTTCAAAACTTCTCTTTAGTATTACAAAAGTATCTCTACTGTCATATTGTGTCTCTTTCGGAATTATAATCAGGCACCGAAGATCTGCATGGCCGACCATTCTATTGCTGAAATGGCAGCACTGCAACAGATGTGGCCAACAGTGAGGCACCTTCCGTGCCCCTTTTCTTGTAGCTCAGGCAGAGTGGCGTTGGTTGACGGCCTCTTGTAACAGCATCGAGAAGGTTCAAAAATGTCAACTGATGTCTGCTATCGAACAGGTAAGATTCCTCCATAACCGATTTCGAAATTTGTAGCAGGAACGTAAGATGTGTTTTAGTGCTGATGAAACATACAATTTTTTTTTCAATGGAATAGACAAAGTCTGCATTGAGCATCTCGTAATGAGCACCTGCGCACAGGGGTGGCCATTAAGAACTACTTCATTGGTAATGAAGTGCTTCCACACAGCGTTGCCATGCATCAATCTTTAGGTGATGCACATTGTCACCCTGTTGCCTGTTGCAGAATCGACAAGGTCACCTTTCATACTTTTGTAACCAGAGAATGCTCTTTAACTTTTTTGTTAAGACATGCAAGCCAAACATTACATTGACACTTAGGCTGTTGAAACTATCCACGTTGGAGAGGAATGGGAACCATAGCTAAGAATTACTTCACGTGTGCCGCATAGATCGGCAAAAAATGTGGAGCTCGCTGAGACCTACTCATGAAATATAATTTTCCCTTTCGGGCTCACTCAGGCCCACACACACTTAAATTTTCTTCGAACGGAGTGACTATAATTCTGACTGACTACAATATTTGTCCGTGGATTCCCAAACTATCACATCACTCAGTCAAATTCCGTCAGACGCATGGCTCAATCTGAGTATGAGCGAGTCTGAGTGAGTTGAATCATAAATTTGTAAGGGTATAATTATATTTTTCAACCTTAGGCATTTAACACCAATGTCTCGCATGATCGGCGCTCTATGTGACACCTTTTGATATCGTGGTTTCTAATATGAATTATCAGTGGTTGCAAAAATAAGGAAATCTAATGAAAGAGATGACTCACATGAGATATTTTCCTCAAGAACTTCCCATAAAAATTTGTGGGCGCTCGAGGCACTTACCCTCTCACCCGTCACTTACGCCTCTGTTCGGCAACAATTGAGCTGGCATGTGAACACTAGTGCAATAAAGCATGTGTAAGCAGACATGATGGTGTAGGTTGATATCGCCATAGCTGACAAAAAATGCGGAGCTTACTCAGACAAACTCAAGAAATATACTTTTCTGAGTTACCCTAAGATATCACTTAGGGCTCACTCTTACTCAAATAACCTTAAGCTCTTCTCAACTAGGCTCACTCGGTGTAATAAAAATTACCTAAATATTATTCACAAGGCTCACTCTGGCTTGGACTCACTTCTTATGTGAGTCTGATTAAGATGACATAACAGCATGCCGACCTGTGGTGTAGTATGACTTCAGATATTTCTGAAATGGTATTCTGGGACCTAGCTGTAGCAAGTACGTTCCTGTATAAAATTGGTGCTACAGCAATGTGTGTTAGAGATCAACCCAAGGAAAGATTTAACGCTGGGCATATGAAACTTGTCCTAGAGTTACCAAACAACAGAAAGATAATGCTGTGTTTACTACTTTTCTTAGCATGGTGTCACAGTTATGTCACACGTTTGTGCTTAGAGCAGCCAGTAGTGCCAGTAGAGGCTGGTAATGCTGCATGGTCTTTTAGAGCCCAAGATAACTGCGATTTCAAATGGGCTTCATCAACTATACACAGGATATTGTCCCAAAATATTTCAGAATCGGCATGTCTAACCCTTATTGAAGCAAAAAAGGTTATTGCTAAGCAACTTTGTTTTCTTTCTACGACTTCCTTAAATGCAGGTCATGTATGCTGAGACTTGGGAGGAGCTGGAGGCTGTAAAAGCTCACCTTCTCTAACAGCCCCATTCAGGCTACGTAGAACGCACACAAGCCTTTCTTCAAAGGCAGGAGGAGTAGATTGTCCCCTTTCACAGCATTGTTGGGACGCGTGGCCATAACACAAACAATTTCGCGGAAGCAACGATACGTGTCTTGAAAGACATTGTGCTCGGCCGAGCGGATGCCTTCAATGTTTTGGCACTGGTGGTTGCCGTTGCCACAGTCTGGCAAATGTACTTTAAAGGCCGCATTCTCCGACATGCTCGTGGTCGTGTAGCGAGCCACCCATTCACCTACAAGTGTTTGCTGTTTCGGATGCCAGGATGTGCAGCAGACAACATCAAGGTTCTCGACAACGGCCTCTATGCTGTGCCTGGTGCCACAAACTCGACTACCTATTATGAGTTGTCTGCTGACGTTGGTGCTTGCACATGCTTTGCTGGGATCCAGAAGGCCTTCTGCAAGCACCAAGTGATGGTGCATGGGAAATGTGGAGGCTTTTTCCTAATGCCTCTCTTCGTACAACAAGCAACCGGCACCAACTTGTGCAGCTGACTTTTGGTGACAAGTGCCCACCACAGAATTTCGTGACGCCATTTCTGGAAGCGCCCGACACATGTGACACTCAAGCTGTAATGAAGGAGCCTTGACCAAGCACTTCTAGTTATATCCCCCTTGATGTAGTGTAAAACATTTAGGTCGTACATAGACGACATCCAGCTTTCACAGGCAAAGTTTTAGAGGCGAAGCTCCTTAAAGCGGCACCCGTCCGTTCCTCGTAGTAGTGCGTAACATGTCTTACGCTTTGACCTGCAAGGTGCTGCTGGTGGGATATTTCTCCTATGCGTTGTTGAACAATGAAAATGCGCAGCATGCGCGTTTACTAAAAGCCGAATTCTCCTGTCTCTCATTCACCATTAGCAGCCATTGATATGTACATTGAGCACTATCTGACAAAAAAGGGTTGCTCCGTTATACTCGCTGGGCGTAACCTGCTTGGTTTTAGAAAAAATTAGCAAGCGTTGGGCCGAAGTGTCTTCACTACAGTGAAATAGTATGTACCATGAACTCTAGGTGGTTAACGTGGGATGTAGACACGAAGCGCAAGCCATAAAAAAGTGTGCGTGTGCCACCTCTCGTTTAGTCCTTGGAATGTTCGCTGGATGGCTGTGCTTCTATATGCGGAATATATGGTGAAAAGATGCGAGATGGTGGTACTTAGAGAGTTAACTAGATGGACGAAAGGACACACAGACAGGTGCATGAACGAACGCATGGATGGCTGCATGAACGGATGGACGCATGGACGGAAGCAGGTGTGGATGCATGGATGGACGTGCAGACGCACAAATAGACGCACGCACGAAAGGGTGGATGGACGCATGGACGGTCACACAGACGAACGCATGGATGGACGGAAGCTAGAAGGAAGGGACGAGTGGATGCTTCGCATCCACTCGTCCATCATTCACCCCATTGATATGCTGCCGTTTTTTTTATATGGTCCTTTTTGCGCGCCTCTCTAGTACAAATTATGAAGGGCATAAAGTAATGACATCACAGGCATACGCATTATTTCTGGTTATTCTGTACATAATTCATTATTGAATTATTAACAATAGTAACTATGCCTTGTGATTTCTCGTATTTCAAGGCTCTGTTTCATTTAAACAAAATAGCAAGATTATAGGTACATCTACGAATATCTGCATCTGTGCAGACAGCTTACAATTGACAACCTCTGCCATTAACTTCCAGAGTAAGAGCTTTAAAAGCTGTTCTCCTGCAAGTAAAAGTACAGGCGCGATATGAAACGAAATCAAACAGATGAACACAGAAATGTTATCCTCTTCGAACCATTTGTAGACTTTTTTACCTAAGGAAGGTGGGCGCCAAAATCTTGAGCCGTTAAGCCGATGTTGCTGTTTTCGCATACTATTGCGATGTGAAGTAATAATGCCATGAAACTTTGCATGCACTCTGTCCCAACACTGTTCGTTTAGTTATTCAGATAAAGGCAAAATGCAAAGGTTTGCAGCCCTGGCACTGTAACTCATCAGTAATGTAGTCTATTGTTCATAGAAGACACCACTGGGCCTATGATATAGAGTTTGACCACAGAATGAGAAGGCGATGCCCTGCTTATAAGGCTTCTCACATGAAGAACAAGAACAGTTTCCTAGAGCATGTATTTTATTAAAAATTTCCACTGTATGAACCAAACTAGCTAATCATGACAGAAAGAGGATCTCAGTGGTCATTGTAAGCATACTCTAGAAAATGCTGTTTAACTAGAGCTACTGGTGAAGTTGTAGGTGCCAATTTGCACAGCATGGTAGAAATTACCATACTTGTTTACTGCTCAAGTAATTGTCTACTTTATGAAAGACATACCTAGAAAGCAGCACGAAATATTGAAGATATTAACATACAATAGTTACAATTTTCACACAATTTGATGTTTCAGAGCTATAGCTATTGTGATATTTCAGGATTTGACAGAATTGGTGAATCTAATAAGGCAACTGTTATTATCAGTTTGATTGATATGTGGGGTTTTACGTCCTAAAACCACTATATGATTACGAGAGCTCCGGAAATTTCGACCACCTGGGGTTCTTTAACGTGCACTCAAATCTGAACACACGGGCCTACAACAATTCCGCCTGCATCGGAAATGCAGCCGCCACAACTAGGATATGAACCCGTGCCTTGCAGGTCAGCAGCCGAGTACCTTAGCCACTAGACCACCACGGCGGGGCTGTTATCAATAGTTTATATCTTATCCAAGCTCTAATGCTTGATTTTATAAGCTGTTGTGATATCGTAATGCTATAAATATAGTTAAAGGGGCCCTGTGGCAGTTCTGAGACTTTATTATAAATCTCTACGATGAATGTACTAGTAAATGAAAACGATAAAACTGGTGCTTGAGAGTTGCTGTTATTAGTCTTCAACTTCAATACTCGAGCTGACGACACCAACAAGCACTCGTTTTCACATTTCACTCTCTTCTTATGTCGACGGGCAATTGTTTTTGCAAATTACATGCGTTATTGATGTTCACACAGCACAAAATAGTCGGTTTCACCGTCCATAAAGTCACTATCACCGATACTTTTCAATGCATGCAACATTCGACAATAAGCGCAGCACATTAACAAAGACTACGCTGCTGTTTCTGGCAAAGGTCACCACTGTCACAAAACGAGCACTCAAAAAAGGGTGCACCGCCAAATTCTTGCGACGAAGCGCCCTAGAGATACCTCGAGGTCAACGATAAAAAAAAGAACAAGCATCCAAAGACTCCCCGGGCGCGTGTCCCTCTGCCCTCGAAAGCGTAAGTTCGCCAACGAACCTCCTCGCATCAGCGGCCGAGCAAGCCCTAGAAAGTTCTCGATGGAAAGGGGCGTGGTTTATGCAGGGTTGCGTCATTTTTCGCGGACGGCCCTCGTACCGTCTAGCCCTTTCCCCCAGCCTTCGCTGCGCATCGCGCCGACGAAATGATGAGTATTTTCTGGAATCTCGCGCGGAAAGTATTTAACCGAGGAGCAGAGATGGGAGATCAGGAGAAGAAAGTTAGCGCCAGTGTGCATGGGGTAATTCCGCCGCGTCTGTCGGTGAAGGTTTTGTCCTTAGTGACAAAGCAGGAGAAGAAGAAAGTATGCGCCAGAGTGCGTAGGGTGTTCCGCCTTGACGGCGAAGCCTTCTGTCCTCAGTGAAAAAGGAGGAGAAGTAGAGGATTTCCACCTGAGGGGTGAAGACTCGAGCTACAGACAAGAGTGTGTGTCTACCGCTATCGAGCTAAGACGCGTGGCAACAGCTGCGTGTTTGAAGTTGACGTGTTTCCGGCGAAGAAGTTTGGAGCCTGGAGAGCGGCCAATTGAAGACGCGAGGTTTCCTTGAAGAAAAACTTCGGAGGCAGCGGAACGACAACAACGCGGGACTTTGAGTGAGTTATTCTTGAAAGAGTATCATTCAGACTTTTGTTCCAAGAACTTGGACTGAATAACTTTTCTAACACTTTAGTCTTTAAGTGTCTTGGTTGTTCGATGCATGCGACTGCATTGTAGTGCGTATTGTTGTCTGTGTCTGTTGTTTCGAGTGTGGCTGAATGTATTGCGTAGTACGTTGATTGATTGGTGACATATTGTATTCAATTATTGCCGAGTGTGCATACTTGTGTATTGTTTTGATCTGCCATTATTGAGAATATAATTTTGTTTTGTTTATCAACTCTCGGCTCTGACTTGTTCTTTGGGCCACAGCCGGCGTCCGCTGGCGCGCTAAATAGGACCACTTCTGAATTGTCCACGCTTTCGTGGTGCGGTTCGGGGGGCCGATACTTCGGCCCTTGGAATTAGCCCGGCGATCGCCTCCCTAATTAACGGGACCCGTGACAAACACGTTGGTTGACTTCTCCAAATTAAAGCAAACCAGGTTGACAAACTTATCAGCATTCATATTACTACACATATGTGTCCTCTCAAACATACAATTATTTTGAAACAGTGCGAGATGGAGGTAAAGACTCGAAACCTAACAGAAAGGATGAGGCGCAAGCACTGCGTGACTGCACCACACTGAGCCAGCAGTGGATATGTTTTTCCAACAGCTGCTGTTGCACTTGCGCCACGGACATCACACAGTGACGAACCCTGGGAGAGATCGGTTGCTTTGATGCTGCCTCTCTTTTGATCTATCTCTTTGACATTATATTTTTTATTGTTACTGAATTCAATTTTGTCGAATACTTTTGACTCCTCAGTATACCTTGAACTCTTGAACGTGCTTGTCTGCATACATAAAGTTTACTAATTATGATATAGCTTTGACAAGCTTATAGCTGAAGAAGAAATACAACTCACTTCCACCATTCATTGTAGTTTTTGGGTAATGCTACAATGTAGATCTATAGGCAGTAAAACAAAGCAAGAAAAAAATTTACTATCTTCACTACCTCAAAAGGATCGAGAAGCTGTGTACATGAGCCATGAGTCTAGCTTGCGGCGCCTGCACGCATTCAATTAACACAACCCAGCATACCTTGAAATCTTAAAGGGCTTGACTGGGGAGCTGGATCACACCCTCAAAGGCAACGAAGCAACAGGTGCCATGCTTGCCATAAAAGCAACCATCACAGCCTGAAGGAGGCGGGGACGCTACATCAGAGTTCAGCCTAGCAGCCTAGCAGCCTAGCAGCCTAGCCCGACGGCGACCAAGCCTCACTAGAGGGTCAAAATGGGTGCCTGCTGGACGATCACCAGAAAAACTATCCACAAAGAGGTCAAGGAAGAGGCCTCATCTCTTAAAGCAAATGTTGACCGCAATGTTCCCAGTGCAAGGCTTCACTGTAAATACGAGATAAGTGATACTTCTATATTACCACGCTGACTGGTTCCCAAGCATGCCTTTAAGGATGTAATCCCAACAGTGCATCACTGTTGACCTCAGCTGATGTGATGATTGATATGTGGGGTTTAACGTCCCAAAAGCACCACATGAATATGATATACGCAGTAGTGGAGGGATTCGGAAGTTTAGACCACCTGGGGTTGTTTAAGGTGCACCCAAATCTGAGGACACGGGCCTGCCATATTTCCGCCTCCATCGAAAATTAGGCCACCACAACCGGAATTCGATACCGCGACCTTCAGATCAGCAGCCGAGTGCCTCACCCACAAGACCACCAGCGGCGGGGCCAGCTAGTGTGAACAAGCTGGTTGGTGCATAGAGAAGGTCATGTCACGCGCGAGTCGTCAACAGCATGGGGACAGAAAAAGTGAAGGACTACAAGAAGTGCTGAACTAAAAGTCTTTCAAAGAAGTTTGTCTGAATCTTTTTCCCATTTTTCGAAAAGGAGCCGAGAAATACCTATTGTGGCTTGTGGCAAGGCTTTCTGCGATTTAAGCATTTTAGTTTACTTGCGTAGGACTGCTGTGGCAATTATAGAGTTTCTGTTACGCGTGAATTGCTGTTTCCACTGTTTTAGTATACCTGCTGCAAAGCGCATGTTATGCCTTGCTTTTTGAAAGGACCTTGACGTAGGTGTGTCTTCGGTGGCAGTATTAAATTTTTTCTTATTTTTGAAATACTATTCTTGCTTCGCGGCAAGGCAATTATTGAGCTTTGGTCTTGTCTGAACTATGTTACTGCTCCTGGCAAGGCTTTTCGCGAGTTCAAGCATTTCAGTAGACTTGTGTAGAGCTGCTGTGACAATTATTGAGCTTTAGTTTTGAGTGAATTGCTGCTGCTACTGCACAGGGATAAGTTGAAACCCGTTACACCCTGCCTTAGTAGAAGTCTCGTAATTATAGCTAAAGGGGAATGAAGATATTTTGACCAGAAAAAGAAGGCAGTAACTGACGTGAAACACCGCAAATTTGGTTAACATTGAAACACATATTTCAGCATTGAAGAAATGTCTAAATGTAAGGGCTTGTTTTTCTTTGCTAGATATAATAATATTGATAACTAAGAGATAATGAAGCATGGGAAATATAACGGATGTTATTAGAAGTAGTGGTAATGTAAATGTGAACAAAGAAATGTGGACGAATACTTAACTTGCCTCCAGCAAGATCCAAACCTGCAACCTACGAATGATGCGTCCGATGCTTTACCACTGAGCTAACAGTACAGTCATCCCTCTATGCAATTTATAGGTTATATATGTGTATTCAAACAACGAAGTGTCAGTAAGCACCACCTGTTGTCAATATGGCGAGTGTGGAACACTCTTGTCGGTTTGGCGCCTTGTAGAACATGATCTTAATACGAGGTGGCATCTGACTGATATACTGTACAAGTGCACTTGAAGCTTCTCGTTGGCAGGGAGCATCAAGGCAGCATTAGCTCTAGCAGATGAATGTTTTATTTTGCTGTCCAGGATGAAATGCAGTTGGTCAGCATGAAATAGTGCTGTGGTTGGCGCGACAGGAAACGACAGCATTGAAACAACGAAGAATGAGCAGTACAGCACTGGTAAATGCATCACATGTAGTGCATATACAGCATGCGTTTTTCGATTGAGCTAATGTGGTGATGATCAAGTAAACTGCAGTAATAATGATGATGTCTAACCAGGATTTGTGCTACAAGTTTTCCTATTGAGACCACTTTGAGCTGAAAGGACATGAATAAAATGCATGCCACCTTCTCATATATTCCGGAAGGTTGTGTGAGACTTGTACTGAGCCAGACCACAACTCTGGGAAGAAGGGAGGTAGGAAGCCGAAGTAGCTATGTGATATGAGCGAACAGTGCTGCTAGTTGGTGAAGGTTGATCTTGGTCAAACTGCATCGTGAGACAAGACACTGAGACAGAAGTGAAACAAGTGCAGAATCACAGAAGTTCTTGTGAGATGCCAGTCGTTTGTGTCAACACTGATTTCATTACCTACAATAAGAAGTATGCATATCTAGTTAGATGATACAATTTGAGCTCAGTACTTTTAGAAAAAGATATATCGCTACTCCTTCAGACTTCTAACAAATTTATGCAGGTCACTGAAGTTTCAATATCGAACAATGAAGTTGATTTATATTCAGTTTATCAGAAGCAATTAACTCGAAACTAAAGCTCAATAATCGCCACAGCAGCTATACACAAGTCACCTGAAATGCTTAAGTCACGAAAAGGAAGCGGCAGATTTCGCTAAGAACACATGATGAAATACTATCTTTGTGTATTGTTTACACTTGTTCCGCAAATGTGCAACTTGAAAGAGCCTGTTAAAAAAATGCGAGCCTTTCATTCCAGCAAATTTCATGCTGCATAGAAACCACCGTCGGTACCGCAACTAGACAGGACACCACGATGGAACAGACGTGCACAGTGCTCATCGGTTCCTTTCTGGTCTCCAGCGTAGTGGCACTACTCACGGTGGAATTTGTGACTAAGCAGCAACTAGCCCAACAGTCAACACTTTTCACGTGGGAAATGGCCAAAAGGAACTGGTTGCCGCTGAAGGTCTTGCTTAGTTGTACACGGATGGGAGGGGGCAATGCAGCACACAAAGCCGACAAATTCAGCCTCGCAGACTCTCTATAAACTTAATTTTCAGATTGTGAACTACTGACAAAAGGACCATGGTGGAACCCTCCATTATATCAGCGTCAGACACAATCACGTGCCTAAAACAGCCCATGATGCAAAACGTGACCCAATTTGGAAAATGCATAGCCTCCGAGACAATCAAAGCAAGTGCCAATCCTAATGGCTATCGCTCATTTTATAAATGGGTAATTTTAAATATTCTACGTACAGACTATAGTGGTATCTTTATTCCTGTTTGCATTTTCATTTTATTGACATATAATCAGTATAACAGAAACGATCGTGAGGGCGCATCATAAGGGTGCAAAAAAATAGGGCAGGTGACGAGTGCATAAGTCAAACTTCCGTTGCGCTGTAAAATGCTCAATTCCAATTTCTTTATGGTCTGGTTTAAATTTTCGTAGTTGTTTTGGCAATGCCCCTGCGCAGGGCGTTCGTAATATACATGCGGGTGTCCACTGAATAAACCAGTTAGTAGTTTGCGCCTGTCCTCGTATGTTTATGTGTGTCTCTTCTTGTGTGTTGTGTGTAGTTGCGCACTCACGATGGTTTTTATACGTCCAAGCACGAACTCGCCCAACAGTCATCTCTTTTGATGAGTGCAAATTTAGCAGAATTAGGCTCATTTTGTGCTGCAAACTCCACTAAATGCCCTGTGAAACAGGGTCTGCTGTGGTATATTCACGTGTACCCAAACAAATGCGACCATATGCTCCAAGAACAGAATTGTTTGCGGCATGATTTCAAACAGGCTTCATTGCTGCGAGCTTCATTTTGTGCGCTTTTCGGGGTGTTCGGAACAGGAGTCTCGCCGAAGCAAGCCGGTAAAAACTTAGGCTCAGTGAGGCTGTTCGCACACAGGTGGCTGAACTCATTTGAAAATCGACGATATTTAGTTAGAACCTTGAATGCGAGTTCGAGTGAATTGTACTCTTACTAATTTGAGTCCGAGGCAGTCCGGTTAAAGAGCCCCGCCGTGGTGGTCTAGTGGGTAAGGTACTCGGCTGCTGACCCGCAGGTCGTGGGAACGAATCCCGGCTGCGGTGGCTGCATTTCTGATGGAGGCGAAAATGGCCCGTGTGCTCAGATTTGGGTGCACGTTAAACAACCCCAGGTGGTCGAAATTTCCGGATCCCTCCACCACGGCGTCTCTCATAATCATAGCGTGGTTTTGGGACGTTAAATCCCACAAATCAATCGATCAGTCCGGTTAAAGAAAGTTTTTGCCAGTGTAAGTTTAAAGTGCAAAACAACATCTTTGAGTGAGCCTCAGTGAGTTTCATTGCTTTTTTGCCTACCCCTATCTACTGATTTTAAGCATTACTACCAGTCTTGCCTATAGATTAACGTTTACACTCACGTCTACTACGCAAAATTGTTCCCTTAAACTCGCCATCGAGGTTACAGTATCAGAAGGCGCCCTGTAGGGCACCAGTTACGTGAGATATTCGTATTAAAGAGCACCAACGCCATGGTGGACTCATTTGATTCACTCAGATTCAGATCAAGCCGTGAGTGTGCGTATGAATAAGTCCGGGAGAGTAGTTTTTTGGTAAGTATGAGTTTCAGTGAGTCCAGTTGAAGAAAATTTTCGTCAGTGCAAGCCCGGCTCGAGTTAAATTTTAATGCGTCCGAGTCCGAATGAGCACTAAGCGCAAGATATATTTCAAGAGTGAGTGTCAGCGAGCTGCAAAAGTTTTATCAGCCTATGGCGAGTTAGATGACTTATCACAGAAGACGACACTAACGGCGCGCAATCTCACTGCATTTCCATCAGCCGAGTTTAACCCAATGCATTACAGACTTGCACAATCAATCACTCACCTGCTAATGCTAAAGAAACCTCGCTAAGTCATAGCGTTGGCCTGTGGACAACTAGTGCGTACACTTAATTTGGTCTTTCGCAAACAGCTTTTGTGTCCCTTTTTGATGCTGCCTTGAATTTCTTTTTTAACTGTAGACTCCATACCACCTTAAAAATAAAGTCCAAATCTGAACTTGTGCAATTTTTATTTCAATCGCATTTTCCTCATCATAACACAGTAGCATGGGGCATCTTAATTTCGTGTGTTCGCGCGCTGCCTTCTCAGTGAATGGCGTCAAGTTAAGGTGGCCTAGTCAAGTGTGAGAAGTTGTTCAAGTGTGACCAATAATGATAGCATCTAGTGACAAAAGCATAGTACCTACACGCAACAGCTAAGCATCATCAGTGAGCTCACTTGATTCGAATATTCCTACACAATATAACGTCCACAGCAGAGACAAATGAGCACGTAAGTGTATCATCAGTGATTTGTGGGGGAACTGGATGCTGTTCAAAAAGCAATTTTAGCTTTATTTCACCGTTACAAGTCAAAAAACTTCATCTTGTGCAACAAGGATGAATCAGTTCGTTTAGCAACTCGAAATAATATCTTTTTTATTTAAGCCTTTTAAAGATTTGTTAAAACCAGGGGTAACGCGCTTTTTAATTTATAGTGATAGTTTAGGATGTAAAGATTATTAAACGCAGCATTTCAGCTTTTGACTAGTATCTAAATGCTTCTCGTTGCATGCTGCGAATGTTAGGGCACTTTCCTGTGAAAAACAGAAATCACGGTGGATGTGGAATAATCGTATTTGCGTACGCATGATACTGTTTTTGAATTTCTCGCTTTTAAGATGTGCAAGGAAATGTTGCATGAATGAAGTTGCGGTCGCTGAAACCACGGAACCTTCTGAGACATCATATGCAAGTATACGTGCATGCGGGTGTATATTTATTTTGTTAGACATCAGAAACTACTTGTGCTCAGTGATTTAAAATGTGTGTTTGAAAATGTATGACTGCCAACTGCTCCAAAAGGCCAATTCGCTGGTTGAAAGTGAGGTTCTAGCTGCTTTAGAAGCTGCACCGAGCTGGTAAGATCGTTCCTATCACTAGGTATTTTAAAAAAAACAGCAATTGAAAAAACATCGTCTTGAGCATGCTCATAATGGTGATAATAATTTAAAGGCAAACAACAAATGAGAATTATACTGCATATCCTGCCCTATATTTTTTAAAATGTCACCACCAGTCTACTAAAATTCAGAGTTGTGAAATTTGAGGTATATAGTGGCCATAGGTAACAGACAACTAGGAGTTAAAAAGAAACAATGATTTCCACCAACGTAGAGTGGCTGATCTGAGCACTAGGTGGATTTCTTCAGGTGCACCTGATTGTTTATGTTCATATGTATTGGGACCTTCCTTACACTTGTTTTTCATCCTTAATACAGGGTAATTATTTTTCGCTTGTTTTAAGTAGCTGTGTTTTTTTACTACTTACTTGTCATAATCAAGAATTAGATGCTGCATATTTGATTTTTTTCGGATGCTACTTCATACAGTTGTTTGCTGCCTGTCCACAACTCATGTCTTTTTTTCTTATTTGTGTCCGATAGTTTTTTTAACTAGCTATGTTAGTCCGCAATTTTCTTCGCAGTTCTAAGTGCTGCCACATGCAGGCCATTCCACACACTGCAATTGCTCAGCGAGTATTCTCATGTGACACTTATTCTTACATTATTTTAAATTCACTCCTGCCCAAAACCGGCAGTGTAATATGTTCAGAGTGGCAGTAATAAAAAGAATGTGTAAAATATTCGCACTAACAGCGTCTCCAAGTGTCACGTGCATCAACAGGTCAGCAAACTCACTCATGAGTCGACTCATTCGGACTCAGATCGCGCTATGAGTCCGAGTGAATAATATTTTGTTGAATTGAAGTCCACATGAGTGCGGTTGCAGAAATATTTGGGAGTGTGAGTTTGAATGAGTACAGCTCAGAAACTTTTTGGTGAGCCCGGGTCATACCTAGTCCATAGCGCACGATGTATTTCTTCAGTGAGTGTGAATAAGTTCCTCTTCTGTATGCCGACCAATAGTGTCTATTTGCTGATCTTGACCATTACTATCAGCCTTACATGTATTCAAGCCTGCACTCACATCTAATGACGCATGCTCCAAAGTAAAGCGTTCTTCATGCGCCATTTCAATATTTATTGATCGCAGGGGTGAAGTCAGTTGGGAGGGAAAGCCGGCAGTGTCTTTGACCATTTGCCATCAATCAAGTGTTTCAGGGAAGTCCTTGTTTAATACACATTTCATGGCATTATCGATTTCAAGAAAAATATTCTTACTTAATTACAACTACTTATAAATAGTATTACAAGGCACTCTATCAAAAGGCATCAAGAAGAGAATATATTACGCGAAGTATTAGTGCAAGAAAGCCCAGTTTTCAAACAGCAGAGCGCGACACATATTATTTGTAGATCGTGCGATGTATTACTTTGGTTCATTCGCTTACAGATAATATAGGAAGGACGTGCGTTTAGTTTTTACGCGTTGAAATGTAGACAGCACCCCACTAGTAGTGTGTTAAAAAAGGGTGGGAGAAAGAGCAACCACTTTACGCGTTTCAGTGTCCTTGCTAAACGCGTAGTTGCATCTAGTGAACGCGTTGGGGCTCTAACCGCTACTACAACATGGTTATTTTGTACTCCAACAGCGCAAGCTGGATGGAGGCGCATCGCGTGGTTAAAAATACATAAAAGAATTGAGATGGCAATAAACACTTTGGCGAACGCACGGTGGTAGCGAGAACCGAGCATCGCGTCACAAAGTAATGTAACTTTGAAACAAATTCGCATATCGTCTTAGTGTACGCGTGAAACAGAAGACCGCTGCGTAAATTTTACAGCTCAAACTATATACTTGCGATAAAACAGCTAACATCCGAAGTAGTACAGGTGGGAGGTTCCACGTCTTCTGCGCCGACTGGCAGGCCCCAAACAAACGCGTAGTGGAGAAAAAATCGGAGCGAAGAGCAGCTGCGTAAAAACACACCTCGTTTGATTGAAGCGACGCTTGTAGCTTGGCAAATAGGCAGTATGAACATTTTTTGCGTTCTCACCTCTCGATTCGTCGTAAAGCAATTCACGCATACACCATTGCGTCCATTGTAAAACGATCCGCGATCGACAAAACGGTGACACAAACATTTTCTGCGCAATTTGTGGCTACGCACGGCTTCAAAACTGCCAAACAGTGAACGCCACCACCTTGCTTAAAAATAATAAACATAAAAAAGTACCGGACGTGCGTTTAGATCACGTTACCATTGCCAGCTAATAGCAACGCTGCATTTTCTCCACATATTTCTTGGGGTATGACATGAAATTTCGAAACCAGGCTGCGCCGACGGACGCTGGTCGCGCCGGTCGCGCCTGGCGTCAAAGTGTCGCGTCGCTGTGCCAAGAATGTGCACGCGTCAACGTTACGTCAAAGTATATTGGGCTCTTCTTGATGCGCTCACTAGCTCCTTATATATGAACTATGGTGTTACGTGACGTCAATAGATGACGAAGGCTAATGACTGGTACAAACATGATAATCATGACACGCGGGTCATGTAAGAACGTGACAACATACCACGTGCATGGTGCGTTTGCGGCGCTTCGCTAACTACACATATACCAAATTTGATATCAAGTGACGTGAATAAACGACGATGGTAAATGACATGTCCAAACATGTTAACCATTAAATTCATGTAATTTAAAGCATCACTACATGCTACACATATAGCGTGCTCGCAGCTGTTTTCATAGTGGCATATACCAGTTTTCGTATTACGTGTCGCGAATCGACAACAAATGCAAGTGACAGGTCCAAACGTGATAATCATGATTGCGTGTAACGTAAAACATGACTGCCTGCTACGCTCATAGCGTGCTCGCGGTCGTTTCGCTAGCTCAACATCTACCAATGTTAGTATTACGTGACGCGAATGAACGACGAAGGTAAATGACACGTTCTAACATGATAGCCATGGCATGGAAGTCTACGGCACAGTTTGCCTCCACGTCGTAACCTTGTGCTGATTTTAAAGTGACACATCAATCATTCTTATTCATGCTTCGCTTATCATCGATTGAAGCTGTACGTGAGATCTCCCAAGTTTTTTTTTAAATGTTGGTCTTTTCACTTATTTGTGTCGTGTAATTCTTCAAATCAATAAAAAATAAGTATTGTAACCCTGATTTCAGTGGCCGCACGCATTACGGTTTACTTTTTTACATACCGAAAAAGGATGATGCTGGAGATGGACGACCGCACATGTTCAGATGTCGTACTGTGCCATTGTGAAGGAAGCGCACACAACGACAGCCCTCTTGCTGTGTTTTGGTTTTTCTATTCCCTTCTTCCGTTCTTCTCTACAGTACTTCCACCTAGCCCAGCACACGCCCAAGCCCGAGAGCCATTACAACTACAATACGACAGACAAACAGACAGGTAGATAGATAAATAGATAGATAGTTAGAGAGATAGATAGATAGATAGATAGATAGATAGATAGATAGATAGATAGATAGATAGATAGATAGATAGATAGATAGATGGGTAAATAGATTAAAAAAGGCTTGCAGTAGTCGAAGAAATGCTCAAAAAGGAATTCGTAGAAGTAAGTATTAGGCTCAAAGATTCATTTCAAACAAATAAATCTATTTGAACCTCTCAAGAGCTCCCGCAATGCCTCAGCAATCTTCCCACCACTTTGGGCAAAAAATAAAGCTCGGAAGAAAGGACATTTTGCACATCTAAATGTAACAGACTGTGATCTTTGCACAAGGCAGACTTACATTGCACAAAGCAGACTTCCATCGCCCGAGTTTCACATAATTTACTACTTCTGCGACAAATGGAGTGCTTCAACTCTGATGTGGCCACAATCGAATGTACTGAAAATATATCTGATATCAGTTTTGTTCCTAAACTCGCACCAATAACAAATTTCAACGCCAGCAAAACCTCAAGAGGGAGCCCATTGAAATATGACTTTGCTTGCGCATCTGCCGTTTTTTTTTCACAGACAAGCCTTTAGATCCGGTACCCAAACAAACTTGATCAAACTTACACGCGTGAAAACTAATGCTCTGAAAGAACTCAGAGCAAGCGAGTTCCCATTTTCAGTAAGGGAGCAGCATGGTGATAGTGATTCCTTCAAAATTGCGGTAAAACATATTTGTACCATGAATTTACGGTGACCTGGAATCATCCTTTCAAATGCTACAGAGAAAAAAGGCGCATAATCTTGAAGGCGAAGAGAGTCTAGAGTCGCAGACAAAATAAAAGTTTGGCATTTTTACTCACTTAGTAAACCATCAAACACTACGGGTATTTTTTATTCCGTACACGAGGTAACTCTTTTATTATCATCATCATCACCCTGACTACGTCTATTGCAGAACAAAGGCTTCTCCAAGGATCCGCCAGTTAACTCAATCCTGTGCCTGCTGCCCCTTTATACCCGCACTCTTGCTAATCTCATCATCCCATCTAACCTTCTGTCTCCGCCTAACGCGCTACCCTGCTCTGGGAGTTCAGTTATTTATCCTTAGTGACTCGCGGTTATCTTTCCCTCGTGCTTTATGCCCAGACCATGTCAATTTTTTTTCTTGATTTCAACTTTGATAGCAATAAACCTGGTTTGTTCCCTGATTCACTCTTTTCTCTACTTGTCTCTTAAGGTTACGCCTACCGTTTTTCTTTGCATTGCTCAATGGGTCGTCCTCAATTTAGGCTGACTCCTTATTATTCGGTTAACTACTTTATATAGCTCTTAGGCAGTGGTGCGACATAACTTTAAATTTTCTGAAACAAGTATTATTACTCTTTTTAAATAAAGTTGTTGTTTCACTCATTAAAAGCACGTTAATAATTTCAATGATCCATTTCTCCAGGAGGCGGCCTATACCAAGCATTTGAGGAGTATCACATCTCGGTCATAATTTAGGCTTTTCACTCAGAAAATATGTTGCATTGTTGCAAAACCCTTGGTAGTTTCATTGCCTGGTTCGGATAATGTCGCTAGCAATATGCTCCGCAACTTCTATATTTACATGAAATCGAAAATAAACAATATAATGTTTCTCCAAGTGGGTTGATTGGTTGGTTTCGAAATTTTATTGCTGTCCTGCAAGGCGCGCGTCAGCGCGCATCGGGCGACTCCCACGTCGAGACCGTAAGGCCAAGCTCATCGGCCGCTCCGCGGGCCTGCTGGACAGCCCAAAGTTGGTCGGCCAGGAAAGAGCTGCGTAGTGCCGCCTCCCACCTGACTGATGTAGTGTCGGGGTTAGTGTAGATTGCCTTGCACGCCTAGAGCATGTGCGCCAGCATGTGTATATCCCCACATGCGTGGCAAGCGTCATTGGGGATCACGTCAGGATAAATAGCATGAAGGGATCTCCGGTTAGGGTACGTGTCGGTCTGCAGTAGCCTGAGCATAAGGGCCTGTGGCCTATTAGGTTTTGGATGAAGGAGTAATTATAGTCTTCGTGCGAGGTGAAAATGTTTTGTTATTTTATTGTACGTAGCAGGCGCGACTCTGTTTTTCGTAACCTCGTTGGCACCCAATCAATGCCCGGAACCGGCGTGGTCGGTTGGTGCGTGCGCGGTCACGTGGGCAGACTCGTTGAGATTGGGGGCAGTGCCTTAGACCTGTCCAACACGTTCAGGAAACCAGATCACTACGTGGTGCTTGATACCGTCGCGGCCACCACTCTGGTGCACGCGCAGGGCTTTCTTGGAGAAGACACCGCGCTTGAAAGCGCGAATAGCTACCTAGAATCACTATAGATTACCTACCTTTCGCCTTCCAGGATGGCCAGGGCGATGGCCACTTGTTCGGCAATCGTCAGATTGTCAGTGTAAACCAATACGCAGTTGGTGATTTGCTGTTTGGAGTCGAGGACGACTGCGGAGAAGGCGCAGCTCCCGCGGTACGCTGCCGCGTCGACAGAGCTGACGCCGCGCTTATCACTGCGAATCTGCTTGAGAAGAGTGGCAGCTCTTGCCCGTCGCCTACCACGATTGTGGTCGGGATGGCCATTCCTCAGTATCCATGCTACGGTTATGAGGTCGCGAATCTCGCGGGGCACCCCTCTCATCTATCGTCCACTTCAGCCGGAGAGTGACTGAGCTCTCGCAGTATATGTCTGCCGGTCTGGGAGCTCGAAAGGCGTTCGAGCTGGGCCCGCTTTTGCGCTTCGGCAGTCTCCTCCAATGTATTGCGTACTCAGAGCTAGAGCAGGTGCTCGATGCGCGTCCTGATCGGGATACCGAGGGCCTGCTTGGTAATCTTTCTGAGCAAGAGGTTGATTTTGTCATGCTCGGCACGCTGCCAATTTGCATGGCCGTGACATGTAAAAAGTGGCCGAGCACAAGGGCATCAGCCAGGCGAATAAGATTGTCTTCCTTGAGGCTTTGGTAGCGGTTACCCCCCCACCGAACCAGACCAACCCCGTTATCCGTCTTGACGGCGAGCTTCAGCATAGACTCGCCATTGGAACCATTGGACTCAATTGTCATGCTGAGGACACGAATGGAGTCAGCTCAGGGTATTGCGCCACTGTCTCCAGTGTAGAGCTTGATATCACTCTTCGATATCGGCTGCCAGTTTTTGGAGTTGAGCCCTCGCTTAGTGGGTTGGTAGAGGAAGAGCTCGGACTTGTTTGGGGAACACCTAAGGCCTGTGGGGCGGAGGTAATCTTTCGTGGTGGCTATGGCCTCCTGCAGGGAGCGCTCGACTTGTCTGTTACTGCCACCTGTGCACCAAATGGTAATATCGTCCGCGTAAATTGCGTGTGACTAGTGCCTTTGATACATAAGAACCTCCTGGACAACCAACCATGACAAGGTTGAACAGGGTGGGTGCTATCACTGACCCTTGCGGCATTCTGCGCGAGCCCAGCTTGATCTCCAAGTAGACAAGGTCTGCCACTCTGAGGATGGCTCTCCTACGGAATAAGAACAATTTGACATATTCGTAGAATCTGGCTCCGAAGCCGAGCTCAGCAATACACCGCAAAATGGGAGAGGGAGAAACATTGTCCAAGGCTTTCTCTAAGTCGAGGCCAAGAATGGCCCACATGTCTCGAGGGTTGCAGTCGATGACTTGGTGCTTGAGCAGCTTCAAAGTGTCTTGCAGCGAATGGTTTGCCCGAAAACCAATCATGGTGTGCAGGTAGAGCCCATTATCTCCCAGGTACCGAGTCAACCTATTGAGTACCACATGCTCGGC
This sequence comes from Rhipicephalus microplus, assembly GCF_013339725.1. Classification (NCBI taxonomy): domain Eukaryota; kingdom Metazoa; phylum Arthropoda; class Arachnida; order Ixodida; family Ixodidae; genus Rhipicephalus; species Rhipicephalus microplus. The sequence goes on from NC_051165.1 coordinate 91,916,282, forward strand.
TGCCTTGCCTACGCAGGACGTGAGCGAAATGGGGCGCATTCTGTCCATGTTTGGTGGCCTCCCCTGCTTAGGAATGAGCACGGTGCGTGCGACCTTCCATAGATCGGGCTCCTCGCCGCTGTTTCATGCTTTGTTGATGACTTCGGTGAGGTAGTCGATTGACCAATCGTCCAGGTTGCGCAGGGTCTTAGTAGTTACGCCAACGGGGCCCGCGGCAGACGTTCCATTGAGCCCGTGAAGCGCCTGCCGGAGCTCTTAGTGGCATATCTCGGCGTCCAGTTCAATGTTAGCCGGTCCCGAGTACTCGGGGTGCGTTTTTGTGGGGTTCAAGTCGACAGAGAGATAGTTTTGCACCAGCTACTTCAAATCCTCCTCTTCTGAAGAGGACTGCTTGGCTTCGTGCATGGCTCACACTAGTACGCTCCGCTGGTCAGTTTTGGTGTTAGTCTGATTGAGCAGTTGCTTGACAAGGTTCCATGTCTTGCCATTACACATCTGGCCGTCTACCGATGTGCACACCTCGTCCCACTGCTTAGAGAGCACGCAGCAGTGCTTATCGATGCTCTTGTTTAGGTCGGAGATCTTGCGCAACCTGCGATTGAGGCGCTGGCGTTTCCAGAGGGCGAGAAGCGACTGCTTGGCCTCGAGCAGGTGAGCAAGATGGCTGTCCATTTTTTCAACCGCAAAGTCAGTACTAATCTTCTTCCTGGTACTTATGACATTCTCTCTAACCTGGCTAATTAACTGCTCGAGGCTTGGCCTGTTCGCAGGTACGGTCGGTCATTGCGGATTTTGAGAAACTGGTCCCAGAGTGTCCAAGAAAACTTACATGCCCTCTTCCGGACCACTAAAAACTGCGTCACCAGGACGTAATGGTAGCTACCAAAGTCATTGTTCGAGTTGACCCTCAGTACATCTGGGAGATTCTTGACGAAGGTCAAATTGGGAGCCGAGTCTGTGCAGGATGAGGTGCCCACCCGAGTGGGTAAGGCCTTGTCAGTGATTAGAGTCAGCTTCATGTCAGTCGCGTTCTGTCACAGTTCCGCGCCTTTGCTAGTATTGTACAAGTAGCCCAAAGTGTGGCGTGGAGCATTAAATCGCCCACCACAGCGAGGGAGTTGGGACCCGCCAGGTATACGGCCTTCTTTATGAGGGCCCTGAAGTGCTTTCGTCCGTCCTTAGGGCCACTGTAAACATTGAGAAAAAATGCTGCTTTTGTCCGAGCTGCGCGGCAGAATCTCGGTCATGACATATTCAACGCTGTTGGTGGCCATTTTGAGGTCGTGAGAGATTTGTGTTAGCCTGTTACTGACCAAGGTGCAGACGCCCCGGCCTTGAGAATAACGTGGGACGGGCTGGTAACCAGTCTGTGTGACGTTTGGGGTTAATGTTTCCCGAAGCAGAATGACGAGGGGTTTTTTGCTAGAGCATTGTATGTTGTCACAGAACGAGCGCTAAAAATAGGCGCGCCGCAAATTCTTGCGGTAACGCGCGGAAGAAACGCCGCGAAGTCAAAAGAAAAAAAAGGAAAAGAAAAAGAAAACAAACGGCCAAGGCTCCCCGGGCGCGCGCTCTCCCCGCAGAAGCGTGGCTTCATCGACGAACCTCCTCACCCCACAACGGCGGCCGAGCAAGCCTGCGATTTTTCTAGAACGAAGGAGGCGTGGCCACGCCGAGATGAGTCATCCGACGCGGAGGGCAGTCGAACCGTCTCGCGCCTCTCCCCAGCCTTCGTTGCGCATCACGCCGACAAAATGAGGAGAACTTTCTGGAAGGTGGCGCAGAAGGTATTTAATCGAGCCGCCGAGACGAGAAAGGAGTAGGAGACGGAAGTGAGCGCCAGAGCGCGTAGGGATTCCGCCGTGTAGTCGGCGAAGTTTTTGGTCCGTAGGGACGAGGCCGGAGGTGAAGAGGATTTCCACCTGAGGGGTGACGACTCGAGCTACCGGCAAGAGTGTGTGTTTACCGCTATCGAGCGAAGACGCGGGGCAACAGCTGCGTGTGTGAAGCCGACGTGTTTCGGCGAAGAAGTTGAAGTTTGAAGAGTGGCCAATTGAAGACGGGAGGTTTCCTGGAAGAGAAACTTCGAGAGCTGCGGAACGACAACAACGCTGGACTTTGAGTGAGTGATTCTCGGAAGAGTATAATTCAGACTTTTGTTCCAAGGACTTTGGACTGAATAGGTTTTCTATATCTTTAGTCTTTAAGTGTCTTGGTTGTTCAATGCATGCGACTGCATTGTAGTGCGTATTGTTGTCTGTGTCCGTTGTTCCAATTGTGTTTGATTGTACTGTGTAGTACGTTGTTTGATTGGTGACGTATTGTATGTAACTATTGTGGAGTGTGCATTCTTGTGTATTGTTTTCTATCTGCCATTTTTGAGAATATAATATTTGTTTGTTTATCAACTCTCGGCTCTGACTTGTTCTTTGGGCCACAGCCGGCGTCTGCTGGCGCGCCAAAAAGGACCACTTCTAAATTGTCCACGCTTTCGTGGTGCGGTTCGGGGGGCCAATACTTCAGCCCTTGGAATTAGCCCGGCGATCGCCTCCCTAATTAACGGGACCTGTGTGACAGTCTGGCGTCCGCGACATAGGACTTTTTGGTGCACAGTGTGTCCAAAGTAGTGAGAAAGAGCCTCGAATTGTTGATAGTGCTATCAGAACGATTTTGTGTGTTGTTCAGTGTTCTCGTTAACGAGTGCAGGGGAGTGTTTCGATAGACGGATCTAGGCAGATACTTTTTGCACGCGGCAAGGTTTTATTTGCGAGACACAATGGATCTCGAAAAGTTAGTTGCTCTTGGCGAGAAGATGGGTCTTTCTGGCACCGAACTACGGAAGTGGGTAAGCCAGAAGGAGAAAGAGGCAGCGGAGAGAGCCAAGGAAGAAAAAGCCGCTGAGTTAGAACGAGAGAGGTTGGCAGCTGAGAGGGCCAAAGAAGAAAAAGCAGCTGAGTTGGAGAGAGAGAGGCTGGCAGCTGAGAGAGCCAAGGAAGAAAAAGCAGCTGAGTTGGAGAGAGAGAGGTTGGCAGTTGCGAGGGAGAAGGAAGAAAGAGAGCAACAATTGAAGTTGGAATTGGAGAGAGAAAAGTTGGCAGCTGAAAGGGCGAGAGAAGAAAGAGAGGCAAAGGAGCGACAGCTGAAAGAAGAAAGAGAGGCAAAGGAGCGACAGCTGAAAGAAGAAAGAGAGGCAAGGGAGCGACAGCTGAAAGAAGAAAGAGAGCTGCAATTGAAGCTGGAGCTGGAGAAAGAAAGACTGGCAGCTGAGAGGGCGAAAGAAGAAAGAGAGGAAAGGGAACGGCAGCGTCAGCACGAGATGGAACTCGAGCGGCTCCGTTTGCAACAGCGAAGCGAAACTCCCGTCCAAGCTAGAGTTAAAAGCAGCGAACGGGAAGATCACGGCTTCCGCTTGAACCCAAGTAAGCTGCTCGTAGCGTTTGATGAAAGGAAGGACAACCTTGACGCGTACCTTCACCGATTTGAGACGATTGCGAAGAGCCAGAATTGGCCGGAACATCAATGGGCAACTGCTTTGAGTACTTGCTTGAGTGGTGAAGCGCTCAGTGTGTACGGTAGGCTGACGCCGACCGATGCAGCCAACTACGCAAAGGTGAAAGCTGCTTTGTTGAAGCGATTTAGATTCACTGTGGAATGATTCCGGGACAGATTTCGGACAGGAAAGCCAGCTGACGGTGAGACGGCTAAGCAGTATGCCGCCCGACTTTGCCATTATTTCGACAGATGGATAGAACTTTCAGGGACAGCACAGGAGTACGATGAGCTTAGAGAACTCCTAATTAGAGAACAATTTCTTACTAGTTGCCACCCAAGCCTGTCACTGTATTTGAAAGAGAGGAAGGCTGAGTCACTTGAAGGAATGCTTGAATTGGCTGATCAATTCTTGGAAGCGCAAGGTGGCACTAATTTGGCCAAGGTCAAGAAGGATTGTCCCGATGATTCGAAGAAATTGGCTCCCGAAGAAAAAAAGCGTGCACCAGAGAGCATTCCGCGATGTTTTCTGTGCAACCGAGTGGGTCATCGCGCGAAAAACTGTCGAACGATCTTTACGAGCCCTACGGCAGTAAAATGTTTCAAGTGTGGTCAGACTGGGCACAAAGCAGATGCATGTCGGAACGGAGTGAGTCAAACTCACCAGGTATCCTGTGTGCAAGCAGCACCGAAATCTGATAATAATGCCGTCACTGATGGATCCGTAGAGTTGAAGAATGGGGAGAAAATTCCTATTGTGGGTGCTGTAATGTCAAAACAGCCAACCGGTGTTACGAAAGGAATGCCAACGCTGCCTGGAAAAGTTGCGGGCAAAAAGATTACGGTGTTAAGAGATACCGGCAGTTCCACTGTTATCGTGCGGAGAAATTTGGTACGGGAAAGTGAGTTGACAGGCAGAACGAAACCGGTTTGCCTAATTGACCGTACAGTTCGGCTGCTTCCCGAAGCAGAAATTGAGGTTGAAACCCCGTACTTCAGCGGGAAGGTTACTGCTTTATGCATGACGACCCCCCTGTATGACCTTGTCATCGGAAACATCGACGGGGCGCGAGGGCCAAGCGATCCAGAATGTTTGGGAGAAGACCCGAAGATAGAGCCCTCGCCAACACAGCGGCCGCGAGATACAGTGGAGAAACATCCCGTGACGGATCTCACTAGAGCCCAAGGTGAAGCTGCGGCGCAAGAGACAGCGAAGGAGAAGACGATCGTGTCGAATCAGTTCACGGGCCGAGGAACCGGACTTACGTCGGCACGACCTCAACCGACCGACAGTGTAAAGGAGACGGAGTTGGCCAGCCGGGAAAAATGTAGAGGCATGATCAAGCGGGTAAATAAACAGACAGGACCCGTCGAATGTAATGACGCTTTAACGGTGTCGGAAGAGACAACGATGGCTGAGACGACGCCTCAGATATCGTCGTTGGAAAGGGCTCGCCGAAAAGGAACGTGGAAACACAAGAAGAGATCGAGCGAGCACCGCAAAAAGGGGCGCAAGCGCTGCTCGAAGTACTCAGGATAAGTGCTGAAGTCAAATCAGAATGGGTTTGGCAGTGTTGAGTGCCATATGTTGTGTTAATGTTGTGGTATCCTGTGTCACAAGTGTCGAAGTGTTGTGCTGTGAGGTGATGTATAGTATTGTACCATTGTTGTAGTGAGAGACTTTGTACATTTGTATTATTGGGAATGTGTGGTGGAGTGTTGTACTCATGTGCTTGTGGTTGTGTTTTCACGTGTTGTGTAATTGAATTACAATGTACAATTGTATTAAGTGATCTATTGTGAATGTGAAGTGTCATGAGCGACTGATGGTGTTACAGTCTGTGAGAGTGTGTGGTGACTTTTCGCGCTCGTTTGTGTGGTTTTGAATATTATGAGATAATATTTTTAAAGTGGGGGGCAGTGTCACAGAACGAGCGCTAAAAATAGGCGCGCCGCAAATTCTTGCGGTAACGCGCGGAAGAAACGCCGCGTAGTCAAAAGAAAAAAAAAGGAAAAGAAAAAGAAAACAAACGGCCAAGGCTCCCCGGGCGCGCGCTCTCCCCGCAGAAGCGTGGCTTCATCGACGAACTTCCCCACCCCACAACGGCGGCCGAGCAAGCCCGCAATTTTTCTAGAACGAAGGAGGCGTGGCCACGCCGAGATGAGTCATCCGACGCGGAGGGCAGTCGAACCGTCTCGCGCCTCTCCCCAGCCTTCGTTGCGCATCGCGCCGACGAAATGAGGAGAACTTTCTGGAAGGTGGCGCGGAAGGTATTTAATCGAGCCGCCGAGACGAGAAAGGAGGAGGAGACGGAAGTGAGCGCCAGAGCGCGTAGGGATTCCGCCGTGTAGTCGGCGAAGTTTTTGGTCCGTAGGGACGAGGCCGGAGGTGAAGAGGATTTCCACCTGAGGGGTGACGACTCGAGCTACCAGCAAGAGTGTGTGTTTACCGCTATCGAGCGAAGACGCGGGGCAACAGCTGCGTGTGTGAAGCCGACGTGTTCCGGCGAAGAAGTTGAAGTTTGAAGAGTGGCCAATTGAAGACGGGAGGTTTCCTGGAAGAGAAACTTCGAGAGCTGCGGAACGACAACAACGCTGGACTTTCAGTGAGTGATAATCGGAAGAGTATCATTCAGACTTTTGTTCCAAGGACTTTGGACTGAATAGGTTTTCTATCTCTTTAGTCTTTAAGTGTCTTGGTTGTTCAATGCATGCGACTGCATTGTAGTGCGTATTGTTGTCTGTGTCCGTTGTTTCAATTGTATTTGATTGTACTGTGTAGTAAGTCGTTTGATTGGTGACGTATTGTATGTAACTATTGTGGAGTGTGCATTCTTGTGTATTGTTTTCTATCTGCCATTTTTGAGAATATAATATTTGTTTGTTTATCAACTCTCGGCTCTGACTTGTTCTTTGGGCCACAGCCGGCGTCTGCTGGCGCGCCAAAAAGGACCACTTGTCCACGCTTTCGTGGTGCGGTTCGGGGGGCCAATACTTCAGCCCTTGAAATTAGCCTGGCGATCGCCTCCCTAATTAACGGGACCTGTGTGACATATGTACTGCTTCAAGGACGCCTCTTTACTGAGGAAGCCTCTGCAGTTCCATTGCCAAACGAGAAACGTCTCACTTGGCTTGGCCATCTTGGTGCTTTTGTGGGCTGGTGCTGCACTCAGATTGGCTAAGAATAGCATGACCGATGGGGCCCGTAGCACCGGGCTGGGGTTGTACGACAGTGGTTGAGGTCAGAGCGGGTTTCACTACGCTTTTGAGAAAAGACGCGACCTTAGATACACGGTCGTTTTGAGCGGCCAGGGTGATCTGCAGTTGGGAGAGATGCTCCCCGAGCTCATTGATGCTTCCATTGAGCGCGGATAGCGTGTCTCGAAGCTAAGACCTGACTCGAATTGCTACACCTTCCTGTTCAAAGACGACGGCCCTCTTCTTGGGAGCACTTTGACCCTCACTGCTGCAGTCACCGTCTTCAGGGCTGTGCCCCTCCATGGGTAGGGGCATTGTATCGGCGAGCAGGCGGCGGCAGGTTGCGGTGGTGGGTTCCTCGCGTTCTTAATCTCGGCAATTTCGAACATAAGCCTGCTTATGGTTTCCCCCATCGCAGCGTTCTTGCGTTTCAGCTGGGCTATTTCGCGCGCTTTCTCAACGTGCTCTGGGAGTGACCCCGACAGTACCTCAGCTGGCCCTTCTCAGACCGTATCGACCCAGGTTATAGAAACCGACTTCTTGATTCTCGCTAACACCCCGCTAGGCTGCTGTTGACGCCCGGTAGAACTGAATAGAGACCGAGAGCGGCTCAGAGACTTGTAGTGCCTCGCTCCTCCTCGGAACCAGGAGCGGCTCCTGAACCGGAACGGCCCCTGGAATGGGACCGAGAACGTCGCCTGGAACGGCCCCCGGAACCGCGTAACTGCTGGATGTCTTGCCCATCCGTGGGGGGTGATGCTGGTGCCGTGGCTTGGTCTTGGTCGGTGGCACGAGACTTTTCCCAGCGCCATCGTCACACGACATACGGGGTCCTGAATCTTTGCCCACAGTTCTTGTCAGCCGTGAGGTGTTGCCCACTGCGCAGCCTGCACTTGGGGGTACACTTGTGTTGTGCGTCAGGATTTGAAGCCCCGCAGCCCCGACATACGACATCGCTTGGGCTGGGACACACATGAGCACGGTGACTCAGCCCCGACCACAAGCGTAGCAAATGTCTATTTTTGCGATAAAGCGAACATTGCTCAACAATAGGGCCGTAGTGTACAAAGTTTGGGACTCTATTACCGTTGAAGGCGACGATTACCGTGCCGGTGCTGCCTATGCGCTTGGCTGCCAGGGCGGGCGCATTTCTTTAATTTACGATCTTGTAGTCAATATTATTCGGGTCGTCGACGAGGGGAATACCTCGGGACGCGCCCTTGCACGTGGAATGAGGGGCGGCCTCGTAGGCACTGACCTCGTTTGTTCGGCCTATGACGACGATCTGCCAAACTTTGACGTAGTGGTTAGCATTTTCCCTTCTAGGTGTGCTGACAACCATAATATTCTGCTGCGCGTTGGGGCATAGCGTGTCACCCCTCAATTCTTCGGCGCAGATAATTGTAGCCGCCAGAATTGCATCAATCACCACGGTGCAGCCGGTCTTCACAATACTGAGGCCCCCGTCGGGGCCGGATCAATATCTTGGTATCCTCCCTGTGGAGATGGGGCACACGGCCAGCGTATATGAGCCTAGCCTTGATGTTACTGCCACTGCTGCAGCTTCGCGTGGCCTCAGCCGTTGTCGATATTGTCTCATTGAGAGTAGCACCATTAGGATTAGCACCTGCCGAGCGCGCGCCAGCTCTTCTGGCACCTGCAGACTGCCAACCGCGGTCTTGTGTCACCTCTTCAGGGGTTATGACATCCCCCACCTTCTGATATTCCATTTTTCTGGAAATATGCCCTGAGAAGTGCGAGAAGGTCACCCGCAAACGGCAATGCGGCTGGAGTCACGCCGGCGTTGGCTTACCTCGTTAGGCTTAGCCCAAGTGGCGGCCGGCTCCGGTGAAAAAAAAACGTTCCAAACGTGAAACGTGTCCACTCACGCAGTAGGTTTTGAAATAAAAATAGTCCTGGTACTTTCACTAATGCGACAGAAACAAAGGTGATCGCGCACTCAAAAATTCACTCGAAGATCATTGTAAGAAGCAGGGGCCGCTCGAAGGTCGTATAAACAACACAGACACCGCCTTTTCCCAAGTAACGCAGAAGGTTATCCAAACGTTGAATGAAAGCACCCAGATGTCAGTCAGCAACGTTGCCTAAAAGCGCCTAATGTTCTCTTTTTCGATATCATGATAACATTGCTCGTAACACTCGGGACGATATGGCAACGTCCAGGATCACATTTCCAACATCATGGCAATGTTTGCGCCACATACCAGCAACGTAATGTCAACATTGCTGCGCGATATGTTGACTTTCATGCGTCGTTCGTAGAATATATTTTCAGCTGTGTGTGCATTTTTAACAAAAGGCATCCTTACTTCCATATTCCGTAAGACTTCCATATTCCATAAGATATAATTCTCTAAGACGTGTTATCCTCCTTGCCGGGATACTGCAGCCATTGCCGCTAAAAGCACACAGGAACTTCTAAGCAGCTCTAAAAATAGACAACCAAGTTCATCTAGTGGAAAACATAACATATATTTCCAGAGGCGTTGATCAAGCAAACAGAATACGCTAGATAATGTGCTGCTATCTGTGAGGTATTGTGAGACATTTCATGACCTCTGAGATGGTGAGCGTGTGGCGTGTATCATGGAGGCTATGCAACTCTTGCTTTAGATCAAAAATATGTATGTACCATTCGCCCGCGCACGCTGGTATAATCTACTGCGTGCTTGTGTGTTTATAAAAAAACATATTAATAAGTATGCACTTAGTGGTTGAAGGGCGCACTGGGGCCGGATTTTCCTATCACATTCAACTCTTAAAGGCAAAGCCTAAGGGTCCCCAATTTTTTTTTCATCCAGTTCAAAGACTCGCGTGGCTTGAACATTTGATGACTACGCCGCCAGGATAACTTTCTATGGATAAGCGGCACTATAATGACACCGCTTGTTTGGCGCAACTGAGCTAAACCACGCACAGACCACTTGAGATGACAAACGGTTCACCTCAAAGCTCGCCAAATATATAAAAAATGGGGGCCCCCTGTGTGTACTTAGGCCAGGTGTTGGCTCGGCTACTAACCGCTACAATACCGTCTAGGTGGCGCTGGTTGTGCACTACTTTTTTCAATAAAAAATGGCGCGTTTATTCAATAATCTCGAGTCTAAGCTGACCCTGGAGTTTGATAAAAAATGTGGAAAAAATATCAGGCTACAATAAAATAATATGGTATATAAATTTTTCATTATGTTTTTAAACAATCAATCCTATGAAAGCTGTGCCAGAGCTGACAGAAAGCTGTGTAATAAACTGCAGAAGCGTACGCATTTGGGCTGGTTGGTTCATGTTCACAGAAGTTAAAAAACAGCGCTAAAAAGACGGGACAAGAAAAGTTTGTGAAATGTCGTCATGGCGTGGTCTACAAGATTCCTCTTTCCTGTGGTCGGTGTTATATAGGGCAAACGGGCCGTTGTGCTAATGACCGCTTGCGCGAGCATTCAAACAAAGTTCATAATCGCGCTACAGATAGTCAGCTTTCCCTTCACTGTAACAACTGCGGTTGCCACCCATCTTTTAAAGATACCATTTTCTTATCATACTACCACGATGAACGTGCACGTCTCATTTCGGAAGCTTTTCACATTCATAACAGTGGTGAGGCATGTGTTAGCCTCCCTTCCATTTCCCTCCTTCCGAAGGAAATCAATTTTCTGTCAAACTAATTTTTTGGAATGCCTCTGCGCAGGCTCACATGCCGCTGCGTAGGCTGTTTTTTGCGATAGTGCTGTGGTATATATGTATGCTGACTGAAGAAATAAACATATTTGGTTGCTAGTCAGCGCCCTGTCCTGTTGTCCTTTCTTTTCTTGTCCCGTCTTTTTAGCGCTGTTTTTTAACTTCTGTGTAATAACCCAGCACTGAGGAAAGTTAAATACTGCAGACATGATATTTGTGAAGTTCTATTTTAGCTTAATCATTGGCTCCTTACTTATTATGATGGCAAAGGAATCAACGTTTCAAGTTTTTTTACAGTCGTTTTCCAGTTTTTCAGCTCAAAATTAGTAAGTCTACATAGTCAATTTAGGGCGGCATTGTTCGTTGAGTTAATATATATGATGCACAAAAGTTGTTAGTAGTTTATTATTGTCGTATATTATGGTGCTTGCCAAATAGATGGCACTCAGTGTAGTATTCCTCTCTGTCATTCATTATCAGCTGCATTAGTAGCAAAGAATAAATTCTGCTTCTCATCTTCTTATTCCGGCACACCACCAAAACACCAAAATAAAATTATCAGCATGTTCTTATGTACACCAGAGTATGAAGCAAAGTTATAACTAACGAGCAGATGCAAAAATGTTCCTAAAGATGGGTGAGTTCATGATTTAAAATATGGACTCAAGCTTAACACAACAAAATACAACAAAAACTACATAAACGTTTTTCCAGCTATGTGGCTGGCATCCTCATTATGCGCTGGCACCGAATGAGCGGAGATTACGCAGTTTATTGCTTGTCTCGTGTGTCCCACATAGAATACGCGGTCGCATTTGTTGCACGCCCACATACCGCAACGGATAAATCACGACTCGAGAAGCTTTCTCTTCTCCTACCTTTGTTCCCATGCGAGCGTCGTCTGCTAACTGAAGTCAAAGGCATGCCCCGTTGTCCAGCAGTGTTCGATTAGTTCTGTCTTGGAATACGTGGCATGCGTGGTATGTGTGGTGGCTTTTACAATGTCTCCTTTGTGCTCCTTTAGCCTTGTTGGTCGCTTCCTGCCTCTTCCACTGATGCATGTGGTGTTGCATACATCACTGTTTCTTTTTATCAGCATTTGGAGTCATATGAGATGAAAAATGGGGTTGGTGCATTGGAACAAATCCCCTATTCAAGAATATTTATCAATGACACCTAGAAACAGATGAGAAAGGAAACAAGGACTGTGCCACGAGAAAACACAACATCCATTGTTTCTGTACGTTACGTTCCGGGTTTGTCAGACTCTATTTGGAAAGTGCATCCTCCGCTGGGCAATAAAATCATTTTCAAACCTCTTTGTACCTTGGGAAACATGTTCATCGAGCCCAGAGACCACACCCCTGCGAACGATCAAAACAGGATTGTTTACAAGGTACCGTGCGGTGACTGCGACACCACTTAGATCTGCAAAACAGACAGGCAGCGGTCAACAATGCTTAAGGAGCACAAAAAGGAGATCACTAAAGCCACGCATTTTAAGACAGAAATCATCAAACACTGCCTCACAATGGGGCAAGCCTTCGGATTCCATAATGCGACGACGCTGACTCGGTAATAAAGGTAACGGAAGAGAAAGCTTCTCGAGTCGTGGTTTCGCAGAGGCATTTCCTTGAATATCATGTTGAGCTGCAAATTCACATTAAAACAACGCTAAGTAAGGTACCATCTTTAGCCTTCAATATACTTGCATAACTTCTGTTAGCAACGTTTTGTCTCGTGCAAACTAACATAATACCTGCATTTTACGACATTTTGTTTACAACATCACGCCTTTGTAACACTCAAATTATTCTAATAAATATCACTCCATAATGCCTCAGTCGGAGCTTAAAGCATACTGAACAAAAACAGGAAAAAAAGACAAAAGCAGCAATATTCTACTTGAGAGCAGCTTCTGTTTCGATAAACCATTTACTTTCTGTATTTCTGAAAATCTGTCTGCATTCTTGAAACATTCTAACACGCCGCAGCTGCACATCAGTCTTTTGGTAAGGCAGTACATTGATGGGCATGATATCAGACGTCTCTGCGCAATATGTACGCTGCACGCTTTCTTGTTCTCTACTTCCCTTTCTTCACCTCTGCTTTACAAAGGTGCTAAGATGTGAAGGCCCCCTTTTTGGGGCTTTACTGTCCAGCCGGTAGCATTGTTCATCACCGGTGTTATTCATACTCGTTCTAGGAAACCTACAGTGGAAATGTAGTTGATTGAGAGACACCAGCGATGGCTGGCGAAATTCGCATTTCATTTCCGGGGACTTTAAACGCCACTTCCTCTATTTGATCACGTGGCCACTAGGTGTGGCAGTTTGTAAAAAGCATGAGAGCAGACGACACGCAGGCGTAAGCACACGTGGCCACTAGATGTGGCAGTTTGTAAAAAGCATGAGAGCAGACGACACGCAGGCGTAAGCAGGCGTAATTTCAATTTACCGGTGTAATCGCCTAGTCGACAACCAGAGGGTACCAACCGAATCTGTTATCGCGACATTTGTGGGCACAAAATGCCCGTCAGAAATAAAATTATGGCCACTGATCTTCCGAGTAGAACCCCTCGCTTCTCGTCCGATTCAGTGCAAGAACTGCTGGAGATTCGGCTACAGTGCGGGAGGATGTAAATCTAACGTTCGTTGTAGCACCTGTGGAGAGAGTCATCCTTCAAGCAATTGTACTGCAACAGTGGAAAAGTGTTGTCTTTGTGGGGGCAGTCACTGCGCCGACAACTCTGACTGTTCCGCTCGTTCCCGGGAGGTTCAAATCCTAGAAGTTATTGACCGCCGCCGCTGTTCTCGAAGGGAAGCCATTGGCATAGTTAGAGACAGGGCTTTTGGATACTCTGGTATTACAGCGCGCTGCACTTCCAGTATGGACTTCAACCCTATCGCAGGCTATTGAAACTGCCGTGGAAAAGGCAGTGAGTAAGGCAATGGATAAACTAATATTTAACCTTTCCGACTGTTTAGTGCAAATTCTTTCAAGCCAGATTGGACAAACAGTACAGACTAGTACAGAACCTACAGTATTACACATTACCAGTGATGCCACACAGCTACGCAATGTAGTGATGGACGAAATTTCTGCATCTGCAGGCAAGGCTAAGCAGCCAGGAACACAGGTGCACTTGGACCGACATCCGCCTCGGCCGAGTACAAGTACAGATACAGATATAGAACTCGATATACGAACTAATAAACGTACCAGATCCCCTATCTTCACCGATCTCAAGTCCAAATCAAAACGGAATGAATCAGCTATTTCGCGTGAAGATGCTAACAAGGGCGCGACATGCGCCTCTGCGGTGCGCTCAGCACCATAGGTCAGTTGAGGGTACTACAGTGGAACTGCCGTTCTATATTCTCAGCCTCAACCGACTTACACTACTTTTGCAATAATTTTAATCTTGATATTATAATTCTCCAAGAAACTTGGCTTACACCAGATAAAAATTTCCATCTTGCAGGTTTTCGTTCTTTTCGATTATATCGCCCATCACGTGGTGGTGGTTTAATTATCCTTGTATCAAGTAAATTATGCCATAGGGCGAAAATTTCTTTCAGAATGTTAGACTTGGATTGTGAATTATTAGCATTAGACTTGTGTCTCCCCGGATACCACCCTTTTTCAATCGTAAATTGTTACTTTCCCTCCGGTGTGCAAAGCACGCGTTATCTTGACAGCGTTTCGGTAGCATGTAGAAAGGAAATTGTACTCACAGGAGACTTTAATTCACACCATTTGTCTTGGGGTATAAGGACAGATTCTTGTGGTAGGCGACTGTGGGAATGGACTATTGATCACAACCTCTGCTGCCTGAATAAAGGTCATGTAACATTTGTCCGAGGTCAAACTAGCTCAGTATTGGATTTAACGTTTTGCTCCAATGCAATCAAGATTTTGTCATGGGCTGTTCTGGATTCGGCAACTAACAGTGACCATCTTCCTGTAGTTTTTGACATTACTTGTCCAACAATAACTTTAGATCAGCCAAATCGCACATACATCAACCATAGCAAATTTCAAGCCTGCCTCCGTTCTGCCATTTCCAAGCTTGGAAATGCCAGTACTAAGGAGATTGCATCTACGATTGGTTCAATGCTGGAGGGATCTAGAAAAAATTCTGAATTTTCTATTCCATCCAATAAACGATCCTCCTCTCGTTGGTGGAACGATGAGTGTACGCGCGAATATAGAAGACAAAAAGCCGCTTGGAAAAAACTTCTTCTTAATCAGAGCCCAACAAACTGGAAAGACTATCAATTCCTTGCTGGCGTATTTAAGCGTACAGAGAACCGCGCGAAAGAAGAATACTGCCACGTTCCATTTCCCAAGTTTTTGTTATCGTCCCAAAACACCACACGATTCTCAGCGCAAACCGCGCCTGCAGTTTTCTAGAGGGTTCCGGACTGTAGTAGATCATTTCGATAAGATCACGCCCACTGTGCGAATGGTACAGATTGTTCTGGAACGCACGCCGCCGCCAGCGATAGCACTAGAACATTCGACGGCGGGAGTATAAATGCCGACGCGCTTCGCCGCTTGTCAGTAGTTGATCGAAGGCCGACGCTCCGTTCGCCGCTATCAGTCTGAGACTGCTATCTGTGCGAGACTGCTGCTGTAATTGGACTTTCTGTTTACCGGCACAGGTTCGTCCAAAAAAACAGTTAAAATCCCAACACGAAGTCTCCTGTCTTCGGCCACGTCACGACCCCGTGACATCTGGTGGAGGTGCTGCTTCGTTCATGTACCGCACGCCCCCGTCAAGCCGTGAACCCAGCCCACGTCGCGGAGAAGACACCGACGCCAACCAGGAGCAGCGAACAAGCCGCCGACAGCAAGGGCTACCACCGGAGTACGGGATTCTAGAAGACAAGGCGCGGAAGACCAAGGCCATGACCGCGACTGCAGCGACAATGACAACCGCCGCATCCCTGCCCACGATGGTCATGCATCAACCCAGGGAACCACCAATTTTTCATGGGTCATCGTTCCAAGACCTGGAGTCCTGGTTAGAAACATACGACCGTGTGGCCGCCCTCAACCACTGGGACAACGAAGAAAAGCTCCGGCGTGTGTACTTCTACCTGGAAGACACCGCAAGGACCTGGCTAGAGAATCGTGAGTCCACGCTCCGAACGTGGGATGTCTTCTGTGGCGCATTTCTGCAAACGTTCGCGAGCGTCGCTCGCAAAGAAAGGGCCGCTGCTCAACTAGAGACCCGGGTTCAGCTACCGAATGAGAAGGTTAGAATTTTCACAGAGGAGATGACCCGCCTATTTCGTCACGCTGACCCAGACATGCCTGAGGAGAAGAAAGTTCGTTTCCTCATGCGAGGGGTCAAACAGGAGCTCTTCGCGGGACTAATGAGGAATCCACCGAACACCGTCCAAGAATTTGTACCCGAGGCGACCACCATCGAAAAAACCCTTGACATGCGCACCAGACAGTATAATCGTCGCCTGACTCCAGAATGCGCTGCTGCTCAAACCAGTGACTCCGAAAACCTGCGTGAAACGATCCGAGCGATCGTGCGGGAAGAGCTGCGCAAACTGTTGCCTTCGGCGCAACCTCAAGTGGATTCGATCGCCGACATTGTGCGAAAAGAAGTTCGGCAATCACTTCGAATTCCCCATACACCGCTGCCCGAGCCAGAAACTATGAGCTACGCCGCTGCAGTGCGCCACAACGCTCCTCCCCGTCCACGCCAAAACGCCGCCCCGTCGCACTTCCGTCGCCAGACACCACCGCCGCCACCACCCCCACCGATGACCTACCGTTCACCAGCGGGCCAGCGCAGTGCGCCGAGGAAAACCGACGTTTGGCGCACCCCTGACCACCGCCCACTGTGCTACCACTGCGGCGAGGCCGGGCACACTTACCGCCGTTGCCAGTACCGACAGATGGACTGCGTGGCTTCGCCGTCGATGCACCACGTCCGCAGCCAGGAGAACGACCACGTGACATCGCCGACTACCTGACAGGAACTCGGTGGACACCACGAAGCCCTTCGCGTTCGCCGTGGCCCAGCCGCCGCACGTCCACCGCACCACCGACAGTACTCTGGCCCAATGCGGGGACGGTCTCCTAGCCCGTATCCGGGAAACTAAGGGCAGCAACCGGTGGAGGTGCGGTTGCTGTGCGACGAACTACCGAAGATCCTCCGACGACGCCGCGACGGAGCTTTCCGAACACAACGCCAACCAGGCAAAGCCCTGATGGCGAAAGCTCACTTACTGAAGGTGGCCTGACGACGCAACGTGGAAGCAGCGGAACAAGCCGACGCAGCCGTGACCCGACGCCACGCCCTAACTGTAATGCGAGACGGCGAATTAGCGACCTCGACGTTCTTATCGACGGCCACAGTGTGACCGCTCTCGTCGATACTGGAGCCGACTATTCTGTCATCAGTGGGTCGTTCGCCGCGAAGTTAAAGAAAGTTAGGACAGCTTGGAAAGGCCCTGAAATCCGCCCAGCCGGAGGTCATCTCGTAACGCCTGCAGGAATCTGCACAGCGAGAGTCACCATTAACGGCCGTATTTATCCTACAGACTTCGTAGTCCTACAGCGTTGCTCGAGAGATGTCATCCTTGGCATGGACTTCTTATGCCTCCATGGTGCTGTCATCAACCTAAAAACAAAATCGATAACGTTATCCACAGAAGAAGCACTACCGCCGCGCACGCCGTCTGGACACCATGCCTTGAATGTGCTGGAAGAACAAGTCACCATTCCGCCTCGCTCAAGCGTCATTATTTCAGTCGGCGCTCCTGAATCACCTGACTTCGAAGGCGTCGTTGAAGGCAGTCAGCATCTGTTGGTCACCCGAAATATTTGCGTCGCAAGAGGAATTGCAGAGTTGCGGGGAGGCAAAGCAACGGTTTTGCTCACAAATTTCAGCAATGAGTACAAACATGTGAACAAAGGAACAACGGTCGCATACATCGAAGAAATTGTCGAAGCCACCAGCGCTTTCACCCTCGCCGATTTTGCGGAACCTGCTCAGAGGCACCAAGCCCCTCCCATAGCTTTCGACGTCAATCCCAGACTTCCGAACGATAAGCAAGAACAGCTCAAGGCCCTGCTCCTGCAATACGAAGATTGCTTTTCGTCGTCATCGAAAATTCGACAGACCCCAATCACGAAACATCGCATCATAACCGAAGAAAATGCCAGACCACTCCGTCAGAGTCCATACAGGGTTTCGACGCGAGAACGTGAGGCCATGAAGAGACAAGTTGATGAAATGCTGCGGGATGACATTATCCAGCCGTCCAAGAGCCCATGGGCATCCCCCGTGGTGTTAGTGAAGAAAAAGGATGGGACCCTACGTTTCTGCGTCGATTATCGCCGCCTGAACAAAATCACAAGAAAGGACGTGTATCCTCTCCCACGAATAGACGACGCACTTGATCGGCTCCATAACGCCAAGTACTTTTCGTCAATGGACCTCAAGACTGGCTATTGGCAAATCGAAGTCGACGAAAGAGACCGAGAGAAGACGGCGTTTATAACACCGGACGGCCTCTTCGAGTTTAAGGTGATGCCCTTCGGCCTTTGCTCAGCGCCTGCAACTTTTCAACGCGTTATGGATACAGTACTGGCAGGATTGAAGTGGCAGACTTGCCTTGTGTACTTGGACGACGTCGTCGTGTTTTCCTCGAGTTTCGACGAGCATCTTCGGCGCCTTGAAGCTGTACTTCAAGCCATCAAGACTTCCGGACTCACACTGAAGCCAGAAAAGTGCAGATTCGCGTATGAGGAGCTCTTGTTTCTGGGGCACGTTATCAGCAAGTCTGGAGTTCGTCCTGATCCACGGAAAACAGCCGCCATCGCCGAATTCCCGCCGCCCACTGATAAGAAAGCCGTGCGCCGATTTCTGGGCCTGTGCGCCTATTATAGGCGGTTCGTGAAAAACTTCGCCCGCATCGCCGATCCTCTCACTAACCTTACCAAGGCCGACGTGGAGTTCAAGTGGGAAACGCCACAGGAACACGCTTTCCAGGAGCTTAAACATCGCCTCCAGACGCCTCCGTTACTTGCCCATTTCGACGAATTCGCCGAGACAGAAATACATACTGACGCAAGCAGCGTAGGTCTTGGCGCCGTTCTTGTGCAGAGGGCTGACGGACTTGAAAGGGTTATTAGTTACGCCAGCCGATCGCTATCCAAAGCAGAAGCAAATTATTCCACAACAGAAAAGGAGTGCCTCGCCATCATCTGGGCTACGTCGAAATTTCGCCCATACCTCTACGGCAGGCCCTTCAAAGTTGTGAGCGACCACCACGCCTTGTGTTGGCTAGCTACTTTGAAGGACCCTTCAGGTCGCCTCGCACGATGGAGCCTGAGACTTAAAGAATATGACATTACTGTCATTTACAAGTCCGGCAAAAAAACACTCCGACGCCGACTGTCTCTCTCGTGCGCCTGTCGACCAACCACCACCCGACGACCCGGATGACGACTACTTCTTGGGAACGATAACTACCGACGACTTCGCTGAACAACAGCGGGCCGACCCGGAACTTAAGGCCCTAATAGAATACCTCGAAGGCAGGACCGCCGAAGTCCCGAAGGTATTCAAGCGTGCACTTGCGTCGTTTTTTCTACGAAACGGTCTTCTACAAAAGAAAAACTTTTCACCGCTTCGGGCTAAGTATCTCCTTGTGGTGCCTTCAGCTCTGCGACCAGAACTCCTGCAGGCCCTGCACGACGATCCGAAGGCAGGGCACCTCGGTGTTTCTCGCACGCTCGCGAGGATACAAGAAAGGTACTACTGGTCGCGTCTTACAACCGACGTCACTCGTTATGTGAGGACATATCGGGACTGTCAGCGACGCAAGACACCGCCGACAAGGCCAGCGGGACTTCTGCAGCCAATTGATCCACCTTGCCGACCTTTCCAGCAGATTGGTATGGACCTATTGGGGCCGTTCCCGACGTCGGCTTTCGGAAACAAGTGGATCGTGGTAGCCACCGACTACCTCACCCGCTACGCCGAGACAAAAGCCCTGCCAAAAGGCAGTGCATCCGAGGTAGCTAAGTTCTTCGTCGAAAATATCGTCCTACGTCACGGCGCCCCGGAGGTCCTTATCACCGACAGAGGAACGGCATTCACTGCCGACTTAACTCAAGCGATCTTGGCATACAGCCAAACAAACCACCGCCGGACGACAGCGTACCACCCACAGACCAACGGCCTCACCGAGCGGCTTAACAAGACGATCGCCGACATGCTGTCAATGTACGTCGATGTCGAACACAAGACGTGGGATGCCATTCTTCCGTATGTGACCTTCGCATACAACACGGCGGTGCAGGAGACGACGCAGATATCTCCATACAAATTGGTCTACGGAAGGAGCCCGGCAACGACGCTCGATGCCATGTTACCCAACGTCACCGACGAAGAAAACCTCGGTGTGAGCGAGTATCTTCATCGCGCCGAAGAAGCCCGACAACTTGCGCGGCTCCGTATCAAGAATCAACAGACGACCGACAGCCACCGTTACAACCTTCGACGACGCTTCGTGGAATACCAGCCCGGTGAACGTGTTTGGGTGTGGACGCCGATACGCCGACGTGGACTAAGTGAAAAGCTTCTGCGACGGTACTTCGGACCGTACAGGGTGGTTCGACGTCTCGGCCCACTTGATTACGAGGTTGTTCCCGACGGCATCACGAACTCTCAACGACGCCGATCGCGACCTGACGTCGTCCATGTCGCACGCCTCAAGCCGTTTCATGCGCGTTAACAAACTGAAACAGTGTTTTTTTGTATTATTGTTGTATCGTAATTTATTCATTGTACTTTCTTGCATTATTATTGTACCTTCATCTTTAGTTAAAGCATCGAGACGATGCCTTTTTCGGAGGGGGGCAATGCCACGTTCCATTTCCCAAGTTTTTGTTATCGTCCCAAAACACCACACGATTCTCAGCGCAAACCGCGCCTGCAGTTTTCTAGAGGGTTCCGGACTGTAGTAGATCATTTCGATAAGATCACGCCCACTGTGCGAATGGTACAGATTGTTCTGGAACGCACGCCGCCGCCAGCGATAGCACTAGAACATTCGACGGCGGGAGTATAAATGCCGACGCGCTTCGCCGCTTGTCAGTAGTTGATCGAAGGCCGACGCTCCGTTCGCCGCTATCAGTCTGAGACTGCTATCTGTGCGAGACTGCTGCTGTAATTGGACTTTCTGTTTACCGGCACAGGTTCGCCCAAATAATCAGTTAAAATCCCAACACGAAGTCTCCTGTCTTCGGCCACGTCACGACCCCGTGACAATACGAGAGTAGACATTTTGATTATCTTTCTAAATCAAAAAATAAGCTTGCTTTGTTCACTTATCTTCGGACAAGAAAAGTACTACCAGCACCTTTAACGTTGCAGTCATGTGTCTTGACGCCGGTAGAAATGAACACCTTTCTAGAAGACATAGCGCAAGGTTTAGAACGCCGCTTCACTGCGAATTTTTCGGCTATTCAGTCCGTTCTGGTAAACTTGCATGAATTTCCAGAAGTTTCTTTAGCTGAATTGAATCAGACAGTATTATGCTTACCGAGGACGGCTCCCGGACCAGATGGGATTACGAACTCTATGTTGAAATGTTTACTCCAGGAATCGCCTAATCTTTTGCTAGAAATAGTGAATTACTCTTTTGGGAATGCATGGATACCTCCAGAATGGAAACTTGCCAAAATTGTATTGTTGCTAAAAAATGAAAATGATGCATACACGTTGGATAACATAAGGCCGATTGCACTGACATCAAACTTAGTGAAATTGGTTGAGAGAATCATCAATATACGAATTAATGAACTTATTACCATGAGGTCTATTCTAAGTCCCTGTCAAATTGGGTTCAGGGCTGGTTGTTCAATTTGGGATGCCCACGTTGACTTAGAAAGTAGGCTTCAATTAGCTCGGCTACATAAAAAATATGCTGCTTTAGTTACCTTAGACATCGCTAAAGCATATGATACCATGGAGCACTGTATTTTGATAGATCGATTAGAATACCTTGATTTTCCATCATACATAGTAGCGTGGGTTAACAATTTTCTCGCAGACAGGAAATTTTATTGTTTTAAAGATGGGTTTTGATCATCTACTCATACCCAAACGAGGGGAGTACCACAAGGCTCGGTGCTTTCCCCGGTGCTATTTAATTTACTAATGAGCACCATCCCACGTAAACAGGATATAACAACTTATGTTTATGCAGACGATATTGCATTTTTTGCAATGGCAGATAACATTCAGACCTTATATGAACGGCTGCAGACTTACCTTAATATATTGGAGAGCTGGCTCGATGGCAACAGCTTTTTACTTAATCCGAGTAAATGTGCCCTCCTTGTTTTCCCGCTGCAATACCCTGTGAACATCTCTCTGTCTTACCATCATGAGGATATACCACAGGTGGAATCTGTTAAATACCTTGGAGTAATTTATCACACATCGCTTAACTGGCGATCTCATATCGAATATATCGCCGGAAAAGGTGTGCGGGCCATTGGCATATTACGTAGGCTAAGTAACTACCGCATAGGTATGAGAAGAGACACATTATTAATGATATATCGCATGTGTGTTCGTCCCATTTTGGAATTTGGTTGTGTGCTTTTCTCTGGAGTTCCAGCTTACAAGTTGCGGCCTCTAATTCTTCTGGAAAGAGAAGCTTTGCGCTTATGCCTTGGCCTTCCCAAAACAGTCGCCAACAATGTGTTATATCTCGAATCGAGGGTCCCTCCGCTTTCTTGTAGAATTCGCCTTCTGACTGTTCAGACATCTAAGAATTTATGAATCACCATTACGACATTCAGAAACAGCCTTTATTTCCACCCCGGAATCATTTTTTCCTGCTAGATGGCCGCGATTTCACACGCCACAAATTATATTTGTGCAAAATTTACTGGAGCCTCTAAACGTACGTATATGCGACATCATGCCGAGTCGTTATAATTCAGCCCCGGTGGAAATTTAATTCGACGACATTTTTCCTAATAATGCCAAATTACCTCCCCATAATATTTTGGATGGTTTACTACAAGATCACCTGCGCCGTATTACAATGAACGTTATTATTGCTACAGACGCATCGCAATACGATGAAAAGTCAGGGGTTGGTATTTTCAGCCCGATTTTAAATTGGATTTTTTTCCCTTCGACTACCCGATTTCATTCCCGTTTTTGTGGCTGAGTTTCTGGCAGTAGTGCTCGCCTTACGCAAGTTAGATACAGCAATTACATCAGCTGTCATAATAACAAATTCCCTATCTCTCTGTGCAGCACTTTCTGTTGGTGCTGATAATCACGTAACAAGGGCGTTCCGTGCACTAGTACCTGTGCATTTGAGAAAAGTGCGATTAGTTTGGGTGCCTGGACATAAAGGTTTGTTTCTGAATGAAATAGCCGATTCCTTAGCTAAGTCGTCAATCAGCGAACCAATTCAACCGCTCTGTCCATCATCCGCTTATGTGACTGCTGCTCGATTCCGCAGACGTACGCTTATGCAAGTCTTTAAAGGTTCAGCACTAACAAACTCTACAGAATATCGCCATTTATTATATCCCTGGCGAAGAGACTTTTGCCGCACTCGAAAACAAGAAGTAGCTATCACAAGGCTGCGTTGCCAGGTACCAAATCTAAATTTCTATAAACACAGGTCTGCTCAGGCACCTTCGCCACTGTGCGCATTCTGTGATGAACTGGAAACAATAGAACATTTCTTTTTGACCTGCAGGCGGTTTAACACATTACGAAAAATCCTATTAGAAATACCTTTGCGTGGCATTGGTATGGACTTATCTCTGCCTGTCATTTTGTCTTTTGGAGCTTCCATTTCTGGTTTCTGTAATGGCACAGTATGCGCGGCCGTCCGGGACTATATTGATGAAACTAATAGGTTGACTAATTAACCAGTTTCATTATCTTAACATGTACACATTATTATATACGTATAAAATCAGATTATTGCTCTATTCTAAGAATAAATTTGTTTCTGTAAATATTTGTATGCATTACATTAAGCACCACACTTGCCTATAGGCTATCGGTAATCTTTCTGTTATACCTCCATCATTCTAAATCTGAACAGTAAATTTTAAAGCCACTCAATTCTTGGCCAATCCCCCACAGTGGGTATGCGCCACTAACAATAGGAGAACAACAACAACAACAACAGACGACACGTGCTCCGGTGTTCCCTTTAACAGTGGACCGCTCTGTACATATACTGCGGGTGTTGCGCATGGTCCACTTGATTATTATGTTGCTACATACAGAAGCTCGACGCCTAGGATTCATCACATACCTGAGAAAACTCACATCGACCAACACCAACAACAACACATCTTGAGCGAAACCCGCAATCTTGAAATGGGGTGCTTACTTGAATTGTTCATCATCCACCCTGTTTGTGATAAGACGATTGCCACAGAGCATTCTTCAAAGGCAAGCGCACGTTCCGCCTTTCGACTGCTTTGGAACACCTCGAAACAAAAGCAGCAATGGCTTCCGAGCACAAGGTTCCTACCATCACTGTGAGTGTTATTCTCTGAGAAACCGCCTTTATTTCAGGAATTTATTCGTGCCCTATTTAAGAGCTTCAATATTTTAAGACGTCGGAGCATATCCTAAGATTGCTTCAAAGTGGGTCCGATATTTTACTTATAGCCTATTGATTCTGCTTAGTGAAACACCAAAAAATCATCTACAAAGCAGGGGGTCTTACAGCGCTATAAATCGTCAAACTTTTAATATTATTTTTCCTTTTGGCACAGGCCAATACAAGTCAGTAAAAATCAACACAATTATTGTACCAAATATAAACAGCCTGTTAGCGCAAAGAATCTACTGCGCTTCGTCAACAATGCTATTGAATTTTTTTGAGCAGTATCCTTCCCTGGAAAGTGTCTATTATCGCTCGCAGGTGTTTGGAAGTGATTCTTACGCCTTTACTTGATTCTTTCTTTCTGGCTATGTCAGAAATGTGTAGTTGCAGTGGTAGGGTTTTAGTATTTGATCGAGCACATCATCAATTCTTAGAGACCTGCATTTGACCTGTATTTGAAGGAAGAATAACAGATTGGTAGGTTACAGTGCTGTACACTCTCCTGCTATTGAGATAACTTTTTTATTGTTTAATTTGGCAGAATCTGTGGGCTGCAACCAGCTTGTCATGCACAGTATGAAGGTTTTGCAGCACAAGCTCCAGCATCTTGTGGCAACACAATATTCCCGAATGTCTCACAATCTAATTTCAGTGCTTAACACCGCTTTTTACAAAATGGTGCTCAAGTTGGTAGTATAAGCCTCGCTGATAGGAGCCACTGCTGCCTTTCTCGTTGGGGCACACAAATGGGGCAAAGAGGGTGGTCATGCACATGGCTTTGCAAATGCTCTGTGTGGATCACCTTGTCACAAGTTGGTTGAAGCACTTTCCAAGTAATTGTCAAGACTTCATATTGCAGGTTCAACTCAAGACGAGTTGCCTGTAGACGAGGATTCGCTTAAGCATGCGAGGTATCCTAGGCGTAGAAGGAAGCTACAAACCATCTGAAGGGCTGCAAGAAAAGAATACAGCTGTTGTACTTAGCATGCACAGTGTTTTTCACTAACTCCGCTAGAAGATAGGGAGAAAGTGCTAAAGTCGAAGTAGTGTTTATGGCCCCTGGAACTTTCTGACCTACGCAGATTCATCATTCAAATGAAAGGAAGGAAACACTGCCGCACTCATCATAGTCAGAAATATGTAACCTGTGTTAAAAGCATGATGTAGACAATCACTGACATGCCGCAGGAGCTAAGGGGTCAGATGGGACGCTGTCCTAATGTGAGACTTCATGAAACCTTTTTAGCATACAAACAATAGTCACAAGGCATTTTCCAATTTATAGGTGGGATTGTAGGAGTCTATGAAGACTGTGAGTACTTGTAAGTTGGTTTATCAGGGGTTACATCACTCTGTTAATTTTTAAATATTACATTCAGGTTACGATCAACAGTAGAGTGGTTAGCATTCGAGTGTCAAGATCGGTTAGCTGTAGACATAGTGTAATTTTTAAAAATCAATACAAAATATTATAAACTTCGCATTATTTTTTCAACTTTTCAATTATTTGCAAGTGGTTACAGCGAATAAACGGTTGTGCCACCCGTCACCACGTCGATAGAGATACGCTTTACAAGCGGCAGTTGCTTCGACTGCAATAATAGAATCATCCTTGTTCTTCTCGGAGACTGATGTGAAGTAAATGAAATTCATGCTATAAAATGAAGAAACGTGTACTAATATACTAATGCTGCCTGAACCAAACGCAGAAGCTCGTAATAACAGACGCAATGAAAAAGGCTACGGCGATATTGGTGGCCCAGGGAAACACGGTGAAACAGTTGTTTAAACGAACAAGAGACCGACTCTCATTCAACGGATTTTTTTAGACTTAATCAAACAAAGCATCCTCATAAATATTCTAAGAAGAAGTAGTTTATACTATTTTTTTAGTTTATGTAGTGTATACATCGTATACACATTATAAATCGATATATGAAAGTGAGTGTACGCAAATATGACATATATGTGATTTTTGGTTGCATACAGTATATTGCATCGGTGTCACACGAGCACATTTGCTTGTCAGAAGAACAAATGTGATCTGATTACTTGATCACGATCAACAATGATCCTTGCTAAGCGGCGAAAATTAATCTGTATTGAGTTTTGCCGAAACGAGAGTCAAAACACCATTTGGGAGCCAGGTCATGATCAAAAGTGCTCGTGTGACACCAGTAGTGAACGTTACTTACGTTACAATTAGTTCGGGAAAGCACGCGATGGCAAAAAGGTTTACAAAAGAGAAAACTGAAAACAGTCTTCACGACAGACCCTGCTACTTTCCGGATCATGCAGCGTGGGAAATGGCCAGAAGGAACTGGTGGCCGCCGAAGGTTTTGCTTAGTTGTACACGGATGGGAAGGGGCAATGCAGCACACAAAGCCGACCTATACAGCCTCGCAGACTCTCTATAAGCTTAATTTTCACATTGTGAACTACTGACAAAGGGACCATGGTGGAACCCTCCAATATATCAGCGCCAGACACAATCACGTGCCTAAAACAGCCCATGATGCAAAACGTGACCCAATTTTGAAAATGCATAGCCTCCGAGACAATCAAAGCAAGTGCCAATTCTAAATTCTATCGCTCATTTTATAAATGGGTAATTTAAACATTCTACGTACAAACTATAGTGGTATCTTTATTCCTCTTTGCATTTTCGTTTTATTGACATATGATGAGTGTAACAGAAACGATCGTGAGGCCGCATCATAAGGGTGCAAAAAAATAGAGCAGGTGACGAGTGCATAAGTAAAACTTCCATTGCGCTGTAAAATGCTGAATTCCAATTTCTTTCTGGTCTGGTTTAAATTTTTGTAGTTGTTTCGGCAGTGCCCCTGCGCAGGGTGTTCATAATATAGATGCGGGTGTCCATTGAATAAACCAGTTAGTAGTTTGCGCCTGTCCTCGTATGTTTAAGTGTGTCTCTTCTTGTGTGTTGTGTGTAGTTGCGCACTCACGATGGTTTTTATACGTCCAAGCACCAACTCGCCCAACAGCCATCTTTTTTTGATGAGTGCAAATTTAGCAGAATTAGGCTCATTTTGGTGCTGCAAACTCCACTAAATGCCCTGTGAAACAGGGTCTGCTGTGGTATATTCACGTGTACCCAAATAAATGCGACCATATGCTTCAAGAACAGAATTGTTTGTGGCGTGACTTCAAACAGGCTTCATTGCTGCGAGCTTCATTTTGTGCGCTTTTCGGGGTGTTCGGAACAGGACTCTCTCCGAAGCAAGCCGGTAAAAACTTCGGCTCAGTGAGGTTGTACGTACACAGGTTGCTGAACTCATTTGAGAATCGACCATATTTAGTTAGAACCTTGAATGCGAGTCCGAGTGGATTGTACTCTTACTAATTTGAGTCCGAGGCAGTCCGGTTAAAGAGCCCCGCCGCGTTGGTCTAGTGGCTAAGGTACTCGGCGGCTCACCCGCAGGTCGCGGGATCGAATCCCGGCTGTGGCGGCTGCATTTCCGATGGAGGCGAAAATGTTGTAGGCCCGTGTGCTCAGATGTGGGTGCACGTTAAATAACCCCAGGTGGTCGAAATTTCCGGAGCCCTCCACTACGGCGTCTCTCATAATCATAGCGTGGTTTTGGGACGTTAAACCCCACAAATCAATCGATCAGTCCGGTTAAAGAAAGTTTTTGCCAGTGTAAGTTCAAAGTGCAAAACATCATCTTTGAGTGAGCCTCAGTGAGTTACATTGCTTTTTTGCCTACCCCTATCTACTGATTTTAAGCATTTCTGCGACTCTTGCCTATAGATGAACGTTTGCACTCACGTCTACTAAACAAAATTGTTCCCTTAAACTCGCCATCGAGGTTGCAGTATCAGAAGGCGCCCTGTATGACACCAATTACGTGAGATATTTGTATTAAAGAGCACTGACGCCATGGTGGACTCATGAGTCGATTGATTCACTCAGATTCAGATCAAGCCGTGCGTGTGCGTCTGAATAAGTCCGGGTGAGTAGTTTTTTGGTAAGTATGAGTTTCAGTGAGTCCGGTTGAAGAAAATTTTCATCAGTGTGAGCCCGGCTCGAGTTAAATTTTAATGCGTCCGAGTTCGAATGAGCACTAAGTGCAAGATATATTTCAAGAGTGAGTGTCAGCGAGCTGCAAAATTTTTATCAGCCTGTGGCGAGGTAGATGACTTATCACAGAAGACGACACTAACGGCGCGCAATCTCGCTTCATTTTCATCAGCCGAGTTTAACCCAATTGCATCACAGACTTGCACAATCAATCACTCACCTGCTAATGCTTAAGAAGCCTCGCTAAGTCATAGCGTTGGCCTGTGGATAATTAGTGCGTACACTTAATTTGGTCTTTTGCAAACAGCTTTTGTATTACTTTTTTGATGCTGCCTTGCATTTCTTTTTTAACTGTAGACTCCGTCCATGACGCTAAAAACCATCTTAAAAATAAAGTCCAAATCTGAACTTGTGCAATTTTGATTTCGATCACTGTTATCATCATCATAACACAGTAGCATGGGGCGTCTTAATTTCGTGTGTTCCCACTCTGCCTTCTCAGTCAATGGCGTCAAGTTAAGGCGGCCTAGTCAAGTGTGAGAAGTTGTTCAAGTGGGACCAATATTGATAGCATCTAGTGAAAAAAGCATAGTACCTACACGCTACAGCTAAGCATCATCAGTGAGCTCACTTTATTCGAATCTTCCTACACAAAATAACGTCCACAGCAGAGACAAATGAGCACGTAAGTGTATCATCGGTGATTTGTGGGGGAACTGCATGCTGTTCACAGAGCGATTTCAGCTTTATTTCACTGTTACAAGTCAAGAAACTGCATCTAGTGAACGGACGGTGATCTTCCGACTTTCCGTAGCCGGCGCACGTGTTGCCCTTTATACAACTGTTTGGAATTCGGTCCTCCAACTGAGACGACTCTGCAACCAGAAATCGACCTATCTATTGTGCAGAAGACGCTTCATGCACACTATACCCCGACACGCAACAAACCGTATACCTGCTACAACTTCGCTGCTTAAAGCGGCAAACTATATACGATTCACCGCTTTCCCCGCTGCCGAAATCCTATAAGTACATGAAGTAACAATTAGCAGCAGCACGACTAGATGATCACCCAGACTTTCCTAGGTAAGAATCACCTTTTGTGTGAACTAGCAACAATCGTTCACAATTGTCATGTACATAGCCCACCAAGTTCACCAAGCAGTGGCACACGAATTACAGCTCTGATTACCCCCAGCCTGATTGAGTAGTTGACAGTGTGGTAAGTGCAGCTAAGCTTTCAGTCAATAAAGCATTGAAAGTTGTTCATGAGATGCACTTGTGCATTATGCATCACAGATATGCACCACGCTGGAACGAAAAGGGAAGCCCACCTAACTGCTCACAGGCCAACATACCTACGCTGTCGACAACAAACATGCTGTTTGTTAAACCAACCATGCAGTAGCAGGCTTAGTAGGAAAAAATAGATTGAATAAGTAACTACTACAGAGGAAAAGCATGGGAGCTACCTTTACTGAAAAAAGAAGACTCCGTTAAAACTGCGACCAATCACGCCTTCATCGCCAAAGGAAAAATCGCCGTTGTGGGACTAGTAATGACCAGATCTTACAGCATTGAAGTGCACAGTAGCGTGCCAAGGAGAAAGGAGCACATTTGTGACACGTGTCTCAGTCGTTTGTGTTGTGACCAACGAGAAAAACACTGCAGTTCACCGAATGCATCAGTCGTCGAGACAGCTGCATAAACGTGGTGCTACTTCTACATTTACTACATAGAAAGCTGCATGAAGTCATGTGAAGAAAGAATGGCATCCCATTAGCTGCTTCGCCTCTGTTGTGTGTCTTCTTGCTCGACCTACTCGAGCAGGGAAATCACAATCGTTTGGTCATTTGTTCAACTTGACGTAAGCCTTACAGTCAAAGTGAAGCTGAACCAGGCCTCGGACAAAATGGCAAAAGGGCTGCAGTGGTCTGGTGTTATTTGTGTGCTGCATAGTGTGTTGTGCAGGCTTGGCATCTGGCATCTCCTTGTTGGGGTCTCTCAGATTTGCTGTGGGTGATATTGTTTGCAAATTAGTGAGCCCTTTTACGGTACTTCAATTTGTAGATTTAGTTTTTTTACTAACAACGCAGTGTGTTCAGCAGGCCTGCTATCTCAACGTTGGTGTCTTCCTGCGAGTATTGTGAGTAATCAGTCCTTGCGTATTAGTGTGGCTTTTCATCGCGGTGCCATTTGATGCTTATCTTTGCTTGCAGACAGTGTGTTCTACAGGCCTGTTGTTTCCTGTGTGTGCCATGAATGATAGCTCTGGCAGTAACAGACTAATAGACTTTTTACCATTGTTTAAGGTTTTGGCTGATGTTTACTTACACACAGTTATAAAGAAGGCATGAAGTGCTTTTTTGACGATTCAAGTTCCCAACAACGGTCTAAGTGCAGAGCACCTGAAATAGCTGCTCTATCGCATTTTCATCAGTCACAGATGCTATCAGATACTTAAGTAGTGCAAACAGTTGTCAAGGCAGCTTCGAACCAGAATGGGCACCCTTTTTACAGTGAAAGCAGTTATGAGACGCGCAGTTGCATGTTGTCTGCCACCACCGCTGGTGTCCATAGCCACATCACGTGAAACTAAAAAAAAAACCTTGCACCTATCACACATTGGACATTGAACCAGGGTCCGCTTGGTGCCAGTTTAATGATTATCACTGAATTACGCTGGTGCTTGCAACTTGTCAAACTTGCCTTAGGCATTCATGACCTAGCACCAATGGCACAGTGGGGATCAAATGCGGGTACGCTGGGCGCCAGCCAAGTATTCTACCACTGAGCTACTGCGGTGCTTGCGAATTGTTGTCAAGTTTGCCTTAGGCAGGCTTGATGTCGGGAAAGCAATCACAGTAATACAACTTATAAAGCGTTTGACAACAGTGAAAGAACAAGTAGTCGTCGAGCAATGCGGTTAGCTTAACGAGTGGGCTGTCCAATGCTGCAACTTATTAAAAAGCTTGTTCTGTTTCCCTATTAACTGTGGCACATAACCACTTCAGCCATATTCCTCATTGTTGTCAGCCACTGCATGAACAATTGGCACAAAATAGCAAGAGTTTACGGGATACCACGCTTCTCGAATGATGACGAAAAATAGTATAGTGAATGCCGGCGTACTAACGAAAAGTTTATTAGTAATGACCTAGTGGGTACCAAGCAAGTGTGCTTGCAGTAGTTACCCAATTAGCGTTTTGAAATCCCTCTGAAAGGCCGCTCTTCTTACTCTCGCTGTGACTGTGTTGCGCCAACCGTGCAGGCCTGACGTTTTTTGTCTGAAAGCGCAGCATTTCTATAGAATTATCCTGAGTTGGACCGTCCTCCTGAAGTTTCTGCGATCAACCCGCCTCATAGAACGCTTGTGACATTTTAGTGTGTGTGTGTTTTCACTTTCTCCCGCTCTTTTCTTTCTCTCAAATTCCATTTTCCGGAGCTTTCTTTCTCCCATTTTTTTTCTTCAGTGCAGGATATAAAACCAGACACTTGCTTTCTGGTGAACCTCCCCGCCTTTCTTCCTACCATAGCCCTCTCTTTCTCTCTCTAGCGTGATTTTACTTTATTACCATAATCAGTCACAGATTTTTCTGTTTGTAACTTTTGCTCAAATAATTGCATTACTTTTTATGTTACCCAAGAGTAAGGGCTCTGAGAAATGAAAGTTTTTTTAGCTCCATGGTTCCTATTGCTTCCACTTTCCTGATTCTTGCCAATCGTAGGGTATGTTGTGGTTGTCGCCTTGCATTATGCAAGCATGTAGGTGCCGTTTTAGTAGATCTGTTTGTTGTGTGTTTATTCTGAAATTACTTTTTAATGTATAATTGTCGTGATGCATCAATATTCAGGCACAGTTTGATTTCACAACTGCTTGCTCATCTCGTATTGTAATGGTTCCCATGCTATTTTCACAACTACACAGTAATAATTAAAATATACATGTAATTTGTAATCTTCAGGTCTGCATGCATACATGTTTAGATCAAGCCTGCCTACAGCACGCTTTTTGTAGCCTGAAAACTTTGGGTCTGAACCCCTTTAATGTGGTTCCTAAAAGGCTTGCCCTTGCACATGACTTTCTCTATGAATTACCTAGTGTTTAGTGCATCTAGCTACAGACATACCAGGGCAACGCGATATTTTCCGCCAAGTGATTGTGCCCTTGTGTTTCCTTTCTTTTGCCAATGCAGTCACTCTGTGTTAAGAATGTATAGTGTGGAGCTATAGAAGCCTAGTCAGGTGACTCAAGTTTTTCGTCTCCTGGTGTATGGGCTACCGTCTATTGTCAAACTAATACATAAATAAAAACACAGGATGCAGCTATATAAAGAAATCAGATTCATAGAAGGGTTAGTGCGTGAAGAACCTAGGCTGTATTGTTGTTTGTATTGTTTGTGCTTCTTCTATTGCTTACTCAACCATACTAACTAGGCACTGTCAGGTATTATTAAAATGAGTACTCGGAGTTGAAAAAGTTCCCATGTGTGTTAATGGATGTTTCAGTGATTATGTTCCCCATGCTGTGTCTACGTTCACTGTTAAACATGGGCTTGATGTCTATATAAAATGTTGATGCAATGTGAATAATTGGTTGTAGTTGCCGCATAATAATTATCACGTAAGGCAACGTGATAATTTGAATGTTGTTGCCAGAATAAAAACATCACGTTAGGGCAACGTGATTATTTCAATGTTGCTACAACATTAAAAGCACTGGGTTATGGCAACATAATGCTATAAACGTCCGTGCAATGTTATATTTTACTGTCTAACGTCGCCTCACATTTGTTGCATTCAATTCATGTTGACTCAACGTTCTGCATTACTTGGGTCATCCTCATGCTCATGCTGCAAAATGTTTTTACTTTAGAAGTTCCTCTACCATAAGGTGTACCGCACAGTCTTTTCCTACGTTTACAGCTAAGAAGAAAATGTCATTTCTACAGTTTACAGCTCAGACCATTTGGTGCGCTGTGTTTTAGCCTTGCCCCCATTATTAAACCGCACTCACATGACACTACTAATCCACGTATATTCCAGTAGACAACCCTGCTTATTCTCATATGCGTCTTAAGGCACCAGCGATGATTTGTGGGGTTTAACGTCCCAAAACCACCATATGATTATGAGAGACGCCGTAGTGAAGGGCTCCGGAAATTTCGACCACCTGGGGTTTTTAACGTGCACCCAAATCTGAGTACACAGGCCTACAACATTTCCGCCTCCATCGGAAATGCAGCCGCCACAGCCGGGATTTGATCCCGCGACCTGGGGGTCAGCAGCCGAGTACCTTAGCCACTAGACCACAGTGGCGGGGCTTAAGGCACCAGCTAGATGTAGTTCGAAGAGTATGTATGTCTACCCAGCTACACTCATGTGGGTAACTGTTGGTTTAGACATTCACTCAAAAAGAAATCAAAGTAATTATGAAAGGCAGAAGTTGTGATAGAGTTAAATTATGTTTCAACTTGGCGATGCGGCTTCAACATGAATTTTCGCGGCTAGGTCAAAGCACTTGTCATCTCCTGATTAATGATTCCTAACTTCAATAAAACAAATAAAGTTTGTGTAACAATATTTTTAACTGTTCCCTTCATATTTTTTTCAGAGTGGAAACAAGACTGCAGCACGTTTCGAAGTGTCTACGAGAACTAGTAATACACATGGAAAATATACTGAATAATTTTGAAGTGATACTACGGGCAATTATTAGGTCAACGTTGATTGCGGAAATTGCAGTCTAGAAACCTTTCAGTGTTACTTTTGTTCCAAGCAAGCGAGTGTTTATAAATAAATTCCGTTTAAGTGGTTTGCACCGGGTAAGCGCACTTCACATCACCTGCCTCAAGCAGAACGTCTCACGTCACTGTTGTCGTTCAAAACGTTGTCGGGATTTACTGCGCTGCCATCGACACTGTTAGCAGCAGAAGGAAAGCAGTGAGAGCCACAGCAGCAACAACGGCGATTGAACAATTTCATGCCATAGCCTGTGAGACGGCAGACTTGCTTAGTTCAAGTGGTCCCTACTATATGGCATGACCTGTCCAGTGCAACCAGGCGAAATGTGAACTTTTGAAGCATTCGCGCGAATAACCGGAATAGCGTCTGCTGTTTCTTTTTTTTTCAGAAATGAAACAATAACGAAGAAGCAGAATTTTATTATGTTCCTTGATGCACGGAGAATTATTTAGCGCAGCTAGTGTATTGCTAGTGATTAAAACAGGCAGTAACTTTCACGTGTTTCAGACAACTTTGCGAAAGTCGCATGCATAGCGCATAAGTTCTCGTCTATTTAAAATATCTTCATGGTAAGAGGGCACTTCTGTTGGTGATGTTATTTGAGAAGTCATGCATTGAGCTTTCAATCTGACGTAAATTGTTATTAGACTTTATTGTGTCTTTGAATACCCGACGTGATGTGTGAATGGACAAGTGTTTTATTACAATGCAAACTCTTGTACATTTTCTGTAAATAGTGTAGCTCATCATTTGCACAATTTCTCAATAAAGGAATCACTCCTCCAGCTTTTGTTGTACAATCCTGACCAACCTAATTAGGTAGCAATTAGAGTGCTTCAATTGCTTAGAGTGCTTTCAATTAAAGTACTTTCAAGAAATCTGGGCCCATTGGTTGTGAGTCTCCAGGCCTAGCGTACGAGAACTGCAGTATGACCTCCGTTTTTACTCAGTTTAGGACACCTAGGGAGACAGAAACTGAAAACCACGCTTTTGTAGTACAAAAACACAGGGGAATATAGGTGTATAACTTTTTCAGAAATAAAGCAGTTGTGTGTCTCTCATCCGTTCATTTAATGTGCTGTTTCTTTTTGTGGATAACATTAAGGTACATGCTGTATTCTCATGTTGCAGCTTGAAGTCACGCTTGTGAAAGACAAGTTTTCGGAAAGTTTGGACACTATATCACTTTCATAAATCCTTCCAAAAATAGTTAGAGCATAGAGCAGCTATTGAGGACCGGAAACAGAAGTGAGGGTGATGAAGTGGAAAAGAAGGATGTGCTAGCGTGAAGCGCGTAGAATCAAGCAAGGGGTGGAAAAAAAACTATAGTGGAGAGGATAAATTTTACGATACGGAATAGACATATATTCTCATATGAGCCATATGTCACATACCCAATAATCTCGTTGAACACATATAAATGACACGTTTACTCGTATAAATATACAAGAATATTCGATATGTGTCTTACGATAATTTTCAATAGGAAAAGCCTGGGCGTGTATAGTATAATATAGGGAGTGGACAAATGCCAAGGTTAAGAGGAGGGAAAATATGAGAGGAGAAGGCCCAGTGGTGGAGAATTCGTGCCCCGCATACTGATACGCTTTTTGGTAACAGAAAAGGTACACATTTTTCGTGTGGTTTATCAGTGCGTCAACATGCGTCTTGGAATCACCTGCACATGTTTCACAGACAGGCCGCTCTTTGTTTTAAAAAAAGATAAGTATAAAAAATGCCATACCCACAAACTCAGTGATGTTAGAGAAGCTTGGAGGGAGGTGCACGGGGTGTTTCTGTGTTGATATGTGTTGTTTAACGTCCCAAATTAACCATATATTCTGAATTTGAGAGACACCATAGGGGAGAGCTCGGGAAATTCCGACCACCTGGGGTTATTTAGCGTGCGCCGAAATGCGAGCATACGGGCGTACGGCACTTTCGCCTCGAGAGAAAATGCTGCTGCCGCATCCGTGATTAGATCCCGTGATCTGCGGGTCAGTGGTCGAGTACCTAAGCCACTGGACCAGTGCGGCGGGGCCCGCGGCGTTTCTCGGCGGGACCATTTCTGTTGCAAGGCTCTTTATTGAGCCGGCGCATCATGTCTACGTCGAAGACAGCGTTCGGGCACGTGCCGCCACCCGCACTGCATTGTGCTGGTCACGACGATCGGCTCCTCAACCGCCCGCCGTTTTATGCGCCGCCATGCAGCTCATAAATTATGGAGGGGCTTATTTTAGGTAGACAACAACTTGTTGAAATAAATTATGTTTGCAGTACCACTAATACGTTTAATCAGGCGTGCCGCAAATGTCAGCTGTATGTCCTGTACGTTTTTAAACTACATCTGTGATGTGGGTGCTGGTTTTTCTCAGCGAATGGGCAAATAGCTATAAAACTTTATACACTGTGTATGCGAAGATAAGCTGCGCTAACATTTGGCTGGAACTCAATAGCCATCTACAAAAAAAGTTATTGGTGCGACGATTGGCAAACAAAACAGAATGCGTCGAAAACTATTTTCATGCGTATGACACATAAAAAGATTCGTTATCTTATTTTCAGAGCAATGAAGGTGCAGTGTTTGCTGAAGTAAAAAAAAATGTCATCTACCTTGATATTGATCTTGCACTTAACTTGCACAAAGCTGACAGAGATTTTTTCTACTGTGCAAAAGCTCAATGTCGGAAACTACAAAAGTGCAGTTTTATTATATCTCTGCAGTTCCTATATGGTTATTAGTGTTGTAACTTTACTTTTTGGAATTCCGGGCGTTGTTCTGCAGCTTGCTATTTCACTTTGTACTGCTGACTGTTTGCCACTGCTGTCAAGTTAACTCTTTCTTTACCACGCCACAAGACATCGTTCACCGGTGACTGATGATCTCGCGCCCCTCTTTTTGAACAAATGCAACGTTTCGGGACCTTTAGCGCCATCTACGTAATGGTACACAAACTAGAATTGCTTTTTTCGCTGGCTTTGCGATTTTACAGTGGGGCGGCGATTTCAAAACGGCACGCGAGTTCAAATACTGAAGCGCACGAGAGCCGCGTCGACGTCCGTAACAACGCTGTGGGTGTTTCCGAACTGTGGGCCCTTGTCCGGCCTTGCAACAGGTGGCTGTGGGTCATTGTCAAGCTGTCTCTTTCGAATGGCAGCTCTTCCCTGCAGCTGTCCTTCCTCAACGTATTGATGCAAAAGAAACACTATAATAATAATAATAATAACAATATTATTATTATTATTATTATTATTATTATTATTATTATTATTATTATTATTATTATTATTATTATTATTATTATTATTATTATTATTATTATTATTATTCACTTCGTCAGTGCACGTTGGAAAAGTTTGTAGTAAAGCCATGCTTAAACTTTGGAAGTAACAATGAAAAATACACCACGCCACCCTAAGAGTTAAAGCGACAGTAAACAAACGACTATTCTTCCAGTACTGACCTACGCAAGTCATCTATAGGAACCATACACTGAAAGAAATGCACTAAAAGGTGAGTGTACACAAAACGAAGCCTTATAGTTCATTTTAACGCCTATTCCTCAACACAGCCTGTCGGGGAGCTCAGTGACAAAGGAAGTCTAATAATGGTGAAACAGAAAATGCAACTGAAAGGACCCTTAATGGCAAAAGATTTGTTTACGACTTTTCATCAACATCAACGGCAGCAGAATTGGCAGCACTTCGTGCCGCGTCGCAATATGTAGTTGATCAACCTACACGCAAGTGGACTATTTTCTGCGACTCGAAGGCGGCACTGCAGTCTCTACTATCAGACTTACGCCGTGGACCACACGAGCAGCTGGTACTACAGATAGCAGAGGTTATACACCACCTGACTGAGAAAGGGCACCAAATTACATTTCAGTGGTTGCCCAGTCACTGTGGAATCATCGGCAATGAACGGGCCGATCAAGCTGCCCGCTCAGCCTACACAGAAGATCATAAACTGCGACTACCACTTTCTAGGACAGATGCTGCACGAAAGCTCCGCAGACTTGCTCGCCAGCAAACCACATCGCAATGGAATCAGCCACACTTCAAGCATGCCCGACTGTACTCGCTTGACCCTACGCTAAGTCTTCAAGTCCCGTCGAGGCTTCGCCGAGCAGACCAGACCCTGTTAGGTAGGCTGTGGTTGGGCGTTGCGTTTACCAATGCCTACGCTTTCCGCATTGGGATGGCCGACACCGCAGCCTGTGGCCACTGTGGCAAAGAGGAAACCATTGAACATACTCTTTGTGAGTGCCTAGCATATAGTAAACAACGACTATGCGTTCGCAAGGAACTCAACAAATTAGATGATCAACCTCTGTCGGAGCAGGGAATTTTGCAGTATCGTCAGGATGCGACTTCACAGAAGAGGGCCCTGAAAGCGCTACTAAACTTTTAGATGCGGAGCATCTAATAATCGAGGCTTGTAGTGCGGCGCCGTCCGCAAGCTTCCTCCTCCTTCTTCCACCATCTGTGCATCCCTTCCTCCTCTACACACCGCGCGCGCTTCACTCCTCCACCATCTGTGCACCTTCCTCCTCTACACACCGCGTGCGCTTCTCCTCTTCACGAACATTCGCTAGCTGTATAATGTAGCGCGCATGCGCCGTCACGCTTCGAGAACATCGGCAGCTGACGCGCGCGCATGCGCCGTCGCGCTTCGAGAACATCGGCAGCTGACGCGCACGCATGCGCCGTAGCGCTTCTCCCCCTTCTCGAACATTCGACAGCTGACAGTGCATGCGCCGTCGCGCTGTATATATACTCAAGGTCGGTGCTCGCTCGCTCAGTTGCCGCTCGTCGGTTGGTTTGTACGGCGCGTCGACGTCCGAGGTCGCAATGATCGACGTCCCTTCGACCAGCGCCGGCCAAAGTGTTGGCGGAACCGCTCAAAGTTCGTCGCAATAAATAAACACCGCCCTTTCGCATACGTGTCGTAAGTGTTCACTCATTTAACACCCCTCCTACAACCACGTTAACCAATTTAGCCAGCGACCCAAGTAAGTCGCAATTTAACACCCCATTTCACAACCACGTTAACCAATTTAGCCATCGACCCAAGTAAGTCGCACTTTAACACCCCTTTAACCAATTATACGCTCCGCATCCTCCTCAGTGTTCCCCCGAGGGAAGCTGCGGGCAATTTTTTTTGCGATCG
Organism: Rhipicephalus microplus; assembly: GCF_013339725.1. Classification (NCBI taxonomy): domain Eukaryota; kingdom Metazoa; phylum Arthropoda; class Arachnida; order Ixodida; family Ixodidae; genus Rhipicephalus; species Rhipicephalus microplus. The sequence goes on from NC_051165.1 coordinate 91,955,265, forward strand.
ACCGGGCTTACTGAACGGTTGTAGCTAGGACGCCCTTCCTGTGTGTGTTTTCGTTTTTTTATGAGTGCGCGTGCGTTTTTTTTCTCTATCTAACCCCTCTTTCTTGCCCCTACTTCCCCGCCCCCAGCGCTGGGTAGCAAACCAGATGCCAAAATCTGGTTAACCTCCTGGCCTTTCCTTTCTCACTCTCTCTCTCTCTCTCTACGACTTTTCACTAATTTGTTTCATTGCATCTGATAATGCCAAAATAGAGTCGTAAATACTGTACTGCTTTGTATAATATGGATAGCATTGTTAACTTGGAACCATTTTGCATTGGTTCGAAACACTCACCTAAATACCATGGGAAAGTAGCACCTCCTAGCGGGGTAGCAATTAAGACCACATGCACTCAAGATTCAGTGATGTTTAACGCGCCGTTTTCAGATAAGACGACCCACGGGTGGTGAAGAATAAAACTCTGTGGGTGCTTTGAGGGTGTTCCCCTCATAAGTAATGCCTGGCGTAAGCAGCCAAAACTACGTTTAAAGCAGCTAACAACAGAACAAAAATGGTGATGAACAATAGTCCCTGTCAGGTGCCAGCCGTGGTATTGCGCGTACCCCACAAATGTTCTCTGATGCCGACAAAACTCGCTTGACCTCTGCAATGTCATGAGGGAGCGCCTGTCTACATCATACCAGAGAAAATGTCTATGGGAGCTGAATATACTAATGAGAACGCACCCTCGCTGTAAAACAAAATTAAAATATCTTACAAGCAACGCTCGTTACTAAATAATTAGTCAGACGTTACAAGAGGCCCTGCATCCAGGACTATTAGTAACGCAAGCATCATTAGTTTTCATAATTGGTGACAGGAATTCATTATTCAAGATATGTTCACTTGTTTTACTGTAAGGAGAGTACAGGGTTAAGCTAGACCACATCTTACTACAGAACTTCACCGCATCCAGAACAAAAAACACGAGACACATTACACCACTTAGCCACATAACAGATTTATTCTAGCATTCATTTTCGTTTGAAGTATCGGTGACTGCAATCAAGAATCTCAATACATAGTTGAATGTAGCCATCCGAAATAAGTTTTGAAAAGACTTTGTGAGAATATTTGTGGCTAAATCACATATTTCTTTCAAAAGATCGTCCTTCAATTATTTCGCTGTAGGCTGCCGATTGATTGAATATGTTTATAGTACTAAATAACATATTTTTTTGTGGTGTGAACAAGATTTACTCGAATATGTTACTTTTTTCTTTTTGTATCCGTAAAGCTCTCACGAAAAGCCACTTTATGGAAATTGTTCCATGAAGGGGCAATATTTTAGTGCGCAAGAAACGCTTCGTTATCAACGTAAAGTAGTGGTCAGCTGTGGCGCAAACATTAGTGTACGCGGCAACTTCGACAGGGAGTGTTGCAGATGATGGTGTTACAAACTAGGAGGTCCACAATGTTTGAAGTGCAAACATTAAATAGAAAGACGCCTTGGAAAAGAAAAAGAATGTACGAAACGGCTTATCAGATACTGAAAGAAAGAACAGAATTGTGCTCTTGCGAAAGAGCTTGAATCACAACAACAAACTGATGGAAGGCCCTGTGCTTCATAGTCTCTTTGCTGCAGCAACAGATTGGGTTATTGAAACTGTAAAACGATCGATAGTGCAAATAAGGCACGTTTTCTGTTTTTAGATACACAATATATGTATTTTACTATTGTAATAATTATAAAACACAGTTTCAGCCTATCAGGCTAGAGTACACTATTATACTGCATAATCTGCAGTTTCCGCGAATGCTTCATTTTTTCGCTTTGAAGGTTTTCTGCTGTGCTTACTGACCCCAAATCTGCTCAGAATCATCCTAGAAAACCTGTAAAAGTCAGAAAATTTGGAGAATGAAACTCATAGAAAGTCTTGTTTGTGCGTGTGGGTGTTTATGTTGTTTTGCCACAATTATGATTTATATTGGTCTGCTGTAACACCTTAACTCGCGTTTTACACGTTTCAACTATAGTAATGGTTCTATTCTGTGGCCATAACGGAAAGCAACGCATGGTTATAAGGAGCTTCGCTTCTAAAAAGGGTGTGTCAGTATGTTGCCACGCTGTGTTCGTGGCAGAATAGGAGACAGAAGAAGTGATTGGCTGCTGTGGCTCAGTAAACATAAGCCCACCTCTGAATGTAAATATTTATCAGATTACTTAAAAGAATAAGCCTATTTCAAAATTTGAAATAAAATTTTATGATATTTTCTCCTCTAATACAAAACGAATGCCCCTTCGATATTCAAATAATCAGTTGCAAGATTTCTTGACTCCTCTGCCCATAAACCCCGCAGGGGCGCCTGCGCAAGTAGGCGTTTAGTGTGTAGCGGCACCATGGACCCGAGCTAACGGGGGAGTTTCTACTCCCTCCCACGCCTAGCCGTGCGTGGCTTTGCCGTGTCCGGGGAAAAGGGGATCCTGGGGGGTGAGCCGACGCTGGGTGATTGGACCTTTAAGGCCCCCTGGCAGAGGCAACACACCCCTTTGGCCCCAGCTTCACGTAGACGGCACCCCTGGGCTGACCCACTCAGGGGAAATCGGCAGTCGCCTTTTCCTATCTCTCTCAGCCTACATCTTCGTCTTTATCTCTCACTACCTATCTGTCCTGTCTTCTACTCTCTTCTGTTTACTTCCAATTTTCCTGGCGGCAAGGGTTAACCCTGTGCAAATAGCCTACCTTGGTCTAGGCGCATTGGGTTATGGCAGTGTTGTACGGCTGACGTCTGCAAACTTTCAGCACCTGTAAACTTGCAGCGTCCCCTTGTTGGGCTCCGTGGTGGGTGGCTGCCAACGCTGCTGAACAAAAATAAGACCGGCATGCATGGCGCATTCCCTCTACTATCTGATCGTACCGGCCTAAAGCGGGTACGGACCGACGACATAAATCTCTTCAACCAGCCAACAGAAACTTTTCCCCATTTCCACGTCATTCACTGTGAAAAAACTGAAAAGCAAGCCAGGACCGTCTCTCCTTTCCTAGTTTCTAAATGTCTTACCGAAACTCTTGGCACAGGATACAAGGTAACCAAAATGGCTAGTGGATACCTTCTCCTCAAAATCCGTGACAAAGAACAATTTAAAAAGCTAGACCGTCTCTCAGATTTCGGTGGCATACCAATAACCGTAGCACCACATAGATCAATGAACACAACTCGCGGAGTGGTATCTGACATGGACTTACTTCACTTGAGTGAGACTGAACTTTTGGAGGGGCGGAAGAGCCAAAATGTCACTAATGTACAGAGAATCATCATCAGAAGAGATAATAAGGAAACACCGACAAAACACTTAATACTTACATTTGCATCCAGTAAAATACCGGAATCAATTCAAACAGGGTACACAAAGACATCTATCAGGCCGTAGATACCAAACCCTCGTCGTTGCTTCCAATGCCAGAGGTATGGCCATGGCTCTAAAACCTGTCGTGGTCGCCAATGTGGAGTCTTAGGCCACGTGTCTGAGAACTGCAAACAACCGCCACACAGTGTAAACTGCGAAGGAAACCATGCCGCATATTCACGCTCCTGCACATACTGGAAAAAAGAAAAAGAAATAATTACGTTGAAGGTGAAGGAGAACATTACATTTAAGGAAGCACGGCGAAGAGTCGCTCCATTCTATGGACCTACATACGCTGATGCGGCGCGTCTGGGGGCACCGCCGCACCAGCCCTCGCCACCCCTCCGGCCCGCGCATACCGAGCCGGCAGTTGTGGCACCTGCCCCCAAGGCGGCTGTAGCCCAGGCTACACCGCCTACTCCCAAACAGAGACCGGAGACTCCAGAGTCTTCGGGTCTCAAGGCCTCCCCTCACCAGGCGAGGCCCAAAATCCGAACTAACAGCCCGCATGTGCGGGCATCCAGTGCCTCCGAGGAGGCAATGAATACGTCGGCACCTTTGGAGCCGAAAGAGCGGCATGGCTCCTTGGAGCGCGCCAAGAAAACAAAAAAGCAAATAACAGACCTGGTGATGGCCCTGTTAAGTGAACTCAAACTCCCCGTCTGAACAGCCACTCGCTTTCCGTACACACAGCACTATTTCACATTCACCATGAACACTCAAATTATACAATGAAACGTCAGGGGCCTTCTCAGAAGCCTTGACGACATCCAAGAACTCTTACATGAACACTCACCAAAAGTGCTGTGTGTACAAGAAACACACCTTAATTTAAAACACACAAATTTTCTTCGTAAATACGTTATTTTCCGAAAAGACCGTGTTGATGCTCTGACATCATCCGGAGGTGTTGCCATCATAGTGAATCAAGGAATAGCATGCACACACTTACAACTCCAAACACCCCTTGAGGCAGTGGCTGTTCGAGCGGTTCTTTTTGATAAACTGATCACAATCTGCACTATTTACATTCCTCTTAGCTATCAGCTGCAAAAACGCGATTTACACTCTCTAATTGATGAACTTCCGGAGCCTTATGTTCTCCTTGGAGACTCTAATGCGCATAGCAGGCTATGGGGTGACTCTCGGTATGACGCGCGAGGTCGACTGATCGAACAGTTCCTTATCTCGTCGAGCGCGTGTCTCCTAAATCGAAAAGAACCAACCTATTATAACCTCGCTAATAACACCTACTCCTCCATAGACCTGAGCATAGTATCACCATCTCTTGTGCCTCTACTCCAGTAGAAAGTTGTCAGTAATCTGTACGGAAGTGACCACTTCCCCGTAGTTTTGAGCACAACGACAGTAACTGAGTGTCCACCACGTGTTCCCAAGTGGCTCATAAACAGAGCCGACTGGGAACAGTTTCATACTATCGCTTGTCTAGGTTGGAATGACATCTGTACTTTGAACATTGATGTTGCTGTGAACTACTTCACAGCGTTTTTGATTGATGCTGCAACAAAATGCATCCCACAAACAAATGGACACCCTGGAAAACGATGTGTGCCATGGTGGAACTCTGAATGCCGAAACGCAAAACAGAGCTTGGAAGCTGCTTCGGAACTCACCGACAGCCGAAAATCTTGAAACCTTCAAGAAAATAAAGTCTCAAGGCAGGAGAACGAGTCGGCAGGCCAGAAGAGAAAGCTGGCAGAAGTTTTTATCAGGGGTTAATTCATACACACAGGAGGCTAAAGTCTGGAACATGGTCGGTAGGATAGCAGGAAAACAAGTACACACACTTCCACTCGTAAACACTCAGGGTGATACCTTGGAAGATCAGGCAAACTTCCTTGGTGCACACTTCGAACAAGTATCCAGCTCGTCCCACTATACTGACACTTTCCAAAAATACAGAACAAGAATAGAAAAGCAGAAACTCGAACACAAATCCACTAGATACGAGGCATATAACCAAGCTTTCAATCTAGCTGAACTCCAAACATCTCTAAACTCCTGCAGTACTTCTGCCCCAGGTTGTGACCATGTGATGTATGAAATGTTAAAAAACCTACCAAGCGAAACCCGAAAAACCTTACTTTGTTTGTACAATGCTATTTGGTTTTCTGGCACTATTCCTACCTCCTGGAAAGAGGCTATTGTTATTCCCATTTTGAAAGAGGGCAAGGACCCTTCTTTACCCTCAAGTTATAGGCCTATAGCACTTACAAGCTGCTTGTGCAAAATCTTCGAAAAAATGATAAACTGCCGACTTGTACATCTTCTTGAAACAAATAATTTGCTCGACCCATTTCAGTGCGGGTTTCGAGAAAGTAGATCCACCACAGACCACCTTGTTCGTATCGAGGCACAGATCAGACACGCGTTCGTCCATAAACAATATTTTCTCTCTGTGTTCCTCGATATCGAAAAGGCTTATGATACTACATGGCGTTACGGAATTCTAAGAGACCTGTCCCACCTTGGTGTGCGCGGAAGAATGTTTCATATAATCGAAAGTTACCTGTCAAACCGGACATTCCGTGTCCGTCTGGGCAGTGTGCTCTCCCAAACATTTGTCCAGGAAACAGGCGTGCCACAAGGTGGTGTGCTTAGTTGCACACTTTTTATTATTAAATTGAATTCTTTGCACTTGTCCATTCCCCGCAATATGTTCTATTGTACATATGTCGACGACGTTCAGCTTGGCTTCAAGTCATGCAACTTGGCCATGTGTGAGCGGCAGGTTCAGCTGGGTTTAAATAAGGTCTCCAAATGGGCAGATGAAAACGGATTTCGTTTCGACTTAACCCACAAAAAAGCACGTGTGTCTTGTTCTCTCGAAAGAGAGGCATGCACTCGGAACCCGACATTCAACTGAACGGGCAACAACTGTCCGTCAAAGCCGAGAATAAATTCTTAGGCTTAATCTTCGACAAGTTGACCTTCGTACCCTACATAAAGTATTTATAAACAAAATGTTTAAAAGCCATGAATGTTATAAAAGTGTTGTCACGTACTACGTGGTGTAGTGACAGGAAATGCCTCATGAACCTGTATAGAAGCCTTATTCGCACCCGCTTAGATTATGGGGCCATTGTTTATCAGTCAGCAACTCAAAGTGCTTTGAAGATGCTGGATCCCGTGCACCATTCGGGCATCCGCCTTTCTACGGGTGCTTTTCGCACCAGCCCCGTAGAAAGCCTTTACGTTGAGTCAAATGAGTGGTCGCTTCATCTGCAAAGAACCTACATGTCCTTTGTATATTTCCTTAAGGTGAAAGCAGACAAGTGGCACCCCTCATACTCTACTATTATTGACTTGTCGAGCTCCATTCTTTTTCAAAACAAGCCTTCAATGAAGCAGCCCTTCTCAGTTCGCCTGAAGGGTCTAGCTGAGGACACTGGAGTGTCACTCGAACACAGTTTAATGGCTCCTGTAGCATACCCGCCACCGTGGCAGTGGCAGACTATAGATTGCGATGTGTCTTTCCTAGAAGTTACTGAACATGCGCCTATTGCCCATATTCGAACATACTTCTTGGAACTTCAACACAAACACACGTCCTGAGTTTTTTACAGATGCCTCTAAGTCTAACTCCTCTGTGTCCTACGCTGCTGTTGGCCCTTCCTTTTCGGATGCTGGCCCTCTACATCCAGGCACAAGTATCTTCACAGCGGAAGCTTACGCGATACTTGTGGCAGCTAAACACATCAAACAATCACAAATACAAAAAGCAGTAATTTATACAGACTCCCTCAGTGTGGTAACGGCTCTGCACAGTCTTAAAAAACAAAAAACCCTGTCCTCGTTTCACTTTACTCCATTTTATGCACACTCTACACACTCAACCGACATGTTGTTGTGTGCTGGGTGCCAGGGCCCCGTGAGATTTAAGGCAACATGATGGCGGATCAGCTTGCTGCATCCGCCCACGAAAGCACCGCCATTACACCCACATCAATCCCGGCCCTTGATCTTAAGCCGTCTCTCAAACGAAAACTCAGGGACTTCTGGCAGAGCAAGTGGGATACACACACACAAAACAAACTACACGTTATCAAGCCACACCTTGGCCATTGGCCACCAGTATCAAAATCACGTCTAACAGAGGTAACACTAACAAGACTCAGGATAGGACACACATACACGACACACACACATCTTTTGTCCGGTGGTGATCCACCATTGTGTGATAAATGTGGTGAGGCATTAATAGTTCGTCACGTTTTAATTCAATGTAAACATTTAGACACTCTAAGAGGACAACACTTCCCACTATCCTACCGACAACATATACCTTTACACCCTGCAATGTTCGTCGGTAGGGAACCGCTTATTAGTCACAAATCATTATTAGCGTTTTTAAAGGAAATTCATAATTTTCATATCATATACCCGGGCATACCGTAGCACGACCTCTCTAGAGAGGTTTTTGCTGCGGTGGCTACACAGGAAAGCACTTGCCTCACGGCCCTTGGACGCAAGGGTATGAACGAGTGAGGTACTTGTGCTAATGCCATACATGTCCACCACCGTTTTTCATTATCACTAACTTTTGTCACCTATTCACATCACACACACCTTTCACGGCATGGTCATGATTTTATTACTTGTATGTTTTTACCTGCCTTATTGCGAGGACCTTTATGGCCCTTATACAGCCGCTAATCACAATCATTCTCCACATTTTTTGTCCCATGAACTGGCGCTCTTTGGCCATCAAATGGCCCTTGCGCCAAAAAACACCTTATATCATCATCATCATCATCTGCCCATAAACAATATTATTGCGACAGACGCATCCGTAATTAATGAAAAGACTGGAGTAGTCATCTTCTGTGCTTCTCTCGACTGGTCTTTCTCAGTTCGATAACCAGTATATACCCCTAATTCAACACTGAAATATTTGCTACAATTCTAGCACTGTGTAAACTTCCTGCAAGCGAACAAGAAGCAGTCATACTTACTGATTTTTTCTCAGCATGAACTTAACTATATGAAGCAAAACATTTAACATCAATGAGTATGATGAGTAGTTTATTACCAGCAAACCTGAGAAAATTCCACTTGCTATAGGTACCTGGCCACTGCGGAAATTATCCAAAAGAGACGGCAGACTCCTAACCCAAACGATCTTTAATCGGACCGCTCTTTCCTATTTTACCTGATTTCGCCTATAAATTAGCACTCAGATATTGAAATGCTTGCTGGCCCAAGGAAATGAAAAATTTATCATCGGATAAAGTCAGAAACTTCGTACAACTAAAATTTTGCTGGAACAAACAGTGGTCTGTATCTCGGCAGTTAGAAAAACAATCACCAGACAAAGATGCAGAATTCCGCACCTGACTTATTACCTACATAAAGCTGGACTAACAGCATCTCCGTTATGCCTCTTTTCAAAGGAGTTAAAATCAATAGATCAATTCGTTCTACTCTGTCACCGATATTCTTATCAAAGGAAAACATACCTGATTGAACTAATTCAGAAGCTAGGTTTAAAGATAAACAAGGCAGGTTTACTCTGCTGTGTGTGGGTGCATAAGGGCAAAGAGAAGATTACCTTGTTAGTCTATAGTTATTGATATAGTCAGCTTAGAGAATACCTCAATGCCTGACTCCTAGCTCGTGTAGCAGTTTCATAGATTTTTTACCGTTTGTTTTTCCTTCATACTGAAGTTATATTTAATGATTTTAAATGCATAACTAACTCAGTTTATGATCCTTACGCCCCATTCTTTGCCGATTCCTTTTTATGGACGAGCGCCGGCAAAGCAAAAGGCTTATCATCGTCAAAAGAAGAAGAAAGGAAGAGGAATAATTGGTGGCGTTTTCCCGTTTCCGTTACGTCCTGGCGAGTGGCCTACGAAAGCTGAGTGAGCACTCAGGGATTTCACGTAGGAGTCGGGCGGATCTAAACGTTAGCGGTTGTTTGACCAATTACAGTTTGTTTTACTAGCTGATCTGATGACAAATTCTCCAGGAGGCGCCCTGGGGTGGCCTCTGCCTCTGTGGGCCTCTCTTCCAACTAATCAAATGCAAGTTGAGGCAGTTTTTTTGAAGTGATGTAAACAATATTTCTGTAGCGCTAGGGCCACTGCATGAAGGATTCATTCGGCTTACCAACCCAAAAACGGTACAAGGTGAACTCCAGTCGGCCACGCGCCACTACCTTCATATTACTTATGATCGGTAGTTTAAAAAAGCTGGGATAATTTGTAGATTGCATGACTAAACTTGTTTGCATAATGTTCTGAAATTGTCAACATTCGGATTGATGAAAGTGAACGCTTTCATTCCGCCACACTTTGCATGCACCAAGGGTATTGTTCGTGGCGTAGATGCTAGCTTAAGCCCTGAAAAGACACTCGAGAAGCTTTTCGTGGCATCTGCAATAGCTAGCTACTGGTGCAACAGAACAGCCGACAACAAACGGATCCTGACTGTGTCGGTGATAGCCACATTTGCCGGTATGGCATGCCTTTCGGAAATTAAAGTGTTGCCTTTGATTTTTAGAGTATACCCGCTTGCCTCGCGTCCCTTACAACGTCGCTACTGCCGGTGCGATGGCCATAATATGGGAGGATGCAAATCTGCTTTGCGCTCTTGTTCTTGTGGTGAGGGTCACTCCTCGGACGACTACTCTGATCAGATCCTCAAGTGCTGCCTGTGTAGAAATACACACACGGCTGATAACCCTACATGCCCAGCTAAAAATTAAGAGATAAACGTCTTGGAGCTAATGGACAAAAGGCGATGCTCACGCGCTATTACAGCGACAAAAGAACGAGAGAACGATTATACTTGCGTAACTTCACGTCACCAAGTATTGATTGAGGCGAATATTTAACAAGTGATCGCAAAATCAGTCGAGAAAGCTATGGCGAAACTGACGAAACGTATTGTAGAGACTGTGTCGGAATGTCTTAGTGGGTTATAGCATTACAAATGGGGCTAATGACATAAGTGGGTAGTGTTCACGCGGTTAGTCACAGGCAAGAAAATGTTCCCTCACAAGTATAAATGATGTTCAGACGATGGTCGCGCAGGAGGGCCCTCGTTCCTGCTTGTTTGCAAACGGCGGTAGCTCTTCACACTCACGAGCTTACCGTACAGATTTACAGTATAGTGCAGGCACGGACGTTGACCCTGCGCAGAGAAACTAAGAGCTTCTCCCTTAAAGGGGACTAATACCTCTTCTAACTCCAAGTAAAAAAAGGTTATGCAACAGGTCAATGCCACACCTTATATTTTGCAAGAGGCTGTAGCCTCTGTGATGCTTTCGTCACTGGAAGATAGATGAGAGCACTGCAGTAGAACTGTTGATCAGTATTTGCTGTTCTACAGATCTAAACGTTTTATTTCCCAGATTCATCTGGATAATATGGTAAAATAAGCTTGGTTATAGTCTGAAAAATTCTTTAGTCTCCCTAATTATCAACCTTTACAATTCGATCATCCATCCAGTGGAGGGGTTTTGCTAGCTTTTCTGTCTAATAAATTCTGTCATTGAGCAGCAAGGGGCCATCCAGCAGGCCCAAGAAGCTCCCGCCGGGTACTGCCTGTCAGTCCCTACCTGAGAGACGACCGCTACGCGCTAAGCGCGTCCTGCCGGACTGAAATAATGTTTTTTTTATTTCATTCATTCCATAGAGAAAAGATATCCTTTAACTAATGTCTATATAAAGTGAAATATTGGCCACAGAACTGACTCTTCCAGGAGATGTCAATTTTTTCCCGTAATGCATATTGTTCTTTGGGTGTGTTATATCCCTTTCACACGGGAAATCTAATGTAAATTACAACGAATGAAATTTATTTTATTTATTTTCAATACTGCCAGTCTCACTTGGAGACCAAAGCAGGTGGGCATACAGATAACAACGTGAGTGCAACAGAATACACGCAGTGCACAGTACAATGGCATGTCATACAAAGAAGTGTTCTCTCTAATACAACATTAGTATATACAACGGAAGAATCAAGGTTAATACAATCCAATGGAACACAAAGAAGCCATTAAAAAAAGAATTTGCATGAATATGAAACCTTTGCTTTCCCTTTTCATGGTTGGGGCTTATTTCCTATCGCGTCACAAAATATTGATGATGATTCTATGGCAGCTACTGTTGGGTCGAGGTTGTTCCACTCCCTAACTGCTGTAGGAAAAAATGAGTATTTAAACGTGTTGGAGTTGCAAAAGTATTCAGTTAACATTTTATCGTGTTTATTACGCGATATCCGGGATCTAGAGAAGGTGATATATTTGGAAGAAATTATGTTGAAGTGGTTGTGCAGAAGGCTATGCATGAATTTTAACCGAGCTTGTCTTGCTCTGCCTGCCAGTGTGTCTAAACCGGATGATGCTAGAAGTTCAGTGGGCGAGTCAGTACGTTTGTATTTGTTATGGATGAACCGTATCGCTTTTCTTTGAACTTTTTCTAGTTGATTTATGTTAGTAATATTGTGAGGGAACCAAACAGTGTTAGCATATTCCAGCACTGGCCGCACAAAGGTTGTGTAACTGAGGAGTTTGATAGGAGTGGGAGCAGACTTCAAGCACCTTTTAAGAAAGAATAACTTACGGATAGCTTTTGAGGATATGTTGGCAATGTGTTTGTTCCACTTGAGGTCGGTTGCTAGGGTAAGTCCTAGGTATTTGTGTTCATAAACTTTAGTTAGTTCAGTGTCATTAAGTGAGTAAGTAAATTCTGACGGGTTCTTCTTTTTTGTCACCGTCATTGACACAGATTTGCTGGTATTAATAGACATTTGCCAATTTCGTTGACCTAATGTCATTTTACCTGCGCGCTGTCACACGACAAAAACAAATGTCCTTTTAAAATGATGACCATGACCCTGGCTCTCTCAAGCCGCGGCATTGAGCGAAATAGATACGTACCATATTGTGCATCTATCTCGTTGGTACCCTCAAAAATACCCTTTTTATAACTAAAACAATGTTGCGAAATTACATGCGCAGCCGTTCACTAAATTTTTCACCAGTACGTGGCATATTGTCAAGCCAGTCAAGCAGCCAAGCCAAGGGCCATTTGAAATTTGATACTGCGGACAACATGACGAATAGTAGATACACAACTAATGCTCTGGCTACCAAAAGAAAACAGCGTCGGCTATAGCGTTTAGTCACCACCTGGGTGGCCATGCGGGCCAAACATCGAAGCAAAGAAATACTTTTGTGTCTTGCACTCGAAAAGCAAGAACAGTTTCTTCGAGCATGCTATGACGCGTTATGCGCCAACTTGTTTACGATGACGGCTATTGCGATTCAGCTACAGCATCTGTACTGGCGAGAGCGGTGGGCCTTTCAACGCAACGAAAGGTACTTTGAAGACATGTTGCCGCACTTGGGTGATGCGCACTTGAGGCTGTCCCTCTTCAGAAACGGCCAAGAGTGTTTAGTTTGCTTAGAAGTGCTCCACACATCTTTCAAACATGACTTGTTCTTCATGAAAGGGTAGCTTCATTTAAAAAAAATTAGTAAGTACATTAGTCTTTGCTCAAATTTTAAACTTCATGATTGAAGCTCCTCCTGTTCAGACAATATATACATCACGGGCATAACGAGTCGGCTGCTCAAATCAAGTCAGTTGTGCTAGTAACAGCACTCAGAATTATGAAGAGTTGAGCCAACTGGTAAATATTCATTCTGAAAAACAGGGCGTGCTAAGACGGACACAAGGTGGAAGTCAAGACGCCACAAGCGTCGAGTAGCAACTGAAGATACGCGTGAGCGGTAAAAAAGAAAGGCACTCAAACCTTTTTAGAAATTCCCATGCAATGGGTGGGCATGTGCCGAGGCATTTGCATGCTTGCTTGCTTACTTGATCCTTTCTTTTGGGGCTCTCACCCACTAAGGGAGATTGGCTAAGAAGCCGGTTTATAATGCAAGTCAGTACCTTTAGGTTTTCCAGGCTAGGGGAATATGATTGCTTTGTTTTGAATGTTAAAATAATTTTGCACAATGTAAAAAGAGGGGGGTAGAGAAATAATAGAATTTGTTGAATATGTGAGGAGTAATCGTTATATGAAATGCTTCTGAAGGTTTAATCAATAAAGTGTAACAGCTAAATAATAAAGGGTACATAGGCTAGTAAAATTCTAGAACTGATCATTGGCTCAGGAAGGTAATCTTCTTGTGTTACATAGGAATTCGCAAAGAGCATGTTTTTTCGCCGTTTGCGCACATCTTTTTTTTTTCGTCGGTATTCGTGGTGTCATGACTTCCACTCTGTTTTCATTTTAACACCCCTGTTTTTTTAAAGAAGCTGCAATTTTATTGACTTGCCATTTTCTGAAGAATACTATTCAAACACTATTTCCTTTCGCCTGCTTTCTCTAGAAATTTTGTGAGATGTTCGAGAGCTTCAAGCTCCTGTTTTTTTTTTTGAAGTTTATATAAACTGCCTCATCAGATTTCGTTCTTCAACAAGCTGCGCCAGTGAGGTGTCCTTCTCACTTCGCCTGCTCTCCCTTGCGGTGTGCTTCGTAGGTTGTGGAGCAGCTGGTGCCGTTGTCGCGTTTTTTGCAGGTGTCGTGGGAACACTCGGCGTAGTGCAAATGCCTTCAGCGACATCAGTAGTGGTAGAGCTGGGCACGTGGCTGGGCTCTGCTAGTGACTTTGCTGGGCTCAGCGAAGCAGACTCACCACTTGTTAATCCGTCTGATGAGCCGAAAATTATGATGTGAAGAATCTGAAAGAGGGAAAACTACTGTAGATTTTATTCCTGCAATGTGTGCAACGATTCAAGCAGGTACATATGTGAACCGTCATTTTAGAAAACTACTAGACTCCTTTATATACGTCATAATTAAGGGTATAATTTTTTACGGTACATAAACACTGTGTGTTTGTGAATTCAGAACAAGCTTCTGCTTGAAACATTCACATTCCCAGGCTCTTGTCGTATGCAATTGCAGAAAAGCTAATTATCCTGACAAATATCTTTCCAATCAACTGTTGGGGGTGCTCTACAGTAAACGTCCACAATGCATACAACATGCATGTTGCATTCACCTCATCTACAGCCTCTCTCCAGTTGCGCAGTCAATTTCTTGTTAGGCTTCTGTCGTTCACAGGCAGTGCACCTTGAAATCTATGGAGGTCCCAGTAAAACTTCCAGTTAAAGCCAGCTAGCCCTGTTGACTTTTTTCTGGAGATTACTTTGTAACGGCAATCAAAAAGCATCAATACAAGACATCCTTTTGTGTTTTCTTTTTTTACTGGCAAATAAAGCGACGCATGTGCTTGGTATTCCTCGTCACTTTTGGTATAAAAAATTGAGCGCAGTAAGTTTGGCAGCGCAGCGAATGTGACAGCAACCATTCGCAACTCTATTGGAAGGATAGCTGCAAAATATTTTTTATCCGACTTCGTGTAGAGAAATTTGGCAGCTCCCGTTTCGGTTCTGCAGCGGTGCAGATTCACAGAACAAAGATACACGCGATGCCTGTATGGCATAGGCACCGTTCAGTCGAGTTCACAGTCTGACTGCAGAGCCAGAATACACGGCCTAGCGGATAAAAAAACACACCCTAAAACGGCATTGGTGAGAATGACACGCGACGAGCGCGTCTCGCGCACTGTATCCGTCGGCATACACGAGGGACACGAGCACCCATCTCTTTTCTGCGTGGCCCTCATGGTGAATGTCAAAATCTTTGAGACGGGGCACAGTGAGTAAAGCACCTCTCTCTAGTGAGTGTGCGGTGCCCACAGGACATTTTCGAAGAGAAAGGAACAGATGCGAGGGCTCCAAGAAACACAGTTATGAGCGCGCTGGCGCCCCTCGCACAGACACCAAGTGCGTCTGTCACGGACACAGGGTGCACCCTTCACAGAAACTCTACGCGTCCAGCGTCTCTGTGGGACGCCTTAACTTTCTCCGATGGACGCATGTAGTGTCTCTTGGAGGAATACCAGCAAGGAGGGCCAGAAAGCACTGCCGAAAGCGTAGTGCGTACATAGCAACACCAAAAATTGGCAGATTCCACGAACGGTGGAATCTGATTCCACTAACGGTGGAGCGAGCACGCGCACCACGTTTTAACGCACCGCGTTATCAACTCGCGCACAAACTTCCACCAAGCCTTACACAAGCTATATTCAGGTTATCCTCACCCTATGCCGCACGGCCGATGAGAACATGTCCAAAACTGGCAAAGTTTCGCATATACACAAAGGTATCGCCAAAATTCTGCGTTCTTGTTCCACAGAACACACACTGACCACCGCTTACCACCCTCAAACAAACGGACTCACGGAACGATTTAACCGTACTCTCACAAGTAACCGTACTCTAACCTTGCCTTACCTTACGCAACTTTTGCGTGTAATTCATCCCGTCATGACACAGCCGACCTTTCGCCGTTTTACTTATTGTACGGAAGAAAATTGACTTCATCGCCGGAAACAGCTGTGACTGGTCCCGTTATCTAGGGAGGCAATCGCCGGTCTAATTCCAAGGGTCACCTTGTCAGCGCCACGAAAGCACAGGCAATTCAGTTGTGGTCCTATTTGGTGCGCCAGTGGACGCCGGCTGTGGTCGAACAAACGAATCAGAGCCGAGAGGTGATAAGCAAAACGAAAATTGTATTCTCAAGTAAGGCAGATGAGACAATACACAGCTTTGCACACTCGGAAATATTCCGATACAGTATGTCACCTTACCAACAACGGTCTACACAGCACGACCAGCTACGCTCAAATCAAAAGACCCTGACAACGACACGCGCTACATTGCAGTCAAATATGCAATAAACAACCTAGATAGAGTTTAAATTTTTGTCAAACTATTCTGTCCAAAGTTCTTGGAAGAAAGCTGGAATGATACTCTTCCTGGAATCACTCACTCAAGTCCAGCGCTGTTGTCTTTCCGCTGTTCCCGAAGTTTCTCTGCCAAGAAACATCGCGTCTTCAAATGTCCACACTTCAAACACCAACCTTCTTCGCCGGGAACACGTGCTTCTCACGCGTAGCGATTTGAGGACGCGTCTTCGCTCGCTGGCGGTAGACACACACTCTTCTGCTTGTAGCACAAGCCTTCACCCTTCACGCGGAAACACTCTTCATCGCCTGCTTTCTCACCGACGACAAAAGTCTTCGCCCGATTGTGGGACAAATCTACGCCCACTGGCGCGAAATTCACTTCATCTCCCGATCATCACTCTCCGCTGCTCGTTTATTACCTTCGCGCTGGGTTATAGCCGTTTCTAATTGTTTCGCCAGCGCGATGCACAGCCAAGGTTTTCGAAAGGGCGAAACGTTTCAGCAACCGTCCATAACACGTGACGCAACTCTGCATCACCACGCCCCTTTCCTTCAAGATTTTTCCAGCAATCTTTCGCCGACCGGTGCGAGGAGGCTGGTCGGCAAATTGGTGCATCCGAGGGCGAGACTCAGCGCGCCCGAGGAGTCCTCTGTTTGTTTTCTTCTTTAATGCCGTCTTCAGAGGGCGAGAATGCGGCGCCAGGTAGGCGTCTTTACAAAGGCGAATGGATAGACCCCCCTCCCCACAATGCTCTGCGCTAGGCGCGTTTACGAGGCTCTTGGACGCTGCGCCCTCATTCGTTTGTGCGTGTTGTCGTGAGCAAACGTGGCTGCGCCCTAGACGATGCTGCAGGCAGCTACCAGGCAAGACTGAATAAGCGTGCTGCGTTCGCTGAGGCAATCTTAATTGTGAAAAATGCCTTGCGATCATTTGAAGGCACGCGTAAAAGCTTCAAGTGTGCCGAAAAATGCGGTGAGCGTGCTTCTATTGACGCGGCACTTCACTGCCATCGGCAGTGTTGGTCCGTTTTCTACAACTGCAGGAGACACCAAGAAGGGGACAGTCGAATCCAGTGAAAATTAAAAAGACGCCGAGATGCTCGTATCAATACGTTCTTTTTTTCTGTGCAGTTCCGTATAGAGCTATAAAATGCTTACCATCGGTGCACTCAACTTCGGAAACGGTGTTTGGGCAGACGCAGCTTCGGTTACTAGGCTACGCAGCAAAAGCACGACGTTTGCTGAGGCTGCAAAGTGCCGTTAGTGCGCATAGACTTGAGTGGATTAAATTAAACAATAAAAAATTATTGTAGAACTCACAAGTTCGATTGTTTGTCGAAAGCTATGAAATAATAAAAAGTACACCTGTTTATTGAGGCTCGACTGCAATACCGCTAGGTATTTTAGTAAAAAAATGTGGGAACCTTCAAGATCAAGTGCTCACAGTAAGCATCATATTGCAAACCAATGCAGTTAGGGGGGGAAGGACTGCAGTGTGTAGATCAAAACTGCAATCCGAAATCGTTAGTGGTTTGAGCGTGCATTCTCGACACGTCAATTCATTGCAACTGTCCTGTGAATGAAGATAATAACCAGCAGCAGCTAAGTTGCGCATAGTGTTCAAAAATGCACCCTCCTCGGCATTTCTCTTTCAAGGCAATGCGTGTTTGCGTAAGGCAAATGAATTATGATAGTGTGCTGAGTGCACGTGACCGCCAATGCTCTACTAGCTGGAGGGTTGTGAATGATCATCTTAATAACAGTTTATAATCTGTTGCAGCACCTTGATGAAAAATTACATGAGCTCTTTGCAACGCTGCTAATTCTCACTGCATGCAAAAGGTTAAAAAACAGCATTACACCTCAGATTGAGAGGTAATGTGTGATTTATGTGGATTATGCTGTCAATATTGCCATATTTACACTAAAGCGTAACTAACAAAATGGTACAATGTTTTGCTGTGGACGCATAGTTGATATGCATTCTTCAAAAACATACTGAAATTTTGGTGATTTTGGAAAAGTTAGTTCACATTTTTCTTTCAATGCATGCTAAATTTTGGCCTATAGTACAAGTTTCTAACAGGTGGTATGTAAAGAAACTGCGCAATATACAGAGACAAAGCACTCTCCTTGTCTTCATTTCTAACTTCTTTATTTTATTACCTCAGTCCTCCTAGTTCCCTTTACAAGATATGATTTCTCTTTTGCAAACGCTTAAGCTTGCTTCACTTCAGCATCACTTGTTTTCAAACCTCCTGGGATGATAAAGGGGTACTGACAGCAAAAATTTTATTTTCTTGCGGGAAATAAGAGGTCCAGCTTTCAATGACCTAGAAAATGTTCTGCAAATTGCAAGTACACTCTGCAAAACTAATAACAGTATGCCTTTAAAAGCTATTTTCCATTTCTGCAGTGCCCTCACATCGTAACACAGTTTGAGCTTGTCTTCATGCGCTTGTGGGAGAAACCGTAAAACTGCCTCGGCTGCTACGCTCTATGGCTCCAATGCTGACCCCAAAACAATCATTATGATAGTTTTTGTGACGCCGAGTGGCCATTTTGGTACCCGATGTCTTCATATCTACCAAGGCTGCGGCTTGAAGTCCCTAAATTGCCTGATGTGTCATAAGAAACCTGACTTTACTACAGGAAATAATGCATCTTTTCACGATTTTACTTGCTCTTCACTTGCTCAGAGCCATCTTTGTATCCATTAGGATTCGCATGGCCGAGTAAGCTCGCCTTCAAAAAGTAGTGTTGTACTCCTTTAGAATGTTGGCTGTGGATGCCAATTGAATGATGCCGTTGAGGACAGCGTACCAGGCAGTCTTTCAATGTCCCTGCTCACTTGCCAATTTGACCAAATAGAATGGCCCCCTGGGACTCATTGTCGGGTTTCATAATTCTTTTATTGCTAGCATACAGTCCCGAACCTCAATCCTTGTACAGACGTATTCCATTTTTTTATTGTAAACATCCTTTTCACTCTATTACTGTACTCATCTTCACCTTCTTTACTTCTCTCTTCTGTCATGCAGATGATTACTTCAACTCACAGTCGCTTTGGCTGGAAAATATGTTGCTTTGCAGCAGCAGTGAAAACTGTGTTCATGAATGTTTATTCCTTGTTTTTTTTCCCACTCCTACAATGGCCTCATTGAGGCTGCATTATGTTAAAATATATAAGTGGTGCGCACTTTAGAGATGCTTTTTAGGGCTTTGTATGATGAGCTACGTCATTTACAGGCAGCTCTTAAACCTTTCTGGGAAGTCTGGGCACATGCCTGATTACCGATTTATGTCTCACTTAGCTTGCTTCACTAGCCCATTAACTGCTGAATGAAACGGAGCTGTAAACATGAGCGCAATTCGCTGTTGGTTTGTCATTTATTAGATTGATGACTCTGCAAACCTGGTTACTTCTCATTCACTATTACTATTACCTTTTTGTTTATAAAGAAGATGAGACTGTTGGTATTCTCTTTTCTGCTTTTGCTGCCACCATTTTTTTCCAAGCCATACTTTTTTGAATTTTACATTATTCTTCGTAGCACATGTCAATGACCTCCAATGGGGCAGAAAAGCATTTTGTTTGTACCATTTCTTCTGTCACCTGCCTAAACATTATCTCATTATTCTGGCACTTGTGATATGATTGTAGTCTTCTGGTTGTGTATTCTTTTATGCGGGATTATGTGAACTGCTTGGTTAGCTTCATGTACGTCCACGAGATTCCGTCATGACCACTGAAACGACAGCAGTCATGATGAGGATTGAATATTTTTTTGAATTAGCGTGAGTGGCACAGCTATCAATGCTGCTTCGGTCAGTTTTAAAGCTTCAGTTTCTTCTCAAAGGTTCACAGCGTTTACTGTTTTACGCATCAGCCGGTGCTTCTTTCGCTGTTTATGAGCAATTCACTTCCGCTTCCTTACACGTGTACAAGCTGTAACCAACCACACAAAGTTAGCAACAACTTGGGAACCTTTCATCTCACAATTAAAGTATCGCTCCTATTGAGCATTGCGATTCATCTGTATTCAGCTTGAATGGAAGAACAGTGAAGTAGATTATGTATGGGATCACGTCACATAATGTTTTAGCAATGCAAACCTGCCTATGCTTTCATTCCTTTAGCTCAGTCTTTGATTTAGGCGCTTGTGCAGCTGTCGGTTTTTGTACTTGATGTTATGCCAACTCTGTGACTTGCTCTGTAATGTTGACTCACCTAAAAGTGCAGACTTCTGCGCATGCAACTGTCCTAAACAACAAGTAGAAATGTCACTAGACGGCAAGTTGCTGAATTGTAAATTGAAAACCATTTTGTTCTCTCCTCCCCCCCCCCTAGACCCACGTAGAGGCTGGTCTCCGAATCAATGTGGACCAGTGACCACAGCTTGAATGCTGCCTGGTAATGCTGCTCGGCTCATTGCAGTACAGGACAAGTACTGTAATGAGGACACCATCTGCCTCGGCGGGCTTTTTCTGAAGGCATTTAGTACACATAATTTCTCATTCTTCTTTAAAAGAAATTGTTGTGCAACATAACATTTGTTAACATTCGAAAATGTAAAATGAACCAATATATTGCCAGAACAAACCTGCTCCTATTGAGACTACCTATTTACATTGGATAAAAATGCAAAGAAAGTTTGTAGAACTAATTGTTTTTGCTTTCACTTATCCTTAAGCAAGCAAAATGTGTCCTATTAAGCAATTTGCAAGCACGGTTACACAACAGTACTATCGATCATCAGAGGTGAAGGCAAAGTCCGACCCACCTCAACTTCTCGAATGCTAGGTGCACTTATCACTGAGCAGTGACTTTATCTCAGCCACGTTCATATTCGTCGAATCGAAGTGCATTTTATAGAAATAAAGACAAGGCAAACTTGTAATATAACCTTAATTAGAAGTGGTAATAAAACAACGTTCAGCGACTATACATGGCTATGAAAAAATTGGCAGCAGAATGATGAACGAAAGGGACATTAACTATTGATACACCAGACAACACAAATCTACATGAGTAATGAATATAAAGATAACTCATACAGCAACAGCTCTAAATGTAAGAAAATGCCAATATATAAATACAGATTCGGTATGATTGCGAATAGAGATGTTCTTTTTTAAAAGTGTATTGACAAGTATTTAGAGCATAGTGGTATTGAATTCCAAAATCTTATGGCAGTAAATATGATAGTGTGTTAGACGAAATAGTGCTTGTATCTGGTAGTAAAAATTGTTGTTAAAGGCAAACTGTGTGAAATTAGCACTTACCAATTGAATTTTAGCAAGAAATGGGCTATTACAGAACCATTAAGACACTTAAATACAGAATTCCAAGTTTATAATTCAATAAACTAAACACTGTTGGTACACTATCTTGCTGAAAAGTGGTGACACGCTGTTGAATTAGGTACTGAATGTTAGGCTGTGAATGGCTTGCATTTGGAGACGTTGCAGAGGGAGAATATGAGATAGATAGGTGTTCTCTCATGACGTGATGCAGCACGTAATATGACTGTGGAGAAAGTCATAGTATAGTTTAAGCAAAGTTGAAGAATGGCCGTGCTTTACTAGTGTTCCGATACCACGAGCTGTCCTCTGTCTAATAAGGGAAGTGTGATGATGGTACTTTAGCTGGAAATCTAGTACTACTCCCAAGAATGAGAACGTAGTGGTACAAAGATGTCTGTGGCTATTGATATCAATAGCGGGGATAGCCTAAAGAGCGTTATAATTAGAATGGAAGACGATAAACTGTGCTTTATATCAAATAATTTTAAACCATTAGCTTTGCACTAGTTCTTTACCAGTGATATTGTTCAAGAACTTCTGCTCTGCAGTTATAAGAGCTCCTTACATCTTATTGTTTATCCCAAAAAATTGGGAACCACAAGCAGGCCATTGTCAGCAGCACGTCATTGGTTCAATTTGACATTTGTTTTGAAACATTCGCTCTTACACTATGCTAGACATCTAGGGATGCAGGTTGCTCTAAGGGTCAATAGGCTTTGTCTCAAGGTCTCCCTTAACAGTGGCATTTGTATACTGCTCGCCTTTGCCAAATGGATTCACATTAAATAGATAGCTGTTAGTATTACATTTCATGATTAGGCAGTTGTTAGTCTGCACATTTCTAAAGAAATGAAATTTAAACTTTCTGCATTTATAGATCTAAACATTTCACGGAGAGACATAAATTGTAATATTGTCGTGTGGTCATGATGATGAAGACTGCAGTAGTCGGTGGGATTGAGACAAAACTTTTAATTTCAGTGAACCTTTGCCTGCGGAACGGAAAGTCAAATACAAGCAATACATAGTCTGTCCTGATAGAGGTAAACAATGCGTTGGCCATCAATAATCTGAAGAGCAGTGCAGTTTACCTGCTTTCATACAAGGGCTATTGAAAATTTTAGGATTATTCCTGGCGGCTGCGTAAGAACTAGACTATTTGCGCTCTGTCCACAAGCTTAATAGTGTGATCTCAAGTTTTCGAGGAGCTTCTTAAACACTGTTGCGCCGCGTGTGCCGAGTGTTGCTTAAAGTCTTTGTGAGTGAATTCCGACTTTATCTAAATGTAACACACCTGGCAATATGGATGTACTTAGTTGTCACGCTTGTCATTTATATGCTAAATATATCCAAGTTAAAAGATATTTTTATCCCCAAAGGCCATAAGACATCTGAGTGTGGTGTGTTGTGCTGCATGGGTTAGTGCCATTACAAACATATATGAAAACTCATATAGCTGAAGTAGAAATAGCAGTACATGTGGACTTCCCGCTCCCCAAGGATTTCGAAATGGCAAGTACGTTTTTTTCAGCACATCTTGTGACAGCTTTAATTATTCGTCTCATATTTAGAATTCTCTGGCGAAAGCAATTAACATATTGCATGTTATTTCTTTGTTTCAGGATAATATTAAAATTTTCATGTGAGATTTTGCATTTTTAGCGACAAAGCACACAGAGTATGTAGGCATCTGACTCAACATGAGCCACAAAAGGAATGCTTCCAAAGCTTCTCAAAATAAAATTTTAGTGACTAAATACTATAATTTAGTCAGGTTGACTTAGGCAAGAATTGCCTCGTGTTTTAGCTAAGAATTACCTCAATGTATTGGCACTCACTCTATTTTCTCTCTGGAATGATCTGAATTGTAAAACGTACTTTTTGTAATTTGCTGTGTTATTTCATTCCTACTCAGCAGAATTGTGTGGTATGACCATATGTTTTTATAATTATTGCACAAATAATGCACAAATGAACAAGTAACTGATTATTAACAGGCTCATTCCTAAATTACTGGTGTAAGCAGCGTTAAAAAAAGATTTGCTATAAACTGATCCTTTTTGCTAATGCACGACAAGAGTCAGAGCAATTTTCACCAAATAAACCTAAGGATTTATTTCCAGTTCATGTCACGAATTGGCATCACTTGTAGCCAGGTACGTTTTCTTTTTTCCAATTACGTATACCTTGAGGCATGTGCAAGGGTGCGTTCAATGAAGTGTGGGATACAGCACAAAAAAGCACTCATGATGTTTACAGGTTCGCAATCAGATTCACCCAAAAATATAGTGGGTCACTGGTGGCGGCAACATTACTAAGGTCGTGCGGACATTTGAATAACCAATCAAATAGCATTCGCGAGTCAAGTTGAGTGATACACGTATGAAGTACCGAATATTTTAAGATAATTGGCCTTTATGGGACAACTCTGAAGCATCAAAACATAGAATCAGCTGAAGGATTCTTTTCTTCTTGTAATTCCTGAATAACCACACTAAATGCAGCACAAGCATTGGCAGCACTATTGATGCTATAACCATTACCAGACAAAACAATTTTGTTGCAAACTGCACTTTCACTTTGTTTTAATAAGTTGGAGCTGAATCACATTAATCATCTCTTTCGTATCTTCTTTCGTATCTTATTTTTTGTGCACACTGTCACACGGACAAAAAAGGAAAGAAATCCAGCGCTGGTGTTGTTCTCCTTGTTTATCCATGTGTCAGTGTGTGCTAATAATAAGTTACGATACACTCATATGAACTAGCTCGTCTTACAATATTACTGTAATCATTTCCTGTGTTCATCATTGAAGCTAGTGTAACAATGGTTGCATTCAGCTTCGCGAATAAAAACACTTGGAAATATTTTGTTCACGTCAATTGTTATTACAGATACAGCTTTCAACTCTTGATTTTTACATGCTCTCTGTGCCAGAGTATTTGTTGTGACAATTTTACCGATTTCATTAAAACTGGCAATTAGCCAAGTACGCTGCATACATGGTGTTTGGTTCAAAATTGTTTATATTTTAAGGCACACTATTACTTAAAAGCTGGCAACCGTGTTTCAACTTGAATAATGTGAATGCGGGCGTTAACTACAAGGCCACCGAAATTGAATATTGTAGTTGCGGCGGTATATCAACATACAGTTGAAAAGCATTTTGAAGGGTCTGGTCTTTGCTGTATACAAGATTATCACAATTTTCATAATTGTAGTAATATGTGGTGACAGTTCCTGAATACATATTTCAAAGAAATTTGCGGATTTCTAGCATTATTTTAAAAGGTTTCCTCACTAATTCAAATCTATCAGAGGAGCATTAGGCTCGTTTGCGCATTTGAGTTGGTTATACTGCTATTGGATTCGTATTGAATGCGCTTCTGAAATTCACTACCAGGAAACCCGTTGCTTGCGCGTTTTGTAGTAGGACAATGACCGTGCTGTCAACGCTTCACCTCTCTACAGGCTTGCATCGCAGTGAAGCAAGTGAAAAATAAAATAAAACAAACGTTGGCGAGAGGCAGCCTGCTTATAAGCACGACATACAGTATATTTCGAAGCGTATTTGGCCTAAAGGGAATACTATGTCACACACGTCGTTCTCTTCTAATAATAGCGCGACCTCTCGTTCCTTACGTCAACGGAGTCACTTCGCGTTAACTTTGCAAACGAAGACTTGCAAACGAAAATATTTCCAGGTCTATCAATGCGCCGCTACAGATATTCATGCTTCTCATTTCGCATCGCTATCTTAATCAGTAGCGATTCAACTCGGCCAACGTAATCGGCTAAGGACAATCAAACTCGGCTAAGGTAATCGTCACCAAAGTTCTTGCATCCCTTGATGTGCTCGACTCGCAATCGGTACTCCTGTGGAAGCAAGCTCCACCTTAAGACTCTGCCGTTAAGCTGTTTAGCCGGTTTATGTATCGCAGTGACTAGTGGTTAGTTTGGACCTAGAAAGGCACTCCGTATAGATACATATTGAACTTCTGTAGTGGACTGTATAAATACATATTGAACAGTATAGATACTTGTGTATAGATACATATTAAACTTCCGTACATATTGAACTTCTTGGGTTATTTACCGTGCGCCGAAATGTGAGCATACGGGCGTACGGCACTTTCGCCTCCATAGAAAATGCAGCTGCCGCATCCGGGATTAGATCCCGTGATCTGCGGGTCAGTGGTCGAGTATCTTAGCCACTAGACCGCCGCGGCGGGGCCCGCGGCGTTTCTCGGCGGGACCATTTCTGCAGCAAGGCTTGAGCCGGCGCATGAAGTGTACGTCGAAGACAGCATTGTCGGGCACGTGCCACCACCCGCACTGCATTGTGTTGGTCACGACGATCGGTTCTTTACCTACCCGCCCTTTTATGCGCCGCCATGCAGCTAATGAAATAAAGAGGGGCATATTTTAGGTTGACGACAACTTGTTGAAATAAATTAAGTTTGAATTGCCAATAATAGGTCCAATCAGGTATGCCGCAAAAGTCAGCTGTTGGTCCTGTACCTTTTTTTTAACAGATCTGTGATGTGGGAGCTGGTTTTTCTCAGCAAATAGGCAAATAGCTATAAAAAATATGGAGGACATCACTGTGTTTGGGAAGTAAGCTGCGTTAACAATCGGCTGGAACTCAATAGCCATCTACAAAAAAAATAGTTATTGGTGCGACAATTGGCCAACGAAACATTATGCATCGAAAACAATTTTCGTGTGTATGACACATAAAAAAATTGTTATCTTATTTTTCAGAGCAATAAAGGTGCACTGTTAGCAGAAGAAAAAAAATATGTCAATTACATCGGTATTTTTGTTTTGCAATGAACTTGCGCAAAGGTGACAGAGATTTCTTCCACCGTGCAAAAGCTGAATGGCGGGAATTACACAAGTGCAGTTTTTGTTATATCTCTGCAGTTCGTATATTGGTTTTAGTGTTGTTATTTTTCTTTTTTTGGAATTTCGGGCTTTGTTCTGCAGCTTGTTATTTGAGTTTGTACTGCTGACTGTTTGCCACTGCTGTCATATTAACTCTTTCATACCACGCCACAAGGCATCGTTCACTGGTGACCGATGATTTCGCGCCGTACTTTTGAACAACTACAGAGCTTCGGTACCCCTAGCGTCATCTAGGCAATTGTACACAAACTCTAATTGTTTTTTTTTGCTGGTTTCACTGTTTTACCGTGAGCGGCGATTTTTAAACGGCGCGCGAGTTCAAATACCGAAGCCCATGTGGGCCGCGTCAACGTCCAGAACAACATTGTGGGTGTTTCTGGACTGTAGGCCCTTGTCAGGCCTGTGGATCATTGTCAAGCTGTGTTTTTCGGAGAGCAGCCTTTACCTGCAGCTGTCCTTCATGAAACGTAATAATGCGAAATAAACATTCTTCTTATATTATTATTAATATTATTATTATTATTATTATTATTATTATTATTATTACTATTATTATTATATCTTCAATCAGTCAGTGCACGTTGACAAAGTTGACAGTAAAGCCATGCTTGAACTTTAGTTGTAACGATGAAAAATACATGACGCAACCCGAAAGGTTAAAGCAACGGTACACAAATGACAATTCTTCTAGTACTGGCCTACGCAAGTCATCTATGGGAACCATACACCGAAAGAAATGCACTAAAACGTGAGTGTGTCCCGCCGTGGTGGTCTAGTGGCTAAGGTACTCGGCTGCTGACCCGCAGGTCGTGGGTTCGAATCCCGGCTGCGGCGGCTGCATTCCCGATGGAGGCGGAAATGTTGTAGGCCCATGTGCTCAGATTTGGGTGCACGTTAAAGAACCCCAGGTGGTCTAAATTTCTGGAGCCCTCCACTACGGCGTCTCTCATAATCATATGGTAGATTTGGGACGTTAAACCCCACAAATCAAAACGTGAGTGTATACAAAACGAAGCCTTATGGTTCATTTTAACGCCTATTCTTGAACACAGTCTATCGAGGTGCTCAGTGACAATGCAAGTCTAATAATGGTGAAACAGAAAATGCAACTGAATGGACTCCTAATAGCAAAAGATTTGTTTACGACTTTTTTCAATAACTTGTTCCATTGCATCTGGTAATGCTAAAATAGAATCGTAAAGACTGCATTGCTTTGTATAAATATTGCGGTCATAGTTAATTAAAAACCATTTTACATTGGTTTGAAACGTCCACGTAAATACCATGGAATACTAGCACCTCCTAGCGGGGTAGCACTTGAGACCACATGCGCTCAAGATTCAGTGATGTTTAACGTGCTGTTTTCAGATAAGAAGACCCGATGGCGGTGAAGAATAACACTCTGTGTGCTTTGAGGGTGTCCCCCTCAGATGAAAGAAATTCCTGCCTTGTGTAAGCAGCAAAAACTACGTTGGAAGCAACTAACAACAGAACAAAAAGGGTGATGAACAATAGCCACTGTCAAGTGTCAGTCATGGTATTGCGCGTACCCCACAAATGTTCTCTGATGCCGAGAATATTTGCTCGACCTCTGCAACGTCACGAGTATGCGTCTGTCTACATAAGACCACAGAAAATGTCCATTGGACCTGAATTTTGCAATGAGAACACACCCTTACTGTAAAACAAAATTGAAATATCTTAAAAGCAACGCTCGTCACTAAATAGTTATACAGAAGTTATAAGTCGCCCTGCATGCAGAACTATCACTAACGCAAGCATCTTTGTTTTCATCGTTGGTGACAGGAATTTTTTGTTCAAGGTATATTCTTTTTTTACTGTAAGGAGAGTACAGAGTTAAGCTAGATCAAATCTTACTACAAAAATTCACCGCATTCAGAACAAAGCACACGAGACATACTACACCACTCAGCCACAAAAACAGATTTATTCAAGCATTCATTTTGGTTTTGAGTATTGTTGACAGGAATCAATATCTAAATACATAGTCGAAGGTCGCAGTCTATAAAAGTTTTCAAAGGACTTTGTGAGAATATTTGTGGCCAAACCACATATCTCTTTCACACGTTTCTCCTTCAATTGTTTTGTTGTAGGCTGCTTATTGCTTGAATAAGTTTAGGGTACTAAATATCTTTGAGAATTTTTTTCGTGGTGTGAACGGGATGTACTCGAATATGTTACAGTTTTTCTTTTTGTGTCCGTAAAGTTCTCACAAAGAGCCACATCAAGGAAATTGTTCCATGAAGTGGCAATATATCAATGCGCAAGAAACGTTTTGTTATCAACGTAAAGGAGTGGTCAGCTTTAGCACGAAAATTAGTGTACGCAGCAACGTCGACAGGAAGTGCTGCAGATGTAGGTGTTGCAAATTAGTAGGTCGACATTGTTTGAAGTGTAAATATTGCATAGTAAGATACCTTGGAGAAGAACAATTATGAACGAAACGGCTTATCAAATATTGAAAGAATTAAGAGCCTTGTGCTTTTGTGAAAAATCTTGAATCACAACAACAAAAACTGATGGAAGACCCTGTGCTTCATGGTGTCTGTGCTGCAGCAACAGATTGGGTTTTTGAAACGATAAAACAATCGCAGGTTCAAATAAGGCACGTTTTTGTTTTATATACGCATTTATTGTATTTTACTATTGTAATAATTTAAAGCACAGCATCAGACTATCAGGCTAGAGTACATTATTAGGCTGCATGATCTGCAGTTTCCGTGTCTGCTTCGTTTTTTTTCGGTTTGAAGGTGTTTTGCAGCGCTTACTGACCACGAATCTGTTAAGAATGATCTGAGAAAACATGTAAGAGTCGGAAAATATGAAAAATTAAACTCGTAGACAGTATTGTTTGTGCGTGTGGGTGTGTATGTTGTTTTGCCACAATTATGATTTATAGGCGTCTGTTGTAATACCTTAACTCGCTTCTGACGCGTTCAAACTATAGTAACGGTTCTATTCTGTGGCCATAACGGAAAACAAGGCTAAGTTATAAGGAGCTTTGCCCCTAGAAAGGGTGCGTCAATTTATTGCCATGCTGTGTTCGTGGCAGAAGAAGAGACCGAAGAAGTGAGCGTCTGCTGTGAATCAGTAAACAGAAGTACAAGCGCTGCTAGAACCTCTGAATGTAAATACCTATCAAATTACCTCTACGAAGATGCCTAATAGAAAGTTGAAATAAAATTTTATGATAATTTCCCCTCTAATGCAAAAAATGCCCCTTCGATATTTAAATAATCAGTTACAAGATTACTTGACACCTGTGCTCATAAACAACATCATTTCGACAGACGCGTCCGCATCAATTGAAAAGGCTGGAGTAGGCATCTTCTGTACTTCTCTCGACTGGTATTTTTCAGCTTGATAACCAAAATATACGCCGATATTTATTGCTGAAATATTTGCTACAATTCTAGCACTTTGTAAACTTCCTGGAAGCGAATCAGAAGCAGCCATACTTATTGATTATCTCTCAGAATGGGCTGCACTATCTGCCGCCAAAAATTCAGCATTATTGAGTATGATGATATCACAGGTCCCGTTAATTCGGGAGGTGATCGCCAGGCTAATTCCAAGGGCCGAAGTATCGGCCCTCCGAACCGTAACACGAAAGCGTGGACAATTTAGAAGTGGTCCTACTTGGCGCGCCAGCGGACGCCGGCTGTGACCCAAAGAACAAGTCAGAGCCAAGAGTTGATAAACAAAACAAAATTATATTCTCAATTGTGGCAGATCGGAACAATACACAAGCATGCACACTCGACAGTAGTTGAATACAATATGTCACCAATCAAACAATGTACTATACAGTACAATCAGCCACTCTCGAAACAACGTACACAGACAACAACACGCACCACAATGCAGTCGCATACATCGAATAACCAAGACACTTAAAGACTAAAGAGTTACAAAAATTATTCAGTCCAAAGTTCTTGGAACAAATGTCTGGATGATACTCTTCCGAGAATCACTCACTCAAAGTTCAGCGTTGTTGTCGTTCCGCTGCCCCCGAAGTTTCTCTTCCAGGAATCCTCGCGTCTTTACTTGGCCACTCTCGAAGCTTTAAACTTCTTCTCCCGGAAACAAGTCGGCTTCTCACACGCAGCTGTTGCCACGCGCATTCGCTCGATAGCGGTAAACACACACTCTTGCCTGTAGCTCGAGTCTTTACCCCTCAGGTGGAAATCCTCTTCTTCTCCTCCTTTGTCACGGAAGACAAAAGGCTTCGCCCACAAGGCGGAACACCCTACGCACTCTGGCACATACTTTCTTCTTCTCCTGCTTTGTCACTAAGGACAAAACCTTCATCGACAGACGCGGCGGGATACCCTACGCACTCTGGCGCTAACTTTCTTCTTCTCTTGCTTTGTCACTAAGGAGAAAACCTTCGCCGACAGATACGGCGGAATACCCAACACACTCTGGCGTTAACTTCCTTCTTCTGTTGGTCTCCCATCTCGGCTGCTCGATTAAATACCTTCCGCGCGAGATTCCAGAAAGTTCTCATTTCGTCGGCGCGATACGCAGCGAAGGCTGGGGAAAGGGTGAGACGTTACGAGGGCCGCCCGCGAAAGATGACGCAACCCTGCATCACCACGCCCCTTTTCATCGAGAACTCTCTAGGGCTTGCTCGGCCACCGATGCGAGGAGGTTCGTTGGCGAACCTACGCTTCCGAGGGGAGAGGGACGCGCGCCTTGGGAGTCTTTGAATGCTTGTTTTCTTTTTTTTATTGTTGACCTCTCGGCATTCGTCGCGAGAATTTGGCGGCGCGCCCTTTTTTGAGCGCTCGTTTTGTGACACTGCCCCCCCACTTTAAGAATATTATCTCATAATATTCAAAACCACGCAAACGAGTGCGAACATTCTCCACACTCTCAGAGATTGTAACATAGTCCGTCGCTCATACACGTCACATTCACAATAGATCACTCAATGCAATTGTACATTATTATTCAATCTCACAACACATGAAATATACCCATAGGTGCATGAGTACAACACTCCATCACAGATTCCAGACAATACAAGTGTACAAAGTTCTCTCATTACAACAATTGTACAATCACGTCACCGTAAAAAACATTTTGACTCACTCAACATACAGTTGTGACACAGGATTACAAGAACATTAACACAACATATGGCACTCAGCCCTGCCAAACATAATCAGATTCCACCTCAGTACCTATCCTGTGTACCTTGAGCGGCGCTTACGCCCTTTCTTGCGGTGCTCGCTCGATCTCTTCTTATTGTTTTTCCTCGTTTTGTTCCGGCGAGCCCCTTCCAACGACGACTTGTGAGGCGGCGTCTCAGCCATCGTTGTCACTTCCGACATTGTTAACGGGGCATGACGCTCAACCGATCCTGCCCGGTTATTCACCCGCTTGTTCACGTCACGACACTTGGCCTGGCTGGCCGACTCCGTCATCTTTACACTGTCGGTCGGTTAAGGTCGTGCCGACGTAAGTCCAGCTGCCCAGCACGTGAACTCATTCAATACGATCATCTCCTCATTCACTGTCTCTTGCATCGCGACTTCACCTTGGGCTCGAGTGAGATCCGTCACGGGATGCTCCTCCACTGTATCTCGCGGTCGCTGGGTTGGCGAGGGCTCTATCTTAGGGTCTTCTCCCAATCGTTCTGGATCATTCGGCCCTCGCGCCCCGTCGATGTTTCCTATGACGAGGTCGTACAGGGGGGGGGGGTCGTCATGCATAGAGCAGTAACCTTCCCGCTGAAGTACGGGGTTTCAACCTCAATCTCTGCTTCGGGAAGCATCCAAACCGTACTGTCAATTAGGCAAACCGGTTTCGTTTTGCCTGTTAACTCACTTTCCCGCACCAAATTTCTTCGGACGATAACAGTAGAGCTACCGGTATCTCTTAACACCGTAACCTTTTTGCCCGCAACTTTTCCAGGCAGCGTTGGCCTTCCCTTCGTAACAGCGGTTGGCTGTTTTTTTCAATACAGCACCCACAATAGGAAGTTTCGCCCCAGTTTTCAACTTTACGAATCCGCTGGTGACGACATTATCATCGGATTTCGGTGCTGCTAGCACACAGGGTTCCTGGTGAGTTTGACTCGCTCCGTTACGACATGCATCTGCTTTGTGCCCGGTCTGACCACCTTTGAAACATTTTACGACCGTGGGACTCGTAAAGTTAGTACGACAGTTGCTAGCGCGATGACCCACTCGGTTACACAGAAAACATCGCGGAACACTTTCCGTTGCACGCTTCTTTTGATCGGGAGCCGAATTTTTCGAATCTTCGGGACACTCCTTCTTGACCTTGGCCAAATTTGTTCCACCTTGTGCTTCCAAGAATTGATCAGCCAATTCAAACATGCCTTCAAGTGACTCAGCCTTCCTCTCTTTCATGTACAGTGACAGGCTTGGGTGGCAACTAGTAAGAAATTGCTCTCTAATAAGGAGCTCTCTAAGCTCATCGTACGCCTGCGCTGTCCCTGAAAGTTCAATCCATCTATATAAATAATGGCTAAGTCGTGCAGCATATGGCACAGCCGTCTCACCATCAGCTGGCTTTTCTCTAAGAAATCTGTCCCGGAATCCTTCCACAGTAAATCTAAATCGCTTCAGTAAAGCAGCTTTCACCTTTGCATAGTTGGCTGCATCGGTCGGCGTCAGCCTACCGTACACACCGAGCGCTTCACCACTCAAGCAAGTACTCAAAGCAGTTGCCCATTGATGTTCGGGCCAATTCTGGCTCCTTGATATCGTCTGAAATCTGTGAAGGTACGCGTCAAGGTCGTCCTTACTTTCATCAAACGCTACGAGCAGCTTGCTTGGGTTCAAGCGGAAGCCATGATCTTCCCGTTCGCTGCTTTCAACTCTAGCTTAGACCGGAGTTTCACTTCGCTATTGCAATTGGAGCCGCTCAAGTTCCATCTCGTGCTGCTGCTGCCGTTCCCTTTCAGCCATCTCCGCTTCTCTTTCTTCTTTCAGCATTCGCTCCTTTGCCTCTATTTCTTCTTTCAGCTGTAGCTCGTTTGCTTCTCTTTCTTCTTTCAGCTGTCGCTCCTTTGCTTCTCTTTGATCTCTCGCCCTTTCAGCTGCCAACTATTCTCTCTCCAACTTCAATTGCTGCTCTCTTTCTTCTTTCGATTTCTCAGCTACCAGCCTCTCTCTCTCTCCACCCCCTCTTTCTCATTCTGGCTTACCACTTCCGTAGTTCAGCGCCAAAAATGCCCATTTTCTCACCAAGAGCTACTAACTTTTCGAGACCCATTGTGTCTCGCAAATGAAGTCTTGCCGCATGCAAAAAGTATCTGCCTAAATCAGTCTATCGGAACACTCCCCTGCACTCGTTAACGAGAACACTGAACAACACACAAAATCGTTCCGAGAGCACTATCAACAACTCGAGGCTCTTTCTTACTACTCTGGACACCCTGTGCACCAAAAAGTCCTGTCGCGGACGCCAGGCTAATTGTCACAGGTCCCGTTAATTCGGGAGGCGATCGCCGGGCTAATTTGGAGGGCCGAAGTATCGGCCCCCCGAACTGCACCACGAAAGCGTGGACAATTTAGAAGTGGTCCTATTAGGCGCGCCAGCGACGCCGGCTGTGGCCCAAACAACAAGTCAGAGCCGACAGTTGATGAACAAAACAAAATTATATTCTCAATTATGGCAGATCGGAAAGATACACAAGTATGCACACTCGACAATAGTTGAATACAATGTGTCACCAATCAAACAATGTACTACACAGTACAATCAGCCACTCTCGAAACAACGGACACAGACAACAACATGCACTACAATGCAGTCGCATGCATCGAACAAGCAAGACACCTAAAGACTAAAGAGTTAGAAAACCTATTCAGTCTGAAGTTCTTGGAACAAAAGTCTGGATGATACTCTTCCGAGAATCACTCACTCAAAGTCCAGCGTTCTTGACGTTCCGGTTCCCCCGAAGTTTCTCTTCCAGGAAACCTCGCGTCTTTACTTGGCCGCTCTCCATGCTTCAAACTTCTTCGCCGGAAACACGTCGGCTTCTCACACGCAGCTGTTACCACGCGTCTTCGCTTGATAGCGGTAGACACACACTCTTGCCTGTAGCTCGAGTCTTGACCCCTCAGGTGGAAATCCTCTTCTTCTCCTCCTTTGTCACGGAAGACAAAAAGCTTCGCCCCCAAGGCGGAACACCCTACGCACTCTGGCGCGTACTTTCTTCTTCTCCTGCTTTGTCAATAAGGACAAAACCTTCACCAACAGACGCGGCGGGACACCTTACACACTCTGGCGCTATCTTCTTTCTTCTCCTGCTTTGTCACTGAGAACAAAACCTTCATGACAGATACGGCGGAATACCCTACGCACTCTGGCGTTAACTTCCTTCTTCTGCTGATCTCCCATCTCGGCTGCTCGATTAAATACCTTCCGCACGAAATTCCAGAAAGTTCTCCTCAATTCGCGGGCGCGATACGCAGCGAAGGCTGGAGAAAGGGTGAGACGGTACGAGGGCCGTCCGCGAAAGATGACGATACCCTGCATCACCACGCCCCTTTCCATCGAGAACTCTCTAGGGCTTGCTCGGCCGCCGATGCGAGGCTGTTCGTTGGCGAACCTACGCTTCCCAGGGGAGAGGGGCGTGCGCCCGGGGAGTCTCTGAATGCTTGTTTTCTTTCTTTATCGTTGACTTCGCGGCGCTTTGTTGCGAGAATTCGGCGGCACGCCCATTTTTGAGCGCTCGTTTTGCGACAGATGAGTAGTTTATTACCAGAAAACCTGAGAAGTTTCCACTTGCTATAGGTACCAGGCCATTGTGGAATTTATCCAAATGAGAGGCAGGCTCATTAGCAAAAGCATCTTTAAGCGGGCCACTGTTACCTATTTTACCTGATTTCGCTTATCTAATATCACTCAGATATCTATATGTTTTTTTGCACAAGCAAATAGAAAAATTATCATCGTATAAAGTCAGAGACTTCGTACAACTAAGATTTTGCTGGAACAAACAGTGGTCTGCATCTCGGCAGTTAGAAATTACTATCACCAGATTACGATGCAGAATTCCGCACCTGAAGCATTACTACATAAAGCTGGACTCACAGCATCTCTGCTATGTCTCTTTTGCAAGGATTTAAAATCACTAGATTATTTCTTTTTATTCTGTCACCGATATTTTTATCAAAGGAAAAGACACCTGGTCGAGCAAATTGAAAAGCAATGTTTAAAAATAAACGTAGCAGGTTTGCTCTGCTGTGTGTGCGTACATATTGGCAACAAAAAGATTACCTTGTCAGTCTATTGTTATTATATTTTCGGCTCTGAGAAAACCTCAATGCCTGACTGCTAGCTCGTGTAGCCTTTTCTTATATTATTTGCATATGCTTTCGCTTCATACTGAAATTCTATTTATTTGTTTTAAATGCATAACTAACTCATTTTATGATCCTGCCGCTCCGTTCTTGGCTGATCCCTCTTTGTGGGCGAGTGCCAGCAAACCAAAAGGCTCATCATCATCAGAAGAAGAACAAAGAAAGAGGAAGGATGGGTGGCGTTTTCCCGTTCATTACGTCCTGCCTTGCCGCCTTCTATGAAAGCTCAATGAGCACTCAGAGATTTTGTGTAAAAGTCGGGCGGATCTAAATAATTGCGGTTTTTTGACCATTCACAGTTTGTTTTGCTTGCTGATCTGATGTCGACAAATTCTCCAGGAGTCCAGGAGGCACCCAGGGGCGGTCTCTGCCTTTGTCAGCCTCTCTTCCACCTGGTCAAATTCAACTTGAGGCATTTTTTATCGCAGTGTCTAAATAGTATTTCTGTAGCTCTAGTGCCCCCTGCAGAAAGAATCCATTCGGCTCACCAACCAGAAAGCAGTACAAGGTGAACTGCAGTGGGCCACGCGCCACTACCTTCATTTTACTGAAAATCAGCAGTTTAACAATGGTGGGATATTTTGTAGATCGCCTTACCAAACTCGTATGCATGATGTTCAGAAATTCTCGACGTTTGGATTGATGAAAGTGAATACTTTCATCCCGCCACAGTTTGCATGCACGAAGGGTATTGTTCGTGGCGTAGATGGTAGCTTAAGCCTAGAAGAGACTCTAGAGAAGCTCTCCGTGGCTTCTGCAAAAGCTAGCTACTGGTGCAACAGAACAGTCGACAACAAACGGATTCTGACTTAGTCGGCGGTAGCCACATTTGCCGGTGTGTCATGGCTTTAGGAAATGAAAGTGTGGCCTTTGATAATTAGAGTATACCCGCTTGCCTCACGTCCCTTACAATGACACAACTGCTGGCGCTATGGTCATAATATGGGATGTCGCAAATCTGCTTTGCGTTGTTGTTCTTGTGGTGAGGGTCACTCCTCGAATGGCTGCTCTGCTCAGTTGCTCATGTGCTGCCTGAGTGGAGATATACACAAGGCTGATAACCCTACATGTCAAGCTAAAAATCAAGAGATAAAAGTCTTAGAGCAAATCGACAAAACGCGATGCTTATGCACTATTACAACGACAAAAGAAAGAGAGCACGATTAAACTTGCATATCTGCACGTCACTAGGCAATAAATGAGGCAAATATTTCGCAAGTGATCGTAAAATCAGTCGAGAAACCTATTGCAAAACTGACGGAAGGTATCGTAGAGACTGTGTCCGAATGCCTTAGTAGGTTATTAGCGTCACAAATGGGGCTCATGACACAAGTGGGTAGTGTTCACACTGTAATCCACAGCGAATAAAATGTTCCCTTACAAGTATATATTATGCCCAGAAGATTTCTCGCATGAGGGCCTTCGTTACTGCTTGTTTGCAAACAGCGGTAGCTCTTCAGACTCACGAGCTTACATT
Source organism: Rhipicephalus microplus (assembly GCF_013339725.1). Classification (NCBI taxonomy): domain Eukaryota; kingdom Metazoa; phylum Arthropoda; class Arachnida; order Ixodida; family Ixodidae; genus Rhipicephalus; species Rhipicephalus microplus. Next base: position 91,992,512 of record NC_051165.1, read on the forward strand.
GCAGATTTACAATTATGGGCACGCAAGGACGTTGACCCGTGCCCACAGAAACTAAGGGCTTCTCCGGTAAAGGGAACCGATACCCTTCCTAACTCCAAATAAAGAGAGACGCGGCACAGGTCAATGCCACACCTAATGTTTTGCAAGAAGCTGGAGCCTCTGTGATGCTTTCGTCACTGCAAGGTACATGAGAGCACTGCTGTAGAACTGTTGATCATTATTTGCTGCTTCTACAGATCTAAACGTTTTACTTTTCAGATTCATCTGGATAATACGATGGTACAATAAACTTGGTCATATCCTGATAAATTTTTTAGTTTCCCTAAATATCAACCTTTACGATCAGATCGTCCATCCAGTGGAGGTGCTTTGCTTGCTTTTCTATCTAATTAATTCTGTCATTGAGCAGCAAGGGGCCGTCCAGCAAGCCCACGAAGCGCCCGCCGGGTACTCCCTGTCAGCCCTTACCTGAAAGACGCCCGCTACGCGCTAAGCGCGTCCTGTCGGACTGAAATAATTTTTTTTATTCCATTCATTCTATAGAGCAAAGATATCCTTTAAATAATGTCTATATAAAGTGAAATATTGGCCGCAGAACTGACTCTTCCAGGAGGTCCTAAATTTCCCCTCGTAATGCATATTATTCTTTGGGTGAGTTATACTCCTGTCACACGGAAAAACTGATGTCATTTACAACAAATGACATTTTGTTGACCTAATGTCAATTTACCTGCGCGCTCTCACACGAGAAAAACAAATGTAATTTTAAAATGATGACCATGACCCTAGCTCTCTCAAGCCGCGGCTTTGGGCGAAATAGATACCTACCATATTGTGCATCTATCTTGTTCGTACCCTCAAAAATACCATTTTATCACTATATATTGCTGCAAAAGTTATATGCTCAGCCGTTTTTATACTTTTCACCACTACGCGGCCTAATGTCAAGCTTGTTAAGCAGCCAAGCCAAGGGCCAATTGTGATTTCACACTGCGGACAACATGACGAATAGTAGAAACACAACTAATGCTCCGGCTCCCCAAATAAAACGGCATCGGCTACAGCGTTCCCTCACGACCTGGATGGCCATGCGAGCCAAACATCGACGCGAGGAAAGACTTTCGTGTCTTGCTCTAGAAAAGCAAGAAGAGTTTATTCGAGCGTGCTATGACGCGTAGTGCGCCAACTGGTTCACGATGACGGCTATTGCTAATGAGCTGCTGTGTGTGGGTGCATAAGGGCAAAGAGAAGATTACCTTGTTAGTCTATAGTTATTGATATAATCAGCTTCGAGAATACCTCATTGCCTGACTCCTAACTCGTGTAGCAGTTTCATAGATTTTTTACCGTTTGTTTTCCCTTCATACTGAAGTTATATTTAATAATTTTAAATGCATAACTAACTCAATTTATGATCCTGACGCCCCATTCTTTGCCGATTCCTTTTTATGGACGAGCGCCAGCAAAGCGAAAGGCTTATCATCGTCAAAAGAAGAAGAAAGGAAGAGGAATAATTGGTGGCGTTTTCCCGTTTCCTTTACGTCCTGGTGAGTGGCCTACGAAAGCTGAGTGAGCACTCAGGGATTTCACGTAGGAGTCGGGCGGATCTAAACATTAGCGGTTGTTTGACCAACTACAGTTTGTTTTACTAGCTGATCTGATGACAAATTCTCCAGGAGGCGCCCTGGGGTGGCCTCTGCCTCTGTGGGCCTCTCTTCCAACTAATCAAATGCAAGTTGAGGCATTTTTTTGCAGTGATGTAAACAATATTTCTGTAGCCCTAGGGCCACTGCAAGAAGGATCCATTCGGCTTACCAACCCAAAAACGGTACAAGGTGAACTCCAGTCGGCCACGCGCCACTACCTTCATATTACTTATGATCGGTAGTTTAAAAAAGCTGGGATAATTTGTAGATTGCATGACTAAACTTGTTTGCATAATGTTCTGAAATTGTCGACATTTGGATTGATGAAAGTGAACGCTTTCATTCCGCCACACTTTGCATGCACCAAGGGTATTGTTCGCGGCGTGGATGCTAGCTTAAGCCCTGAAAAGACACTCGAGAAGCTTTTCGTGGCATCTGCAATAGCTAGCTACTGGTGCAACAGAACAGCCGACAACAAACGGATCCTGACTGTGTCAGTGATAGCCACATTTGCCGGTATGGCATGCTTTTCGGAAATTAAAGTGTTGCCTTTGATTTTTAGAGTATACCCGCTTGCCTCGCGTCCCTTACAACGTCGCTAATGCCGGTGCTATGGCCATAATATGGGAGGTTGCAAATCTGCTTTGCGCACTTGTTCTTGTGGTGAGGGTCACTCCTAGGACGACTACTCTGATCAGTTCCTCAAGTGCTGCCTGTGTGGAAATACACACATGGCTGATACTCCTACATGCCCAGCTAAAAATTAAGAGATAAACGTCTTAGAGCTAATGGACAAAAGGCGATGCTCACGCGCTATTACAGCGACAAAAGAACGAGAGAACGATTATACTTGCGTAACTTCACGTCACCAGGTGATGATTGAGGCGAATATTTAACAAGTGATCGCAAAATCAGTCGAGAAAGCTATGGCGAAACTGACGAAACGTATTGTAGAGACTGTGTCGGAATGTCTTAGCGGGTTATTAGCATTACAAATGGGGCTAATGACATAAGTGGGTAGTGTTCACGCGGTTAGTCACAGGCAAGAAAATGTTCCCTTACAAGTATAAATGATGTTCAGACGATGGTCGCGCAGGAGGGCCCTCGTTCCTGCTTGTTTGCAAACAGCGGTAGGTCTTCACATTCACGAGCTTACCGTACAGATTTACAGTATAGTGCAGGCACGGACGTTGACCCTGCGCAGAGAAACTAAGAGCTTCTCCTTTAAAGGGGACTAACACCTCTTCTAACTCCAAGTAAAAAAAGGTTATGCAACAGGTCAATGCCACACCTTATATTTTGCAAGAGGCTGTAGCCTCTGTGATGCTTTCGTGACTGGAAGATAGATGAGAGCACTGCAGTAGAACTGTTGATCAGTATTTGCTGTTCTACAGATCTAAACGTTTTATTTCCCAGATTCATCTGGATAATATGGTAAAATAGGCTTGGTTATATTCCGAAAAATTCTTTAGTCTCCATAATTATCAACCTTTACAATTCGATCATCCATTCAGTGGAGGGGTTTTGCTAGCTTTTCTGTCTAATAAATTCTGTCATTGAGCAGCAAGGGGCCATCCAGCAGGCCCAAGAAGCTCCCGCCGGGTACTCCCTGTCAGTCCCTACCTGAGAGACGCCCGCTACGCGCTAAGCGCGTCCTGCCGGACTGAAATAATGTTTTTTTTTATTTCATTCATTCCATAGAGAAAAGATATCCTTTAACTAATGTCTATATAAAGTGAAATATTGGCCACAGAACTGACTCTTCCGGGAGATGTCAATTTTTTCCCGTAATGCATATTGTTCTTTGGGTGTGTTATATCCCTTTCACACGGGAAATCTAATGAATATTACAACGAATGAAATTTCGTTGACCTAATGGCATTTTACCTGCGCGCTGTCACACGACAAAAACAAATGTCCTTTTAAAATGATGACCATAACCCTGGCTCTCTCAAGCCGCGGCATTGAGCGAAATAGATACGTACCATATTGTGCATCTATCTCGTTGGTACCCTCAAAAATACCCTTTTTATCACTAAAACAATGTTGCGAAATTACATGCGCAGCCGTTCACTAAATTTTTCACCAGTACGTGGCATATTGTCAAGCCAGTCAAGCAGCCAAGCCAAGGGCCATTTGAAATTTGATACTGCGGACAACATGACGAATAGTAGATACACAACTAATGCTCTGGCTACCAAAAGAAAACAGCGTCGGCTATAGCGTTTAGTCACCACCTGGGTGGCCATGCGGGCCAAACATCGAAGCAAAGAAATACTTTTGTGTCTTGCTCTTGAAAAGCAAGAAGAGTTTCTTCGAGCATGCTATGACGCGTTATGCGCCAACTTGTTTACGATGACGGCTATTGCGATTGATCTACAGCATCTAATACGGCGAGAGCGGTGGGCCTTTCACCGTAACGAAAGGTACTTTGAAGACATGTGGCCGCACTTGGTTGATGCACACTTGAGGCCGTCCTTCTTTAGAAACGGCCAAGAGTGTTTAGTTTGCTTAGAAGTGCTTCACACATCTTTGAAACTTGACTTGTTCTTAGTGAAAGTATCGTTTCATTCAAGAAAATTAGTAGTTACCTTATTCTTTGCTCAAATTTTAAACTTCGTGGTTGAAGCTCTTCCTCTTCAGACAGTATGACTTTTGTTAAATCTTACATACATCACAAACATCAGAGTTCGTTGCGCAAACTAAGTCAGTTGTGCTAGTAACAGCTCTCAGAATAATGAAGAGTTGAGCCAACTGTTAAGTATCCAATCTGAAAAACAGGGCGTGCTGCGATCGACAAGAGGTGGAAGTCAACACACCACAAACGTGGAGTAGCAACCAAAGATACGCGCGAACGGGGAAAAAGAAAGGCACTGAAACCTTTTTTTGACATTCCCATGCAATGGGTTGGCATGTGCCGAGGCATTTGCATGCTTGCTTGCTTGCTTGAGTCTTTCTTTTGTGGCTCTCAACCACTAAGAGAGATTTGCCAAGAAGCCGGTGATTAATGCAAAACAGTACCTTTAGGTTTTCCATGCTTGGGGAATAGGATTACTTTGTCTTGACTGAAATTAATTTGGCACAATGTAAAAGAGGGGGGGGGGAGATAAATAATAGAATTTGTTGATTATGTGAGGTGTAATCTTCATAAGAAATTCTTTTGAAGGTTAAATCATCACAGTGTAACAACTAATAAATAAATGGTAGATAGGCTACTGAAAATCTAGAGCTGATCAATGGCTCAGCAACGTAGTCTTTTTGTGTTACTTGGGAATTTGGAGAGAGCGTGCTTTTTTGCTGTTTGCGCGAATCTTTTTTTTGTCGGTATTCGTAGTGTCATGACTTCCACCCTCTTTTCGTCTTAACACTCCCTGTTTTTCTGAAGAAGCTGCAATTTTATTGACTTGACATATTCTCAAGAATACTAGTCAAACACTATTTCCCTTCGCCTGCTTTCTCTAGAAATTTTGTGGGATGTTCGAGAGCTTCAAGCTCCTGGTTTTTTTTGAAGTTTCTCTAAACTGCCTCACCAGATTTTGTTCTTCAACAAGCTGCGCCAGCAAGGTGTCCTTCTCACTTCGCCTGCTCTCCCTTGCGGTGTGCTTCGTAGGTTGTAGAGCAGCTGGTGCCGTTGTCGCGTTTTTTGCAGGTGTCGTGGGAACACTCGGCGTAGTGCAAATGCCTTCAGCGACATCAGTAGTGGTAGAGCTGGGGACGTGGCTGGGCTCTGTTGGTGGATGGGCTGGGCTCAGTGAAGCAGACTCACCGCTTGTTAATCCCTCAGATTAGCCGAAAATCATGATGTGAACTCTCTGAAAGAGGGAAACCTACTGTAGGTTTTATTCCTGCAATAGGTGTGCGACGATTCATGGAGGTATATATGGAAACTGTAATTTTAAAAGTTACGTACTCTTTTGTGTACGCCATAATTGAGGGTATAATTTAGTACGGCACTTATAAACTGCGTGTTTGTGAATTCACAACAAGCTAATGCTTGAAACTTTCACATTCTCAGGCTCTTGCCATATGCAATTGCAGAAAAGTTAATTTTTCTGACAAGTATCTTTCCAATCAACTGTTGGTGTTGCTCTACAGGATACTTCCACAATGCATACAACATGCATGTTGTATTCAACTCATCTACAGCGTTTCTCCAGTTGCGCAATTTCTCGTAAGGCTTCTGTCGTTCACAGACAGTGCACCTAGAAATCAGTGAAGCTCCAAGCACAATTTTCAGATGAAACCGCCTAGCCCCTTTAACTTCTTTCTGGAGATTTCTTTGTAATGGTAATCAGAAAGCATCAATACAAGACATTGTTTTGTGTTGTCTTTTTTATTTGCAAATGAAGCGACGCATGTGCTTGGTATTACTCGTCGCTTTTGGTATAAAAAAATGAGCGCAGTAAGTTCGGCAGCGCAGCGAATGTGGCAGCAAAAATTCGCAACGCTATTTTAAGGCTAGCTGCAAAATATATTTAAACCGACTTCGTGTATAGAAATTTGGCCGCTCCCGTTATGATTCTGCAGCGGCGCAGATTCACAGAGCAAAGATACACCGTTTAGTCAAGTCGAGCAATAAACACCCTTTAGTCGAGTTCGCAGTCTTTCTGCAGAGCCAGAATACATGGCCTAGCAGATAAAAAAAAAACCTTGAGACGGCATTGATGAAAATGAAGGGAGACGAGCGCGTCTCGCGCCCTGTCTCTGTCGGCGGAATGTGGCCGGAATACATGAGGGATACGAGCACCCGTCTCTTTCTGCGTGGCCCTAATGGCGATTGTCAAAAACTTTGAGACGGGGCAGAGTGAGTAACGCACCTCCCTCTAGTGAGTGTGCGTGCCTATAGAACATTTTAAAACAGAAAGGAACAGATGTGAGGGCTCCAAAAACACGGTTATGAGCGCGCTGTGCCCCTCGCAGACGCCAAGCGCATCTATCACGGACACAGGGCGCACCCTTCACAGACACTGTGCGCGTATAGCGTCTCTATGGGACGCCTCCACTGTCTCTGACGGATGCATCTAGTGTGTCTTGGAGGATAACCAGCAAGGAGGGCGAAAGAGCACTACCGAACGCGTAGCGCACACACAGCAACACCAAACACTAAAGCGGTGCCGAACCCTACTGAAAGCATGCTGCAATCGATAGGCCCAACGCAATGCTAAGAAAAACAAGAAAGATCGGCTGATGCCGAAATTGCAACTCAACTGTTTGCACGGTAGAAATAACGCAGAAAATCGTACTTACCGGTACCTAATGCCAAGATTCGCTATCTTGGCCCTGACGGCTTTCAGTGGTTTGTCTTTGCCTGCAGCCTGGAGTGCCTAAACTATCGCCGCGTGCACTTTGCCATTTCTATCAGTTCTGCGAAGGTTGCGAATATGATCACGCCAAATTTTATTTAAAACAAACGTCTTCGCTTCTGTTCATAGAACGCGGCCTCTGGGCTTCGCATGACGTATGATGAATGCATGCGAGAATCTCGGCTGATAAACACAAAGAAACAGCACGAAGCCATCTACTGAGGCAACTATGAGAACCGTGACGACCACATAGCTGCACTGAAACATGACGCCTTCTAGCGTCTGCAGCTGAGCGCGTTTTTTTTTTGCACACACATGTGGGAGTGCTTTACTGTCCACAAGTCGGCTATTGACTAATATACTAACGAGTAAAAACAAACTATATCAGTTACATATACACGAGCCGATAGCGACCTTCGAAAAAGGTCGTGGGCGTTGGACTACTCATTCGTTCCGAAATCGTATGCTAATCAGTTTTGTGAATTCAATTGACGGCAAATGTCATTTTTGTCGAATGACATTATATATACTATGTGACAGAAAGCAAATAACATTTCAATTGAATGTCAGTTGCTGTAAATGACATTATATTCGCCATATAACAGGGGTATAGATACTCAGTCACTAAATTCAGTTTTCATTAAATTGTGGAAAAAGGTTGTGGTAGCTCGAGATTTAAACTCTCATCAGATATCATGCAGATTCCGAACCGATAAGAACGCAAAACATCTATAAACTAGGCGACATCCAATGATTTCACCTGTCATAACAATGAATCATTCATAAGTTCATGGAGCCAAGGCCAGATCGATGCAGGGTCTTGCGTTTTTGGGTCCAGGAGTTTCAGTGCTGTTTTAGCAGACAGTTCACACTGGCCCGAATAGTGACCAAATTCTCGTAATATTTGAGACACATGGGTCATATTATAATGCACAGTGTGATGCTCGTTCGGTTGTTGATCTCAACAAGTTTAAAATGAATTTTCGGGCAACATTTTTACTTTTGCTGAAAATTCGTGCCACGGAGGTAATGTTTGCGATATTTTTGACTCTGATCGTAAAAGGTCAGAAATCGAGATACAGAGAAGAAAAGAACCTACAGCTAAAATTTGGCGAAATGACGACTGCTCGAGGAATTATAAATGCCGGGAAGCAATGTGGAAGATACTCAAGCATAATCAGTCTTCTAGTAACTGGAATACCTGCAGGTTTATTGCAGTTAGTTTCAAGCGTACTGTCGCGAAAGCAAAAGGTAAATTTAATGTTCGCCATTTTGAGTTCCTTTCAAAATCAAACAGCAAAAGCGCATTGCCCAGGTATCTTAGATCTATCAATATAATTCTACGTCCCTTAATCTCAGAATCAATATTGCATATTACCCAAGAAATTGAAGAATCGCTAGGTGCAATTACCAAAAGTTTGGAGGCTAGATTTTCTACCTCCAAGTCTTCACCTCTTGTGAGACAAAACACTCTCGTAAATACAAAAGATATATCATTGTCGGTCCTCTCGTCAGTTGTAGCACGTATACCAGCGGCAGCACCAGGCTATGATGATACCGCTACGAAGATGCTGAAAATCTTCTTCGATGTTGCTCTGATTGTGCTATTAGAAACCGTAAATTATTTTATTAAACAATCTTCGATTTCTTCTGTGTGGAAAGTAGCTAAAGTGATCCTTCTCCTTAAAGATAAGTACAAGAGTTTGCTCTAGGCAACATTCAACCAATTTTGTTAACATACAATTTGATAAAGTTGATAGAGAATATTACATGCTCAGATAACTAAATTTATTACTGTTGATAAATCAATAGGTCCCCTTCAAATTGGTTTTAGAATAAGAATGTCTATCTGGTGTGCTCACGTTGATTTGGAGAGCAGAATCCAGCTAGCACGGCGACTGAAACAGTATGCAGCATCAGTTACACTGGATATCTCTTGCCTACGATAGTGTCCAATACGCAATTTAACCAAAGAGAATAAGAGAGGTTGGCTTGCCCGACTTTTTTATTGCGTAGACGGCTAAGTCCTTGCTGGACAGGGAGTTTTACTGTGTACAGAGTGGGATATCAACAGAGAAATTCCGACAGACACGTGATGCACCCGAAAGAGTGGTTTTGTCTCCGCTACAATTTAATATTCTGCGTATCTCTATTCTTCGTCATTAAAAAGTGAAACCATATGTTTAGGCGGATGATATAGCATTCTTTTCATCTGCAATTTACATTCCATCACTTCATACTGTTTTACAAGGATAATTACTCTAAAAACTTAGCTTGACAGTACTTGTTTGCCCTTTAGTGCACAGAAATGTGCAGGTTTAGCGTTCTCACTACAAGAAAGTATAAATACATTACTCTCATTCCAACAAGCAGGTATTCCCCAAGTGCAAACAGTGAAGTACCTCGAAATCATCTTTGATGGTAAACTACACTGGCGTATGCATATTGAACATACAGTGACCAAAGCGTCACGCTAGATAGGCCTATTCAGAAAATTAGTAATACTCGTTGGGCATGCGGATAGACGCCTTGTTAGTAAATTACTGGAGGAACATGCGTCCTATACAGGAGTTTGTGTTTGCCTTATTTTCTGGCGTACTAGCATGGAAGTTGTCTATTAGTTCTAACTGAGCGTCAAGTACTCTCTAGTGCCTAGGGTTACCCAAGTTTGTAGCAAAGTCTGTTTTATATAAGGAACCATGAATCCCTTGTATACCTGTTAAAAATAAATATTAACATATTAACAGTTCGAAGATTTTAAAGAGTTTGATTCGCCGATAATACGAGTAGACGAGTAGGTAACGATTACCTCTGAGGTAATCGTAACCCGGCAGATATTGGACCCACTGCATATAAGGCCTAATAATATAGTGCCTATGAGTAGCACGTTCAGTGAATTAGCCTTATCGTAAGACGATGGGTTGTCTAACATTGCGAAATTACTGCCTAGTAATCTTCTGAAGGGCTTCTGAAAAAGAAGTAACCTTCTGAAGTGTGAGAAAAACGCCGGGTATGGATTCTCTTCTACACAACTAGACTGGTAATTTTCTGTTAGGCTTCTAGAATACGCCTAAATATATTTCAACGCATTTTTTGCTTCGTAAACATAGTTTTACTCTAACTAAAATTCCTTTAACATTAACGTCTTTGGCTAAAGTTACAGATTAATACAGGTTATCGTTCTGTTCGGCACTAACAGCTTGAACAGATTCTGTTATCAAGAAGTATTGAATGTACTTGTTCCTTCTCATCTGAGGAACCTGCGATTAGTTTGCGTGCTCGAACACAAAAGAATTACACTGAAGGAAGTTGCGGACTCTCTGGCAAAAGCTTGTCTGATGGCTCCAGTTCACTCTCTAGTTCCTGATACGGCGTTCGTTGCTGCAGCAAGGTTCAGGAGGTTTCCTTTATCTGTGCTTATTTCAAGTGCCAATTCATCACCAGACTTTCTGCCCCTACAGTAGTTCCCTTGGAGCAGGAACCGGTGTGCAGCAAGACAGGCTGATTCCAAATCTTAATTTGTACATATCCAGAGTGGTCTTGGTAATCTCCTCTTTTCGCTCCTTTTGCAACCAACTCGAAACTGTGGGACTTTTTTGTTGAGCTGCCGACCTTTTTTCTTACACAGAAGACGAAGTATCGAAATGATATTGCTACGTGCCAGTGCATGGAGATAAAGAGGCGAAATCAGATAGGCTGATGCTGGCTAATCTGTGTGGGTGGCGCTGCTTGCTTAACTGCAATAAAATATATCCGTGTCTACTATTCCGAGTCGGTCTCCTTCTCGTAACATATTTGGTGTATTGGTGTGATTTCTATCCTCGCCATGGAACTCTGAATCGAACGCTCACTCGTGGCTTTCAACATGGCCACTATTGTTATGCCTGCGAGTCCGCCGCGATCGTCCATGCCTCAGAAAAAGGAAATCTGTGTCAAGACCAGCACGCGAGCCCGCCTGACGCGATGAACAACTTAACGGCGTCATCACGCGACGGCGCCTTTCTGCTGCGCACGTGCAGTGAGTCACCTAAGACAGCGAGCCCGTCGAGCAAGCAACCGGCGCCTTCCTGTCTGGCGGGTCTGACGCAATGCCTGGCGACGTCACTCGTCCTTAGGTGCAGCCACCTGCAACGCAGCCTCTCCAGATTCGATGAGAAAAAATGACGCGGCCCAGCGGCGACCCCATTGGAGGATTCTGACCTCACGACCAGCGGCGCTTCTGGTTGGACATTTGATTTCTAAAAAAATCCACCCGGCGCATATAAGAGAAGCCCTGCGGCGGGTCGCGAGCAGCAGTTCTATGTGAGAGCAGACATGTGTGTCAGAGAAGAGAGCTATGTGATAGAGAGTTGAGCTATGTGTTAGCAGTTGAGCTGTGTGTCAGAGAGCAGACCCATTTGAGAGTAGACCTATGGGTTAGAGAGGAGAGCTCAGCTCTTGGTTCTCTAAGCTGTCGGCCCCAGTGCTGAATTTGTAACGCCTCTATATATATGCTGTACATAAACCTTGTTTAACTCACCGTCGTCTCGTCCGCTCATCTATCAGCTCTGTGCAGAAGCAGTTGCCAGCTTAGGAACCTACTCTACCAAACAGCTGGTGACCTTCCTGACGGAGATCGGAGCCGTGGCGCCTTCGGGATCATGTTGGCGTCGCCGTCTTTCGAAACAGTGGCTGCACCGGTGAGATTCGTGGCGCCCTTCGTAACGTCGTCGGAGGCGCGCTTCGCAACACAATAGAACCGCCTAAATCCTCTCAATTTGTCCGGCCTCCTGCCCAGCCTGCCAATTCAGCGGCCGCAACAACGTTCGTGACGCTTCCCGCCCTCAAAGACTCTGGCATGCTCACAGGCTACGAGGGTTCAGATGTCGACCAATGGCTACACCTCTAGGAACGAATTAGTGCCAATTACAGGTGGGACTAACTCGACGCTTCACTAAGAAGCGTCAACTCATAAAAGTCTCAAATAGAACAGACAAAATAGAACTGGCCGAGCTTTCGTAGTTGATTATGAGGCGTAAGGTATCCGATGTAAGAATGTATAACGTGGAGAAAGTTGAACACGCTCTAAAGAACGAAGGAAGCATCAAAAGTGAAAAGAAAACTTTGTATAGGCAAAACTCGGATGTATGCACTAAGAAACAAAGAAGGGAAAATAACTATCAATATGGATAAGATAGTTAAAATAGCAAAGGAGTTTTACAGAGATCTGTGCAGTAGCCGGGACAACCAAGACCTTAATACTATAAAAACTAGCAGTAACCCAGATGACACCGCACCAGTGATGATTGAAGAAGTCAGAAAAGCTTTGGAGATGCTTTCTGGTAGTAGTTTTTTCTTCTCTTGCCACCATAAATTTCGTTCATTGATAGTTTTTTCCATCACTTTTGAAAAACAACTTGTCAAGCTAACCGGCCTAAACGAGTCCAACTGCATAGGGCTCTTCCCTGGCTTTAGCAACGGTACTACTTTTGATATCTTCCAACTTTCCGGAGCTTTTTCTTCTTGCCAACTTTTATTATAGATGTCCAACAGGTGTAATTTTCCTTTCTTGCACATATTAGCAAGAGCAGCGTATGTAACTCCATCTGTTCATGTTGAACTTGTTCGTTTTACTGAACACAGCACATATTGGAGCTCCTCTGGTGTGAAGCTGTCATCCAGATCTGATGAACTGATCGCAGAAAACTTTGTTACAACCGCCGAAGCTGATTCCGCTGAGGATTTATATTTGCTAGTTTGGGCGGTCTTCGATTTCTCAGTATAAGATCGCAAAATTCTTCGGCAATCACACGTTCGCTAACTCCTCGAGACAGCGGTAGAGCCTGTATTGATCTCGAGTAGACTACTCGCTGTCGGAGGGCACGTACCATGTTCCACATTTGAGGCGCCGAGGTAAATGGAGAAATTGAGGCACATAAATCTTGCCACCTTTTGGTTGAAAGCTTCTGCAGCTGGTTATGCATTGCAGAATGTACTTTCTGTGCAACCTTGAAATCTTCTAAATTACCTGACCTGCGATATCTTTTTTCAGATCAGCGCCGTATTGCCCGAAGCCGCTCATATTCAGCGTAAACACCCGAATACCCATCTGGAATGGGTACTGCACGAGTTGCTTTTGTTAGAAGTTTTTTTATCTTCGATGCATACGTTTCTGCGTCAGAACAAGGTTCAAGATTTTGTCTCTGTAGTTCTCGAAAAATTGCCCAATTTGTAATTCTTGTTGTGTGGTTATTCCTCGTTTTCTTCAACTTTCGGTAATATATGAATACTGGAAAGTGGTCACTTTCTCTTGTATCAGCGTCTGCAGTCCCGTCTGCTCTAGCCGCTAATTCAGAGGAGCACACAGTGATGTCTAGTACGCTGCAGTAGTTATGACCCCGTAAAAACGTCGGAGAACCATAATTTAGTATAGTGTAACCATAGTCTTCGCATATTTTTACTATAGCAGATCCCCTTACAATACAAGACTCACTACCCCACAATTCATGGTGCGCGTTAAAATCACCGCATATAATTATGGAATCATGATCAGATCTACACACTGCAGCCAACTCTGTGCATGAAACGTTTACTTGAGGGTGCACGTAAACACTAACTACAGTTGCAGTAACGTTACCAAACTTCACCTTGCATCTAACAAATTCCGGCGCATCTGTTTTTGAAGTAGCCACAAGTGTCGACGGAATATCGCGTCTCACACACAGCATCACTCTGCTTTTTGCAGCAGGACGTTCTGCTTGGTACACCACATAATTGGACAAACGAATGTTAGTGGATACTCTTGTTTCGGAAATACAAAAAATTGGAAACCCGTGCTGAGCGACGAATTTCCGAAAATTTCCACTCTTATTCTGCAAACCGTTGCAGTTCCACTGGAATATTGCTCTTCTTTTGCACCAGTTAGATAGTCCGGTAGCCATGATTACGACAAGAGAAGATGCTCAACATCTAGCAGCAATTTCACTTCTGGTAAAGAACCTGCTTGTGGCAGGGACCGTAGAATTGCTTTAAGAGCCACAAAGATTATTGGCAAAATTACTTGCTCGTTTCCGGCTGTCTGCGCCGAGATCGCAATTCTTGAAGAATTTTTCTTGAGCAAGCTGCTGCGACCATTTCTTTTGGTAGTCAGAGGCTCCTTGGCTGTGTCTGGCCCGGCAGAAAGTTCCACTTCAGCATGTTCCTGGGCCCGTACTTCTTTGCCAACGCGATGTTTTGGTGCAGAGCGATTCAATACTTCCGAGTAAGAGTCGTGGCACCACTGTTTTGCATTTCTTTGTGCTCCAGGAACATCTCCGACTATATCCGGATTGGGCGCTGGACCTCTTTGTATCTTATGGTACCCTTTTACAATTCTCTCTCTTCGTGCCGTTGATGCAAAACGGTTTCGAGAGCAGCCTGAAAACGACGCCGGATGTGGTCCAGCACAGTAGGCGCTCTTAGGTTGACGCTTCGAGGTGCATTCTTTGTAATCATGTGCACTCGCACATACCTTGCATCTCTTGGTTCCCCTGCAAGTCTTAGCCTTATGCTGTAGTTGTAACACCTTACAGCCGGTTCAATGTATTCTTTCACAGTGTGAACCGTAAAGCCGACAGCAACTCTTTTTGGCAATGGCATGTCATGTCTAAACTGCAGTATTACATTACGTATGGGCTGCATTGTGGCACTTCCATCTTCATTTCTTGCCCATCTCTTTTGTCGTGTGACTGAGAATACTCCAGCATCTTTAACATATTCCAGTAGGTCATAATCACTGTATTCGAGTGAAACATCTCTTATCTTTGCTAGGGTCTTCACGTAAGACTGAGATATCATCACATGTACAGGCAATCCAGCCAGACTTTTGATCAGCAGCAACTTGTTTGCCGAGTACAAAGACCGTACTCCAACACAAAAACTTCCGTCTCTGTTGATTCTTGATGATGTCACTTTCCTATTGATAGCAAAGATTATCTCAGATGCCATGCGATTAGGATTCACCTTCCAGAAGAAGTCCTCGGCAGCGATTGGTCTGAACACCACCGGTATCCCCGTAGCTCGGTTCTGACATGCATTCAGTGAGAGCTAGAATTGCAGAACATACATAATACGGGATTCGGTATTCCGTTCGTTTGAAAATAATTTGCGGACCACAAAATATGAGACAGAAAATAAAGAAAGCACATTCAAGATGTGCCATGTGCTTTTTTGTTTCAATTCCTTATTTCGCTCTGTACAAATTATTTCTAAAGGACTCATGACCAACAAGCCCAGCTGCTTGTTTTGTCATTCCGTTTTGCATATTTTTTAGAAGCATTGCTATTGCGCTTTCATATCTCACGTATATTTTTTTTCATTTTTGCTGTTTCACATTGTTTTGTAATCAACAATGACAACGATATTCTGTAGACTATTTGTGACAATACATTGTTCTTCATTTATTTCAATTATGTGCAAGGTTATCATAATGTCATGTGCAAGTTCTGCAATAAAGTTTCTCTGTGAAACAAAAGTTCGAAATCTAACATCAATATTGTTCAGAATGTTCTAGGTAAACGTATATCAAATCACTTTTTTAGCACATTTTGTCTCAAAATAAACGTCCGAACAATTTATCAAACATCCTGCATTGACATCTATGCAACGTAATTTCAGCCTAAAATATTCGCCCCGTATCCGCATGTTAATCTGCAAATTTCATCAAAAAATTATTGTCTTGCGTGTGGAGAGAGTGAACAAAAGGTTTATTTGATGTTATGCGCAAGAAAATTGGTGAAAGGTATTTTGGAGGCGATGCGTTAGAGTGGCTCGAGCGTGCAGTGGAGGCGAATGAGTGCACCAAGTCACGTCACACGTGAGACAAGAGCGCTATCTGGCAGTTATTTTGAAAAACGTGTAGAACGCAAGGCGACGGCCAGGTGCCACCACCTTGTCGTCTTAGCAAAGCGTTGGAAACACCTCCTTTTTCATGCAAGCGTTGCATGGTCAGCGCTTGGTGATAAACGCTACGTTCCTTAGAATAACTTATGTATACCATTTTCAGTAAAATATGCACACACAGAATATGTACGTGTTCTTATGGTGCCTCAGATATGCGCGTTGATTGCTTTTTAATTGACAATAGCACAAGTATGAACGCTCAATCATGAGCAATATTGGTAGGTGCTGCGGATGGGGTGAGCCATTTGGGATATCCGCTGGGGCCATTTAAATCACCCGTTACCATTAGGGTGGACAAACAGACAGGCCAAAATTTTTGCGTCGAAAGTCCCCAAGAAAGACTATCGTATTTAACTATCGTATTTAAAAAGTGTAAAGGCACATGTGCCGCTCTACACCTAAGGCAATAAAACTTGGCTTCGCCGGTATGCTTGTTTGCGTAACAGCAGAGCACAACTTTGGCAATCAGAGTTGTCAGTTTAAAAAGAGCAATAGTAATAATTTTAAGTATTATTGTGAAATATACCAGAGCTGAGAACCCTGACTCAGCTAAAACTATAAGATAGGACCAGAAAATTAGCAGAAATGAGAAAAACGCTGGTATGCATGGGCGTAACATTACAATGCAGCGTGGTGGTTTGGGTGAGGTGGCATGACACGACAGTTGTTATAGAGCAAGATCAGCACAATGACAAAGAGACAAGAAGAAGACAAGCGCTCGTCTACTTCTTGTTCCTTTGTCGTCATTCTGATTTAGCGCTACGCTATAACAATCGTCATTAAACGGCAGCTGATACCTTCCTAACTGCGCGGAGTCAATAGAAAATTAACCCCTTCCCAAGGTAAGCGGCAAGTAGGAACCTTTACACGCTTGTTATGCCAAGAAATTGAGCCTTACGTGACACCGTGGGTTAAACCGAACGTTACGAACGTTATGGGTAATGTATTCTTGCTCAAGTTGGCCCACATCATTTTGCAAGCGACTGTAAAACGCAAGTTGCGCTAGGGAGCTCTCGCTCGGAATTTTCTAGGGACAGCCAAAAAGTGGTCTGGCAACTTGGACATGTTTTGGTGGCTTTTTAGGCGTACTACTTCACCCATACTTCACCCCCTAAGGGGAATGGGGAAACGCTCACGCGTGCGTGCACTTATCTCGTAGTGGGGACAATAGTAAGCCTTGAGTTTTCACCGGAACGATTCTGTTGGAGTTACCGGGCGCAAAAAGGTCACTGCACTCGCTGCACAGTCTTCGCTAGCAAAATGGGCGCGCTTTTCTGATACAGCGAAGTAACAACTGAGACACTTATTTGTGCATAGGCAACACGGGGCACGTTTCAATCTGCTTGCCATTCTTCGCCTGACATTCCAATTTGTTGCTATTGCATTTATTGCTTAGCCTTTCCGGCAAAGTTGTCATGTTTTTCCTAAATCTCACGTGGTAAAGGTACCCATGCGTGTTCTCATTGTTCCCGGGTTGACACTAGTGTGAATCACGTGTGGCACATACCTGCATACTTGTGGCTCATGTCTGCCCCTGGCTATGTGCCACTGTCTTTCGTAAAGTGTTTGCCCACGCATGCGACATGATTGCCGCATCATTTATATATTTGACCAGTGCGTCAGATTGACCAGCGTGTCTTATCTCTGAAGGGTGCGCAAGTGATTTGGACGCGCATATTGACACAATAAAAAACACAACGGAAGATTTGTACCTCTTCTTTTACCATAAAGTGAAAGAATATGCACAGCATGAATTATTCTCATAACTTTGCTCCACCTCACCTTGGCGTTCGCCCACTCCCTCTGGTATACAATACATGCATGTGCTTTTTACCTAATCTCTATCATAATTTTTATCCACCTCACTATACTTTCCTCTCTCACAGCATGCTGTGCTATTCAATTAGGTACATTAGGATTACATGCTTTATGCCAGCACCTCGTTCTTTCCCACTTACGCGCCCTCACTTATTTTGCGCCGCACTAGCTGTACAATACTACAACTGCTTATGCAAAAAATCATAAAACTAATATACTAAACATCGTTAAAACTTGTGTTTCACTTGATTGACTTCAACCTGTGACATGAGACGATAGTCCGCGTTTTAAAATTCGCTGCAATTGAAGACACAGCGCAGAACATTAAATGAAAGAAATGCACCTAACAGCCTTCTTTCAGAAAAATCGAACCCCTTTGGCAGTCCTACAAAAGCGTGGTTGTCAGTTTCTTTCGGCTGAAGTATTCTATACTCAATCACAGCGGGGGGTGTTCTACAGTCATCATACGCTACACCAACACGCTCACAACCAACGGGCTCTGCGCTCGTCAAGGTAGTAAAATCCAGGTTTTTTGCGAAGTTGAAGTAACCATCTCTCACCACTCGGTGCCCGAGGCGCACCACCGGAGGTCGTATATATAGCAAGGTGGGAGACGAAACGTGCTGCCGCTATTCAAATAGCGGCGATGGACTTGCTGGTCGCTTGAAGATGAAGCAGAAACGTTTGAGAAGATCTAGTAGGCTGAGAAAAAACTACGAACATGAAAGTAAAAAAAACAGACAAAAACACTTTGGAAATGAACCGATTTCTGTAGGGCGACCCTACAAGATTCGCTGGAGCCTATGGCGCCAAACACTGTAAACCCGGTTCATAACACTTGGAGGAACACTGGGGCGGCTTGTTGTTTCCTCGGTGCCCCGTATTTATACAACTGTAGCTGTATCGTCATCAGTTTGTCCTGTTTGAGGACAGTACACTAGGTAAATCCAACAGTCACCACAAGAACGTCACTTTCGTGCACGTGCGGGAGCTTATGCCCTTGGCCCGATTACGAAACAACAAAATGCAAACACAACAAAACTAAACCAAGGTAGTAGAAGCAAGATCCAGCCGGGCGGGTGCACAGCTATATAAACTTAAAGCTACGCGTTATGAGAGTGGCGGACATAAGAAAGACATCCCTCGTAACACAAAAACTTATAGCCGATGGGACAGTAGTAATCTGCCGCTTCCCTGTACGCTGTAAACCAAACCGCTCGCTCTCCACACATGGTTCAACTTACGAGCTCGTTTGAAAGTATTACCGTAGATTTAGCCAAAGGCATATCACTGTGACAGCATTAATGAAAGGTTTCGACCGGGCATCTGTTTACCGAGGCGTAGGCCACGCTTTCACGTCTTGCAAGCCGACGAACTTCCAAGAGCTATCAGAAGCATGTCGTACCGTGACAAAAGGTCGACGGCAATATCAAGGTATCACAACGCATGCCACCTTAATTAGGCGGTGAGTTCTAGAAGTGCTAACAAAACTGATTAGGCCGCAAGCCAAACCGATGCGAGGGGTCCCAGTAGAGGTCCATTCATACGCAGGCCGAAAATGCTGTGAGGATATCCGGGGGTCATCACAATGACGTTTCTATCCGTACCCCATTGTCGCCCACGGGAGGTTCAGTTCGTTTGTCGTGGATTAAGAGGAACCAGAAGCGCTCGGTAATCTCAGGTGTCTCAGAAGTTCGCGGGGCATCATGTGGGCACACGGCTGTGTTTGCGCGGTCATAGTTGATCCGGTCGTACGCTTCGACTGAGCCCCGTCAAAGCAATGCAAATGCCGAAGCGAATTTCGTGTAGCGGCTGGACTGCCTCCTGTAAGCTTGCCGCACAGAGTAACTAAAAATAAACTACAAACGGCCGCGCACCACTTTTTACTGCACTTCAATAACGATAAAGAATAAGTGAGTTCCAGACAACACGCTAACAAACTGCTACCTCAGAGTTGGGGGCGCAGAAAGCGGCGACTCAACTCCAAAAACACCTTTTATATTCTTAGTACACACAGCCACACATTTTTCTGTGTCTTTGGGAAATGTCACTGGCGATTCACGGTAAGAACAATCCTCAGTGCTTCACCCACTGCACAGGACTCACTTCGTGCCCATTCGTAAATTTTTCACAAGAAATGGTATTGTCTCAACACTTTTTCTAATCAGGAAAAATTTTTATTGCTGTTCGAATGCATATATGAGATTCCCCACATTACGAGCATCATTCTGCCGTTTTGGGGATACATACGTGTGTTGGCAAGTGGCAGGTACAATTTTTCGGGCAACCACCGTCTCCGTTGCACTGAAAAAGCAAAACAGTCTGGATCAATGAACCAATTCACTAGCAAAGCTGTACGGTTATTTTCTGCATTCAGCTGTGCACAAAAATCTGACCAGGTGATTTTAGTAGGACGCTAAAATATGAAGAAATCAAGAAAGTTAAGACACCACGAAAAAAAACATGCTCGATCCTCTCTGGAAAAAGCACGCCAGTGTAATCGTTCAGCCTTAGTGCTAATAGCAGCCTACCCTGTTCTTCTTGGATGGCATCGGTACTCTGTATTTGGGTGGCATCGGTACTCTGTATCTACATCATTATTTGAATAATAAAGTCCCCACCCAAGGCCCATGACATGACCACCCAAACACGTGTTTAAAAAGGAAAAAATTGAGCAGTCAAAGTTAGACTAGTTACTACTATTTTCTATATTAGGTTTACTTGTTAGCTTGTACAACGCTTTCTTACAGCTGTCATGAATTTCAATGAATGCTATATGAATACACGGTGAGATGCATTTATTTTCAGGAGATAATGAATACGATAAATCAGGCATCGAGCCGATCGCCGTTCTTCTTCTTCTATGCGCCTGCCCGAATTGTAGCAATAAAACAAAAATTCCCAACTTTTCTTTCGTATCGCGCAGTGCTCTGAGCGAACTCACACTGATGAAATATTAATTCGTGTTCAGCAGGATTTTTAGAAAAAATGAGTGCTTAGGGCAGTTAGACAACCTGAAAGAATGAATAAAGAATCGGCCGTGGCATTGTCGTGTTAAAAGAGTTCTTGTTGGTTCTGGCACAGTGGAAGGCGTACTTCGGAAATTCGCAGCCTTTTTTCATGTGCTAAAGATAAGGTTCTGCCTCGAACACATTAAAGCAGGCCCAATCAACAAAACTTTAACGTGGCATGGCACACTCATTTTTCACTGTTCAGTGCTACAATATTACTCTATATTTAGAAGAATATTTTCTTAAAATAGTCGCAAAAAATTGATTTCAGTGATCTTTATCACCTGTCATGTAATCACCTATCATGTAATATTAATTCGTGTTCAGCAGGATTTTTAGAAAAAATGAGTGCTTAGGGCAGTTAGACAACCTGAAAGAATGAATAAAGAATCGGCCGTGGCGTTGTCGTGTTAAAAGAGTTCTTGTTGGTTCTGGCACAGTGGAAGGCGTACTTCGGAAATTCGCAGCCTTTTTTCATGTGCTAAAGATAAGGTTCTGCCTCGAACACATTAAAGCTGGCCCAATCAACAAAACTTTAACGCGGCATGCCACACTCATTTTTTACTGTTCAGTGCTACATTATTACTCTATACTTAGAAGAATATTTTCTTAAACTAGTCGCAAAAAATTGATTTCAATCATCTTTATCACCTTATCCCGACACAGACACGTAACTGCGTTGCACAAAAGGGTTCCACTCACACACACAAGTTTCACATGCTACATTTTGTATGAACTTAAAAAAAAGAATTCCATGTGCTTGACTATACGAAAAAGCTGTATGAGTTTGGGTGCAGAGATTGGCCTGCTGTTCAGTGAAGCAGGCATTTACCTGCAAGTGCGCTCTGGGGTCCCAAAAGTGCAGTCTGTTTGGCGCCCAAGACGATAAACAATATCTAAGCTTAAGACGTACAAGTGCCATCTCCCCTCCACTTCTCTCCCCTACTTTGATTTTCTTCACCATTGCAGTTGTACCGGGTATGATGCTATGTGCGCCCTGCCACGGTGGTCTAGTGGCTAAGATACTCGGCGGCTGATCCGCAGGTCGTGAGATTGAATCCTGGCTGCGGCGGCTGCATTTTCCATGGAGCCTAAAATTCTGTAGGCCAGTTTGCTCAGATTTGGGTGCATGTTATTGAACCTCAGGTGGTCGAAATTTCCGGAGCCCTCCACCAAGGTTCCTGTCATAATTATGTGGTGATTTCAGGACTTCAAATCCCACATATCAATCGAATCATAATGCTATGTGCGGCTGTGCACTGATCGAACTGTACTTCTTGCTATCTTCCTTTTTCTCACGTCAGTTCACCATTCAGAAACAACCATAACACATGTTCGGGAAGTTCTCTCATTGAAAATCACTAAATATACCGAAAGTCAAAGAAAAAGAGGGATCCTTACGCATCGCGTTGCTTATTTGAACACGATAGGAATATCTTGTCGCTAGTGCGTACTGCAAACACTTACCCTCGTATTCACAAACGCTCATCGACTCGACTCTTCATTCGAAACGCTCCTTGAGTGGCATTTTCCCACTCACAAACCACCCTTCACTTGAAACGCTTCCTTGACTTGTGAAAACCGCGAGTGTTTCCTCGAGATTGTTAACGTAGCGATCGAACTACCTTGAATCGTCCCTCGAGGGAATGAACATCAAGAAACAACATATGCAGATCAAGAAGCAGAATAACATACTTTGCTTCTTGACGACTTTTCTTCAATGCTCAGAGAACGCAAACAGTCGTTGTTAAGACAGAACTGTGTGAGAAGTCAGAGTGAATATTAGGATATTTAAAAGAATAAAACATCTTCTGCGGGTCGTGTACTGCCGAGGTTTTGGAATGCAGCATAGACACCACGATCATTTTCAACAGACATTCCCAGCATTCGTATTCTACAGATAAAAGCCAAAAGATAAGTGCAAAAGTCATTCGCACATTAACGAATGTGCTTCTGAGCTTGCAGATAAAAGAGACTGAAGAAACGTTTTTAGATATGGGCGCTGTGTGAACTTGAAGACGGAAGCTACGAAAATTTAAAAGTTACGTATACTGAAAACTCATATAACAACGTAATTACAAATGCAGGGAAAAAGAAAGATTGAAAAAAAATAACTGCTTGCTCAGGCATCCTTGGAAGTGCAAAGTTTTAAAATCGAAACACACACACTCACTGTTAACTGACTCTATATGCTGTTAATTGAAGAAAAAAACAACCTTAAAAGGCTCCTTCGCCATTAGTTGAAGAAAGACAAACGATTGCTTTTCTTTATTTGCGTAGTAGTCTAATTTGAATGCTCAGCCAAGAGTATGTCATTCCTGTTTTTTAACGCTACGCTGGTAATACCTTGAATGGCAGTTGCGAGCATTGTCTTCTCAGTTTTCTGTTACACACCGAGGAACAACTACGAAAGTGCCACGTTGACATTCGCAGTAAATGAAAAAAATAAACGTAGCACAGTCTCCTGAACTTAGAAAATGTGCACATACTTCCGCAGCGAGAACAAATTTACATACAAGTAATCTTTGTACAGAATGCAACGGTGAATTCCAAAAGCACGCTGTAGCGCCCTCGTTCGGCGGCGCGCAAACCGGAGAGCGCGCGATGGCGACAAAAGAAAATAAACAAGGCGCTAGGCCGTGGCACGTGAAGCCACGGCTCACGTTCCGGGCTGGCATCGGTTATCGTTCAGGCGTGTCTCTTTCGCTCCTGTGGCATAAGCCTACAAGTGGTGACCTCGGACGAAGACAATGACTGACTCGAACGCACCCTCAACCGAACAAGCCTCACGTCCGCAGGACCTCTCGGCCGTGCAACTGCGTCTCCCAACTTTCTGGCCACAGGACCCGCAAGTTTGGTTTCATCAGGTCGAGGCGCCATTCTCCCTGTACCGCATCGCCTCGGAAACGACACGCTACTACCACGTAGCCTCCGTCCTTCCTCCTGACGTCGCCAGCGAGCTCTCCGACGTCCTCTCCAACCCCTCGGACACTACACCATATCAGCACCTTAAAACCAAGGTGCTGGAACGATTCATGCCTTCGGAACGCGTCCGCCTACAGCAGCTCCTTGCAGAGGGGGACCTTGGCGACAGACGCCCCTCCCAACTACTGCGCCGAATGCGACAGCTTCTTGGGAAACACGACGTCTCTGCCCACTCAGCGTTGCTTCGCGAGCTCTTCCTCCGACGCCTTTCTCAGCCAATCCGCCTCGTCCTCGCGGCAGCCGGCGACGTCAATCTCGACCGCCTGGCGGAGCTCGCCGATCAGGTTCATGAAGCGACCTCCCCATCTGTCAACGCTGTCTTACCACCAGCAGACACAGCGATTTCGCGCCTTGAGGCCCGCATCGACGAACTCGCCGCCTCCATTGCCGCACTCCGGAGCCCCCTGCAGGAGACTCGTTCGCCTCGTTCCGGTCGTCGAGCTCTTCCACGCACACGAGATGCTCGTAGTCCCAGCCCTCCACCCCTCTGCTGGTACCACCGGCGTTTCCGACACCGAGCCACGAAGTGTACACCCCCATGTTCGTGGCAGGGAAGCGCCTGCCGGGATAACTGACGGCGGCGTGTGATCTCCCTTCTCGTCCCAGCCGCCTTTTCATGGTTACGGACCAGCTATCGGGCGCCAGGTTTCTTATAGATACGGGCGCGGAAATTAGCGTTGTGCCCCAGACTAAGGCTGATCGTTCAAAGTCACAGGGGCAAGTGCTTCGTGCTGCGAACGCCTCGTCTATAGCAACGTATAGGCTCCGATCTCTCACCCTCGACTTCGGCCTTCGCTGCATTTTTCGGTGGGTTTTCGTCATCGCAGACGTGGTTCAACCGACCATCGGCTCGGACTTCCTCTCATACTTCGATTTGGACGTCACCATGCGGCGGCGCCGCCTCATAGATGGTAAGACTCGTCTCTCCATCTCGGGAGTCCTGTCCGACATCGCTCCAATGGCCATCCGCATGCTGACACCTTCCTCACCGTTCGAAAAAATCTTGGCGAGTTTCCCGGAGTTAACTAAACCATGCAACCTCACTCAGCCGCCTAAACATACGGTGACACACCACATCGTCACCCGGGGTCCACCGGCAGCCGCTTGACCACGCCACCTGTTCGGAGACCGCCTAGCTATTGCTAAACGGGAGTTTGACCACATGCTGCAGCTCGGCATTATCCGCCCGTCGTCAAGCGCTTGGGCTTCCCCGCTGCATTTGGCGCCAAAGCGTGATCCTGGTGACTGGCGTCCTTGGGGGGACTATCGAGCGTTGAACGCCAAGACTGTCCACGACAGCTATCCTCTACCTCACATCCAGGATTTTACATCGCGCCTCGACGGCTGCACAATTTTCAGCAAAGTGGACCTTGTTAAGGCGTACCACCAGATTCCTGTCGAGCCCGCCGACATACCTAAGACCGCCATCACGACGCCCTTTGGGTTGTTTGAATACGTGCGCATGCCTTTTGGACTTCGCAATTCGGATCAAACTTTCCAGCGGTTCATTTCTGAGGTCACACAGGGTCTTCCTACTGTGTTTGCGTACCTTGACGATGTCCTCATCGCCAGCCGCCCACCTCAAGATCATGAGCACCATCTACGCGCTCTGTTCCAACGTCTTCAGCAGCACGGCCTCGTTGTGAACGCCTCTAAGTGTACTTTCGGCGCATCTGAGCTCGAGTTCTTGGGCCATCACATATCATCCAAAGGAATACGCCCTGTCCGGTCCGACGTTAAAGCAATTCAGGATTATCCTCAGCCTACAACACTGCGCCAATTACGCCAATTCCTGGGGCTTGTGATTTTTTTCAGGCGCTTCATACCACACTGTGCCGAACTGCTACGACCGCTCACCGACCTCCTTCGGTCGACCGCCGGCCCGTCCTCCGCCATTCCTTGGTTGTCAGAGGCCCAGGCCGCCTTTGCTGCTGCTAAGCAAACGTTCGCTAACGCCGTGCTTCTCATTCATCCACGCAGCAACGCCCCTACTCGGTTGATGGTGGACGCATCCAGCGTGGCCGTCGGAGCCATCTTACAGCAGTGCATTAACTTCGAGTGGAGACCCTCGTCGTTTTACTCTCGGAAGCTACTTCCTGTTGAGACCCGCTACAGCGTCTTTGGCCGGGAATTACTAGCCATCTACGCTGCAATACAGCACTTTTGGCATTTCCTGGAAGGATGCTCGTTTTACGTGCTGACTGACCATAAGCCACTGGCGTATGTTTTCCGCACTAACTCATCCAAGTACGTGCCCCGTGAACTCCGCCATCTGGCTTATATATCAGAGTTCACGACTGACATCCGCCACGTGAAAGGAGCTGACAACACCGCCGCAGATGCCCTTTCTCGTATAGCCGCGGTTGACTCTCCACCGCCAACCATCGACTGGGCCTCATTCTCCTCGGCACAGCAGGATGATAGAGAGCTTGCCGCTTTTCGGGAGAACCCCCGTTCTCTCCGACTACGCCTGGTGCCTCATCCATTATCATCTGAGCGCTTGTGGTGCGATGTCTCAGCTGACCTTCCCCGCCCTTTCATTCCCGCTTCATTACGATGCACCGTTTTCCACTCCTTACACGACATCTGTCACCCTGGCATTCGGGCTACTCAACGTCTTCTCACCCAGCGCTATGTCTGGCCCGGAATCAACGGTGATGTGCGCGCTTGAACACGCATGTGCCTGCCCTGCCAGATGACAAAGGTCTCCCGTCATACTAAGACGCCGCCCCAACCTTTCCTTCCACCCGGCCGTCGTTTCGACTATGTTCATCTAGACATTGTGGGCCCTCTACCAGTGTCTCAGGGGTACCGTCATATATTGACCATGGTCGATCGCTTCACACGCTGGCCAGAGGCTGTTCCAATTCAAGATATCACAGCCGAGACAGTTGCCCGCGTTTTCATTTCTACGTGGGTATCCCGTTTTGGCTGTCCTGGCACCGTGACAACAGACCATGGACGTCAGTTTGAGTCCTCGCTGTTTACTTGCCTTAATCGCATCCTCGGAGCCAGACATTGCCGTACCACGGCTTATCATCACTGCGCCAACGGCATGGTGGAACGCCTTCACCGACAACTGAAGACCGCCTTGACTACCCGCCTCAATAGAGCCACCTGGGTTGATGCCTTGCCACTGGTACTCTTAGGTTTACGAGCTGTCATCCGGGCAGACGTGCAGTGCTCAACAGCAGAGCTGGTGTATGGCACTTCTCTGCGGCTTCCGGGAAACTTCTTCACGTCAACGAAGCTACCAGACCAGCCACAGCAATTCTTACAACGCCTCCTCGACTGCGTTCAAGACCTCTGGCCCACTCCACCCAGACCTTCCGAACACTAGACCATATTCGCCCACCCTGATCTGGCCACTGCAACACATGTTCTCGTGCGCCACGACGCGGTCAGACCACCTTTGGCACCAGCCTACGACGGACCACTCCGCGTCCTTCACCGCACCCCCAAAACTGCCACTCTACTTCAGAACGACCGTGAAGAGACAATCAGCTTGGACCGACTCAAGCCGGCGTACCTGAAGACCGCCCTAGAAAGCCTCTCATCTACGACTGATCTTCCGTTGGAATACCACAAACGGCATGTCACATTCCGACTTCCAGTCTACACGGGGGGCCCTGTAGCGCCCTCGTTCGGGCAGCGCGCAAACCGGAGAGCGCGCGATGGCGACAGAAGAAAATAAAGAAGGCGCTAGGCCGTGGCACGTGAAGCCACGGCTCACGTTCCGGGCTGGCATCGGTTATCGTTCAGGCGTGTCTCTCTTTCGCTCCTGTGGCATAAGCCTACAACGCCAATGTAATGTGATATATGGTAAAACTTACTCCACTGCGTTATCCATTCAGTGCCTAATCTAGTGATCAGAAGGCTCACTGCAAAACGAACGTGAACGAAGCAACAAACCATTTGTTGTGCTTCCTGTCACCACTTACGTAGTTAGTTAGTCATCCCGGACAAAACAGGATCTTAAACAACACACACAGACACTACCGCAAATATAAAATGCAAATATTACACGCATATGAGACTAAATAAACTAAGTACTTGGAAACGTTCAGTAGCCGACTAAACGTCATCAGCTAATCGTTCAGCTGCCTGAGTGCCACTGTTGCCAGACTTGAAGCGAGGTTTCGCTAACTCTATCTGCTCAAGGCCTACGGAAACCAAGCTACCACTCCAAATGCATATATTTCGGTGTAATGCCGATTCATGAAAAGAATAATTAGGAAAAGCAATCATTTATTGTACAGAGATCGGCATTTTTACCCAAAACTACAAATACTCTCCTTATCAGGCGCCTTTCTCGGCCCATGTGGCTCATTCAAGTGAAGAGAGCATTTCCAAGGCCTCACTTGGAGAAGGAAGTGTGGAGAAGTGTTCCCTTTGAGTTAAGGAGCACACTCTGCCTTGACTTCGTTGAGTCTAGGGGAGGCCTTGAGTGAAGGAGCGTTTGTAATTACGGAGATTAGTGCCTGAATTTTTTCCGAACTTGATATACACGCGCTACGTGACCTCAAGGGATCGTCATAGAAACGTATTTGCCTTGTGTGGCAGTGAACCAACATAAGCAGTGAAGTTATTATCATAACCACACGTGCTGACTTCGATGACCATGTAAGCTTGCATTACGCATTATTACTGCTACATTTCATGTTGCATTATGAAGCATGTATACAGGACATGTGTGTTGTTAAAGCTTGAAAGTTACATTTCCAAGTAGAGGACGTTATTTTCAATGTATTGCCAAGCAACTTGTCTGTGTGAGAGAACAGCCGCTTGCCACGCAATCTACCTCGGTTCATTTGGCACTCGTCCCCAGAACTTGTTATTATTTTTGCCCCTTTCTAAACGTTTGGGTCACGGAGCGCATGTTCAATTTTCATTAACAAACAACGATGCCTATACGGATGCAAGACGTTTCACAAAAGGAGCTCTTTAAAGCAGCCTTAAAACACTTCTTTCAAGTAACCTTGCTATGAATCCACTTAAAGAGCTTATTGCCTCATGAATTCAATGCCGAAATATTCTAAGAATTTCTCCGGTAGGCTCGGAGTTACAAAGATTCATCTTGCACTGCACTCGCATTCCTCCTTTTCTAGTTCCGACGAAAGCACTGAAAGATAAGCAGGAGAGAGGGGAGAGGGAGGGATCGCATGGGCAAAGTAAATGCGCCACGTGCGCCTCGACAGCTTCCGCACTTTTTTCATTTTTTTACTTTCGAATACGCGTCTCTTTCAGTGTGATAGCACGTGCACGCGCGGACAAGTCATGACCTCTGGCAAGAATCTTTGAAACAAACAAGCACGCCATGTTCAAATCAGGCAATGGCTGATACAGGGCTTTCTACGAGTGATTTTTAAGCTTCCTCCGTCGTTCGTCGAGAGAAGAAAAAGAATTTTTCGCCGGTTTTGATAATTTATTGTGTGGTGCAGGTGGAGTGCTGCAGTACCGTTTGGCGAGCATGGCCAAAGAGTTTCAGAGCCCCTTTAAAACTTTAGAGTTGAAAAGTATCATGATGAAGATTACACGCGTAAGCAAATCAAACGAACTCATGAAATAAATCCCGCGACAAACGTACTTACCCGTACGCTTACAAGCTTTCCTTTTAGGTTTGGTCGGTCGGCTCTCTCTTCCACGTACCTCATCTAAAATGCGAGATTGAACATGAGCCTCAAAGCACTAACACGGTTTCGGTAAACATAATATAAACAGATATTTTGTTTTTTTACTTCACCACTGAGCCCAAGGGCGGGCTGTCCAGGGTTCAAAAAGACAAATGAACAGGGCCTTCCTGCTATAGGTGCTACCATTCAGGCCAGAAAAAATGGCTGAGTTCGTTGTTTTGTTTGAAAAAGTGTAACCCTCCAGCAGGATGTCCCTGATGAAAACAGATTATTTATTTCAACAACCAATACGTATGCTTCAAAGAGATTGTTCCTAGGATAAGCTGCATAATCTTCAAGTCAGGTTACAGTTTCCCTGTTTGCTGTAAAAACATTTCACTCGCCTGAGACCATGCATTATGTAGAGGCAAGGATCTCATCCAGCCTATGAACACACAAAGACATAGAGTTCACAAAGCACCAGCGCACCGTCACCGGAAAATCATAGACCTTGTGAAAGAGTACCCTTCAGATTTTGCCCGGTGAGCTTGAACAGTTCATTTCATATGCGGGCAACGAAGGTTGTTTTTCTGTGGCTGACATGCTGAAACTTCTAATTCGTGAAACGCTTGAAGGTTGTTTCCGTGATGACCATGAGGCTCTTAGAATTTTTTCGCGCAATCGTTACAAACTTCACTGCTGAATGATCACTCTTTAAACTGAAATCGATCAAAAACAAGTTTCGATCAACGATGACCGACCGCAGCCTCAGTGATTTGTCAGTGCTGAGTGTAGAGATGGGGGTTCTTAGGAAGTTCAGTGTTGAAGAGCTCATCAGCAAACTGTCTCAGCAAAAGGCATGAAAGCACTTAAAGAAACATACAGGCTATTTCAACTTAAAGAAATCCCGAAGTTTGTAGCATCTTCAAGCCGCCAGCGCTGCAACCACGCACCGTCAGCCGCTCATAAATGCACAGATGATTAGGGAAAGTAGTTTTGAACTGTGTTGTCGGCTACGGTGGCTCTCGCTCCTCGTATTGCTGAGAGAGAGAAAAAGAATCAACTCTATGAGCTCGAAGATTCGATGGTGCGTGCTTTCACCAGACAGGCTCGTTCCCTATTACCGGGACCTATATGCTTCCAGTAATTTTTCGCCCATGGCCGCCAATAAAAGCTTAGTGGACAGCGCCGGGCTGGACAACAAGGTCTACCATCTCACGGGGGGTCGCTGGGCAGCACGCGGATATCATTGTTTGTGCAGGAACTGCATCAACAATCTGAATTAAACGTTGTGTGACGCCAACCTTTCAACCTCTATTTGTGATGATTGGGTGCTACAAGCAAAATCCGACATCATGCCTTGTTTGCTTCCTCAAAACGCCACGGTGTTATGTGCGTTCTTTAACACTTCTTTCTTGTGTTTGTGCAGCGGTAGGCTGGTACGACGAAGACAAAACAATTAGCACGCAATGTGCGTTGTTTTGATTTGATTTAGAACAAAAAAAATACAGTACTGCACAGGAAGAGTCGTACTACTGCGCTGGCTTAAAAGGATAAAAAAACGGGAACAAATTCAGGAATGTTTCAGATGAGGACAGAGCCTGAACGTGTCTCTTTGAGACGATATTGCATTACCGTTGAACTCGCTACCCGGCCCCAAAATTTAGCGTAGATTTTATAGCATAGTTTAATATTCTTCAGTCGCAATTTTCTGGTATAGTGGACATGGTAAACCAGGCAAACAACACAGCACTGCTCTTTTCAGACAAGAAAGAAATTGAAAGACATATGGCAGATGAGCCCCTGTTTCATTCGACTCAATCTGGATCTTGTGATGCAACACCCTCATCGTCAACAAGTAGGACATGCTGCGGCAGAACATATCGCTGGCACCATGCATTACGTGCCATCTGGAATGAGCGTGTCATCGCCACCGCCGGAGACATGAGCTTGGAAGTATCACGAGTGCATTTCAGTGCCGGGAGCTAGTTCTTTTTGTTGCCATCAAATATCGTCGAGAATAGGCACGTTAAGGTAGTTGTTCTATTCTGAATCAATCCTGAATTCATTCCCAGTTGATTGGTTGTGTTAAACCTATTCAGCTGCTCAGAAGCTACAATTTAGTACTTTGTTTACATTAAAGGCAAATAGAGGCCGCACACAGTAAATGCTCATCATTGTGTCTTTCTAATCTAAGCTCACTGCGGCGTGCACACGATAAAGGAACATTCGTGAAAGCGTACAGTACTACGATGTTTTGATATAGCAAACAAGGTATGTTGTCAAATATTTATATCAGATATAGTGCCCCATTATCAAAAAACAAAGGCTGAGAGGTACGCATCGCACAACGTTTAGTGCAGACAAGCGTTGAAAGCTGGGCAAGTTGGTAAGGCAAGCAGGTCCCGTAAACTAAGTGCTAGTTTCGGTGTCAGGGATTGAAAGCCCAAGTAGCGGTTGCCCGGCAGACTACGATTTGATTGAATGAAGAGAGGTTAATGTGGATGTTCGCGTTTGTTGTCTCTCTCCATTTTTTAATCATAAAGAAATTTGAATCAACTGTAAAGAAGTCATCGCTTAAGAATTTGTATTTTTATGCCTTACTTTATCAATTTTGAATTGAGCAATGCGCAGGAAGACTTCTGTTTAGCACTTGCTCCTGCTCCCTATTTCCACTTTCTCAGTGATATCACATGTTGGATCTTGCTTGATTGTCCTGATCAGTTGGCGTGAAAAGTATGTACACGGTGATATTAAGGAACTTGATGTAGCGTGCAGCGAATGCAGTGGCGTTCCTATCCTTTCTGATTTGCAGCCCGCTTTCGCCAAGGGAAGACGAGGGGGATAGTCCTTAGCGCTATGTAATTCATAATTGTCTTGATAAACAAACCATTGTAATGAACATCATCGTTTGCACGTAGGCTGGGCTGCTTTTGGACCTCGAGTGACTTGATTGAAATATAACCTTGCTAGTGCCATACCAGACGTCCTCTTATAGTATTCTTCTGATTCTACTTCTTTCTATTATTATTATTACTATTATATTATTATTATTATTATTAT
This sequence comes from Rhipicephalus microplus, assembly GCF_013339725.1. Lineage (NCBI taxonomy): Eukaryota > Metazoa > Arthropoda > Arachnida > Ixodida > Ixodidae > Rhipicephalus > Rhipicephalus microplus. Next base: position 92,024,869 of record NC_051165.1, read on the forward strand.
TAATATTATTATTATTATTATTCAAATTCCTTCCCCCACTTCTGTATTTGACAAAGGTGCGAAACCATGATACTGTTTAAAAGGAAATGTAGAAGAGGTTGAGAGACGAATGAAACCAATAAACATGAACAAAGCAAGATCAGACACGTGCCGGTGTATGTGTGGGTGGGGGGACGTTTTTTGTATGTGCGTGCATGGAGCGTTGATGACAGTCATATCTCTAACGCAATAAAAACATGAATTGTGCAGAATATGCACAAAAAGACAGACGGTCATGATGTGATAGACTACTTTTTGTTCTTTAATACAATCTGCTGACAGAAAATTAAGTGGGCCGATGAGTTTAAAAAATTAGGAGGTATAATGTGGCAACAGAAAGCACAGGACAGGCTTATGCTAGACTGGGTTATGCTTTACCAATTATGCTGCAACATAGAAAAGATTTATGTCCTAGAGGGGTTATTCTGGCTGCTGCTGATAATGATGCTTTCTTCCTACCGCCTAACATTATGTAATATCTTCCACATGCATTCTCAGTCGTTTGATTACACGTTCGGGAAATAGGCTTTTGAGACACTTTTCCCATAAAAAACTTTTCTTATGAAAGTTATCTTTTTGAACCTTTACCAATAGGAACGCCTACATTGCGTTTTATTGCTCTTTTTTATATTTATATTCTGCAATATTGTAGCATTAGTTAACGAAACAAGAACACAGTAAACAAATTTTGCTTGTTATTTAAAAGGTAGATCAGGCATCAAAAAATAATTCATAAACACAATACCTTAGCTGTGAAAAATTAGCTACAATTTTCCAAGTTTTCACTGGGTGTAAAAAGCAAAACAAGTACTTTTCTTGCACTCCTGCTTATACATTATGATTCTATACATGATTTACTGATAATTCTCGGTTATGGAGATTAAGTTGTGAACGATAGTAGAAAAGCTTCTTACGCAATCGCAAATAACTAGAAACTTGTTTACGCAGTCAGTTCTAGCACATTACATGGGTCATAGAAATCTTTTTATTATAGCAATATATTTTAAACCATCGGCTTGGCATGAAAATAGTACCGATTTTTGTAGTTGTTTACATGTGTCAGACAGGCAAGTTGAAAGTAGTACCTGCGTTATCACCCCCGAACACACCTACGGACAACGTTTCTTCTTCAATTAGTTCGCTGCCAAGTCTTCCATAAGCTTTGGTCGTACTGAAGCTCCGCTGACTTCCGCCATCCAAAAATACTCGGTAGTGACCGGATGATTTGGCGCCCAATATGGTGGTTGTCAGACTCTGCAGCATTACAGCTGACCTTGCCTGCTTGGACACAAGATTGACCTATGCAGATATCACCTTCTTGTCGTTTTTGATGTCGTCGGATGCGCAAGCTGATGTTGCGTGTCTTCTCGCTCACTTGCCACAATTTACCCAGATTCTACAATCTTTCGCCAGGTGGCCCTGCTTCAGGCAACGAAAACATCGTCCCACTTTGATGAGCGTCTCCTTTTGTTTAAGTAATCGATATGCTTTCGATCACAGACTTCGGCAGAACGCTTTTCAGACCGGCAAATCAGGCTCTGTTAGGGACTTTTTGCTGAGCTTTGTAGAGCAGCTGTCATGAAAACGTGAAGTGGATGACTCGGTTTTAGTCCTTCTTTATCTGGGGCGTGATGAGTTTTCGTTACGTCTTGTTCAGCAACAGCTTCCCGACAAACGAGTTGAAGGTCGAAGATTTCCCGAAAATACGAAGGTCGTTATCTTCTGGAAGCGTTACAGGTTTTGAATTGCCATGCGTGTTCGAAGAGGATGCAGCCAATGATTATGCCTGCATGTGCATTTTGTGGAAAAGCAGTACCATGTCTATAGGTAGAACTCTTACTAGGATTTCCCGAAGCATGGAGCAATAAGTTGTCGAGTTCGCTCCAAGCGCCTTGAGGCTTCGAATATGAACCTGAACCTTGCCATAAAGTTGCCTCAGCTGATGAACGTCTGCTAACGGTGACACTGGCTTTAGATCCAGCAAACTTTGCAAACTTTCCTGCACAATGATCTGTTCATCTCCGAAACGCTTCTTAAAAATTTCAATAGCGTCTTTAGAGCACTCTTCGACAGCTAGTAATACCGATATGGTCGATGCGTCCACTTCGGTAACCAAACAGATTAAGTAGTTCAACTTGTCAGCTGTGCTTAACTCACTGTTATTGTGAACTGCTGATGCAAACTGCGTCCAAAATCTCGGCCATAGTCTGCGGTTGCCATGAAATTTTCCGAGCATTAGCTGGGGAAGCTTGTTTTTGCCAGATGATATCAGGTGGCCGTTCGTAAGCCGTGGGGCTGGAGGTGCCAGACATTCGTTCAGCTTGACTCTTAAATTAGCTGTGAAAGTAGCAACAATTTCACAGTATTCTCCAGCGTCTAACGTATTTCTGTCCAACAGGTCGATTGGCGTGTCTTCTAAACCTGTCTCATCTTTTTTCTCTATCTAAACATAAAATAGGCTTATTCGGCCGAGGAGTACACTTACTGCTGCTGCCGTGACGGCTTGATTACCTCGCAAGTGGTCTTCCGCCTCGGACAACAGGACATCCATTTGGGACCGCAGGCTCTGGCGTTGTCTAGGAAATTGTTCCATTCTGCCACCCCCAGTCGATGTATTTCGCCAAGATCACCGGCGCCATCTTATGAGGTGTTGCGGCTCCTATAGTTGATGATGTTGACCTTGTCAAAGATGCCGGGTTTTGGCACTATAAGTTGGACCTCTGAGCCTTACCGCTGAGAAGCGTCTCACACCTAGCAAAAACAATTCTTGCAAGATGAAAGGCTTTAATACAACTGAAGAAGAAAGGAAAAGGAAAGGGTGAGTCGGCATTGCCACGAGGCCACGCATCAGCTCGTGAAGAAGCTCAATAATCATGATGGCTGCTTTTCTGCTGAGAAGGATGAAGAAAAGGAAAGCACAATAACGTGGACAATTGTCAGCGCATCGGTATGAACTGTACACAATTGGTCATGTAGTGGAGCATCAAATTGCTTTTCCAGAAAAAAACCTATCGCCTCTATGTTGACGCTGCAGGGAAGATTTGCATAATTTTGACACATCACCGCTATTTGCAATGAGTATACTTACGTACAGGTCATCTTCCAAATAAGAATCAAGAGCTCTCTCGCGAGGTGTTTCTAACTGTAAAAAAGGCGTATTTTCCGAATAGTAGATGCATTTCAGCATTGAAGAACTATCGTCGCGCAAAAGAATTGCAATTAAATAACACAGCAAAATATCATTCTTACGAAGATCCTAGCGGCACTGTTAAATTGCTAAACAGCATTCCTTCGTTATAAATGTGCTAAACGAAATTTCATATATGAATGCTTTGCTAATTGGTTGTTTGTAACATATTGTTACACGCAAGAAGTACACGAAAAGGTTGAAAAACAGGCGAGCCTGGATGGTTCGCGTTTACTTCCACAAGGGGTCTCGAGACAGCACACCCAACGTCGTCTTCCTTCTTCACCTTTTTTTCTGAATGTTCATTCGCGCTGTATGCGCCGTGCATTGCAACCGCTCGTGACATTTCCCCGTTGGCAGACGAAGCCCGCCGGGCGAGTCACTCAGTGGTTCGTGCATTGCATAGCTTCATGCGAGCGACGTGCGCCACTTCTGTTTTAGCCGAGCGCCGTCCAGTGCTTGTGAGCCGTGCTATGCGGTAGTTGACCTCACTGAGGCGTTCGAGGATAACGTAGGGCCCGACATAGTGAGCGAGAAATTTCTGGTACAGGCCACGTTTCCGTAAAGGCGTCCAGAGCCACACCTGATCTCCAGGATTGAAGTGAACATGTCGGTGACGGTCGTCATAGCGGATCTTTGACCGGTCTTGCGAGGTGACGGTGCGTAGCCGAGCGAGGCGTCGCGCTTCTTCTGCTCTACAGAGAATCTCGTTGATCGGCTCACTGTGATGAGCAGAGTAGGGAAGCATAGTGTCAAGATTATAGCGTGGTGGACGAGCATAAAGGAGAAAGAAAGGTGAGTAACCAGTGGTCTCATGTCTTGCGGTGTTGAAAGCATAGGTGATGAAAGGCAAAATTGTGTCCCAGTTTTTGTGCGCGGAGTCGATGTACATGGACAGCATGTTGGCAAGCGTTCGGTTCGTGCGTTCCACTAGACCATTAGTCTGTGGATGGTATGGAGTGGAATGGCGGAAGCTTGATGAGCACAGACGAAGGGTCTCTTCGACAACATCCGCGGTAAATTGCCGCCCACGGTCGCTGATTACGATGCGAGGAGGTCCGTGTCTGAGGATAACTTGAAACAGCAAGAAGATGGAAACGTCTTTTGCTGTGGCCGACGGCAGTGCTGCCGTCTCACAATAACGGGTTAAGTGGTCTACGCAAACGATGACCCAACGATTGCCGTCTGTGGATCGCGGAAAAGGGCCCAGAAGATCTATACCAACTTGCTCAAAGGGGGTGCTAGGAGGCGAAACAGGCTGAAGGCGACCAGACGGCGCGTCAGTTGGTCGCTTGTAACGCTGACATTGGGTGCAGCTGGCGACGTACCGTTCGGTATCATTGCGCATCCGGGGCCAATAAAAGCGTTCCTGAGCACGGTAGAGTGTTCTTGTGCATCCAAGATGTCCGGAAGTTGGTTCGTCGTGCATGGCAGATAATACGTGACTGCGAAGGCTCTTGGGGACAACCAAAAGGTAGCGCGCACCGGTAGCCGAGAAGTTCGTCTTATATAGGGCGCCGTCACGTAAGCGAAAACGATTGTCTGCAGCGGACTCCCGCGCGGCCGCGAATAGCGGCTGTAAGCTGTCGTCTTTCCTCTGCTCTGATATGAAGGTATCCATATCCGGAAATCCCGTGGACACAAAAGCGATGTATTCATCAAAGTTGTCCGCGTCACATTCAGTCGTTGGGAGTGGCAGGCGAGAGAGACAATCAGCATCAGCGTGTCGCCGGCCGCTCTTGTAGGAAACAACGAAATCATACTCCTGCAGACGGAGCGCCCAGCGTGCTAGTCGACCAGAGGGATCCCGAAGATTCACAAGCCAGCATAGAGAGTGATGATCCGTGACGACAGTAAAGGGGCGCCCGTAGAGATACGATCGAAACCGTTGTACAGCGAAGACGACCGCCAGACACTCTTGTTCGGTGACAGTGTAGTTGCGCTCGGGGCGACTCAATGAGCGGCTAGCGTACGATATCACATGCTCGCTGTCGCCGACACGCTGAACTAGTACGGCGCCAATGCCAACACCACTAGCATCGGTATGAACTTCTGTCGGTGATAACGGATTGAAGTGGCGAAGAATAGGCTGGGACGTCAACAGTAGCTTTAGCTGCCGAAACGATGAGTCGCATTCCGAGCTCCACTCGAAAGGAACACCTTTTTGGAGAAGGCATGTGAGCGGATGAGCTATGTCAGCAAATTTGGGAATGAAACGGCGAAAGTAGGAGCATAACCCTAAAAAACTTCGTAGCTGCTTCACAGAGCGAGGTGCCTCGAATGCCTCCACAGCTGTTGTCTTTTGTGGATCTGGTCGTATACCTTCTTTGTCGATCAGGTGTCCCAGCACAAGTGTCTGTCGTTCACCAAAATGGCACTTTTTAGAATTAAGCACAAGGCCGGCCTTCCTCAAGCAGTTCAGTACCAAGTCCAGGCGCTCGTTATGCTCACGAAATGTTCGGCCGAAGATCACAACGTCGTCTAGGTAGCACATACAAACTTCCCACTTCAAACCGCGAAGTATAGTGTCCATGAACCTTTCAAACGTTGCGGGGGCGTTACAAAGCCCGAAAGGCATCACGTTGAATTCAAATAGTCCATCGGGCGTTACAAAAGCGGTCTTCTCTCTGTCATCCGGGTGCATAGGGATTTGCCAGTAACCTGATCGTAAATCCACAGAAGAGAAGTAAGAAGCCGCAAAGAGGCAATCGATGGCGTCGTCAATTCGTGGGAGTGGGTATACGTCTTTCCTAGTAACGGCATTTAGGCGACGGTAATCGACACAGAATCGCCACGTGCCGTCTTTCTTCTTCACCAGTATCACTGGAGCTGCCCAAGGGCTAGACGATTCCCGAATTACTCCTTTACCCATCATTTCTTCGACTTGAGCGCTGATGATCTTTCGCTCCGCAGAGGACACACGATATGGTTTTTGACGAATCGGTTCAGCGGATCCTGTGTTGATGCGATGGCGAGTACGGGATGCAGGAATCGATGTGGGGCCGTCGTGCTGTGCAAAGTCGAATATTGAAGAGTGTTTCGAGAGCAGGGCCATCAAAACACGACGTTCATGGTCACTGAGCGATGTAGCTACCATTCCGAGCATGTGTTCGTTTGCGGTGTGCGAGACACTGGTTTGTGCTGTATCCGGTAGTTCTGTAAGCACTGCCATAGGTATAAATGACTCTCCCTGAAACGTAGCAAGTTTTAGGCCTTGAGACAGCACTACGGCTTCAGTGGAGCAATTTAGCGTCCATAGCCCTGCGCATCCATCGGTAACTGAAACCATACAATACGGAACCAACACATTTTTCTTAAGACAGTTTCTATGGACCGGTTCCACCGCAACATCGAACGAAGTACTAACAGAAGACGAACAAACAACAGGAACGCGCATCGCGGATAAAGCGGGCACAACAGTGTCTTCAGAAACACAAAACACACTCTCTTGCTGGGATGATTCTTCTAAGAGCGCAGAGGACACACTTCCGCAAATACTGAGTTCTCCTGTTCGGCAGTCAACATTGGCGCCACACAATTTCAAAAAGTCAATGCCGAGAATTACATCGTGTGTGGAACGCGGAAGCACGGTAAACTCAGTGTTAAAGGTTTGACCACCCAAGGAGACATCCACGTTACACACACCAACCGGGTATAATGAGTCCCCACTCACTCCACGAAAGCTTGTGCTGTGGTCCCAATGAAACATAACCTTGCGTCCCAGCAGATTTTTGAACACCACACTCATGACAGAAACAGTTGCTCCCGTGTCGACTAAAGCCATGGTAGAAACGCCATCAATAAGTACATTAACCTTATTCTTCAGCATGAAGATAGGTGGAGGTATCCGAGTCGGCAGCAAAGATTTTCCAGCGACCTCACCTCCATCGGCCGCGCTGGCTAGTTTCCCGGCGGTGGTGACGCGAAGCGGCGTCGAGGAGATGATGACGTCACACGCCGTCTGGGAGATGGAGATCGAGACGCTCGGAAAGCTGGTGGTGGTGTCAGAGTACGTTCGGAGGCAGGAGAGCGGTAACGGTTTCGATACCTTTCTTGTTCTCCAGAATAGCTGTCCAGAGGGAAGTGACGGCTTCTTTCTTCTCGGAAGTAGCCTTCAAAAGTGGTGTTTCCTGGCCTATTAGTGTCCATTGCACGACCACCGTGTTGCATAAACGATCCCGACTGTCCATTGCTGAATGCCCGACGTCGGTTACAATACCTAGCTATGTGGCCAGGCGTGCCACAGTTGTAACACACGGGCAGAGGGCGAACTTCCGGACGCTGATTGAAATATTCCACAGCGGCCACAGGCTGAGAGTAACTCATCCCCACCCCTTGGATGTCGTAGGCAGTGCTGGGTCTTCGTGGGCGAACGTCGCGTGGATGCTGATCAAAACGCCGATCAATCGAGTCGTAATGGCGTTGTTCGGTCTGGCCATAATGCGGGTCGTGTCGGCAGCTGTTACAATCCGCAGCATTCACCGAATGCTGCCAAGTAGCCGGAGGAGATGCGCAGACGGCGTCTCGGAAAGCGACGGAGGCGCAACGCGGCACCGCATAACGCGTTTGTTCTTCGTGCCGCAGGAGCTCCTCACGGACAATCTGCCGAATGGTAGCTGAGAGGTCTGTCTGCGGACTCGCGTCAACGCTGGCCACAGTCGTGACATTGGCTAGCCGTCCAAACTTCGGCGTAATTCGGCGAGTTTTCAGCGCCTCGAATGTGCGGCAGTGCCGAATCACGTCTGATACGGTGTTCAGGTTGTCTTTTCCAATGAGGAAGTTATAGACGTCTTCCGCAATACCTTTTAAAAGGTGTCCCACTTTATCTTCCTCGGCATTCGAGAGTCGATGGTCTTACACAGCTTGAGAACTTCTTCAATATATGTCGTGCAAGTCTCGCCGATCACCTGAGCTCTCTGAGCTAAAGCTGTTTCCGCTCGTTTCTTCTTAGTGTCCGAGTCGCTAAAGCACTTCTTCATTTCTTCAATAAGACTGCTCCATGTAGTAAGCGTGTCGGCGTGGTTTTCATACCAAACCAGGGCCGTGTCCGTCAAATAAAAAACGACATGCCTGAGCTGGCTGGCCGGGTTCCAGTTGTTGCATTGGCTTACCCTTTCGTAATGGGTCAGCCATTCATCGAAGTCTTCCCCTGGCTTTGCTGAGAACGGCCGTGGCTCTCGGTAATGCTGATACAGCGGTGGTCTTGCCGAGGCATTGCTGAGGGGGTCATTTTGCTCCAGAGACATGTCGGGGCGCGATGGCGAAAGTCCGGCAAGGCGACGGCTTCTACGAAGTTCTGGTGCTGACGGCTCCGTCGTAGGTCGTGGGAGGTACCCAGCACAGCTCCACCAAATGTTACACGCAAGAAGTACACGAAAAGGTTGAAAAACAGGCGAGCCTGGATGGTTCGCGTTTACTTCCACAAGGGGTCTCGAGACAGCACACCCAACGTCGTCTTCCTTCTTCACCTTTTTTTCTGAATGTTCATTCGCGCTGTATGCGCCGTGCATTGCAACCGCTCGTGACAATATGTTTGCTAATCGGAGGCACTCAAGATCGAACGAAAAACACGAGGCATACACACAAGTGTTAGGTGAAAGCCACCTCGCAATTGCGCTTATCTTGATCAAATATGGATTAAGAAAGGAATGATTATTATTGGCTATTAGAGTTCTTCATAAGAAACGTATTACATGGTAGCAATTCGTCACAACGGTGTCACAAATTCCTTACGTTTTATACGAGAATATATAAGTAGTTTGATGATTACGTTTATATACCGCCTTATAAATTTTACGAGGTTGCGTTTTGGCATTGGTGCTATAATCTATTTGAAACGAAAGGCATTCTTAGGGTGCAGAGTGCCTAAAGTAGAGCAAACGAGACACGCTTTTTAATTTCATTGAGGCTTCTACACCCTAAAAAACGTGGTTTCCTTGTAAAGTTTATCGGTGCTATGCCGCGAACCCAATCGGCGCCAACTCTTCAATATTGACGTGGTCTCTCGCACAACTTATATACCGTTTTTTCCTGCGAGCGGATGTTTTCGAAATGAAGACTCTCTCCTAAACGAATGCTTGCGTGGAAGAATGTCAAATCGCTCACTGATTTTGTAAACATAAATTGCCACCATGGTTCCTCGGCACTATTCGCCGACACTGCCGGTTTGGCCTTGGGTCCTCCACACATGCCTTGGCGCTTCTACAAAAACATCCCCGAAATACTTGTAGAAAGCCACTAAGTACACAAGACATATGCTCTTAACTATGTCAAAGGGCCACTCGGACCAGCTCATGACCACCGCTCCCGAGGACTCTATACAGTTCATATAGCAGCTCGCGGCGGTGGTCTAGACGCTAAGGTAAGGTGTCCAATTTTGTTCATTATCCAGGTCCCTACACTTATGATTTGTCGTGGTAACCACATTTTCAAGAGAAAGAGCATGCACATATTTTATTACGTGCCATTTTAACAAATAGGTGTAAGTAGCATCGTTCAAGAGGGATGACTTATCTATTATATCTCTAGTTGGTATGTGCTATATGGAAGCTTTTTAAAACGTCTATATGTTCTAACAATATAAGGCTATGCATAAGAAAATGAGCCTCAATCGAATCAAGGGAACGTTAGATGGACTTGTTCGACCATAGCACAGAACAAGTATTGCAAGGTAATTGTTCGTGCCGACTCAATTCATCGGCACATTCGTTTAGTAGCACGGTCACTTTTCGTGTACTTTTGTGCATATTTATTTACATTGCGGTAACAATATCTCCACGTCTATTGTAAAGAATGAAGTTTTTATTAAATGCGCACCAATACATGCACAATGAAAAAAGCAATGGTGATGGAGGAGATGTAATTAGGAAAAACGTGAGCAACTTCCCGCTACCTTTAAGTGGAAAGCTGCTCAATTTTCACAAGTATCTGTAATCCTGCAGGTACACAACTAAAAAAAAGTGTACAAAGTGTACTTAAAATACAATACAAATGTACGAAAATTACTCAGAGAAGCAGGCAAGGACATACGTACGCAATAAAGCAACACACAATGAAACGGAATGGCTAAACACGATATAAACGGAAGAGAAACACAGTCGAATTACCACTCTGCAGTTCTTGCAGCTTCCACTTTACGTGTAACTGTTGTTGGTTTTTTTCATGCAGTATCGTTTTTTTTTTCTCGTATACATGTACATCAAGGGTCATATCGTCTCTCAGCACATAACATCAATGTCAATCTTGCTAGGAGAATTTTGTTGAGCTTGCCGCGCCACTCCCCACATCATTTCTGATGCATATTTATACGGCTGCCGAAGTAGTATGCTGGTCGCACAGCAAGGCCCCTGATCCCAGACTAAACAACTCAATTGTTAGTAGCACTTACCATCCATGCATTCGTTCTTTTTAGCGCTAAATCCGTGAAGTCCTCTGCTATCGTAAACACTCTATATATCTTCGTACACGTGGAAACAATTCCTCAGTGTGCTAGCGCAGACGCACCACCTGAAGCATGTGGATGTCTACATCTCGATTGCTGTTTTATATTCGAAGTGGATATCGCTAGCAAATGTGGTAACTTGCTGATGTTCAGAACTTGGAGGCTCAGAAGGATGTTGACACTGCAGAACCTTCGATTCAGTTTCACACAGCCCGAAAGCCGGTGATGGCATAGCACGCGTGAAGTGAAAGGGAGTGGTCTGAATATTCTGGATGGAGCGTTTAAAGTACACTATAGGCTACGCTAATCAGGGTGTCTCACATAATGTGAGCCAAGAATTTGCAAGTGAAAGCACCTAGGAGGCGAATCGAACCAAGCGCATACTACTCGCGCTAGCCTCTAGGTACTCAAGATATTTTTTTTTATCCCCATAGTGATTATTTATTCATTCTTAATTACCTATTTTTATTTATAGGCAGAAAACCCAAAATATGAACACTGAGGTGTAGAGAATTTTTAGAAACCACCGGCTGAATTATTTTCTATATGATACGTCTAGCGCTGTTATTTTTTTTCTGCGTTGTAAAGAAAGCCTATAGCAACACTATAGCAGTGCGCCCGCGGTCCATCACACGGATTTTTTTTTCCAATTTTGCGCGCTTTCTTTACAACGTGGAAAAAATAACTGCTCGAGACGTATTGTACAGGAAACAATTTAGTCGGTGGTTTCTGAAAGTGCTGTACATCTTAGCGTTCATAATTTCGGTTTCCAGCCCATAATGAAAAACATTGGTTATTAGGATTTATAATTTATTAGTATGGGGAGAAATAAAAATAGCCTGAGTACCTACAGGCTAGTGCGAGTAGTACACTTTTGGTTCAATTCACCAATGAAGTGTCTTTCATTTTCAATATCTTGGCTCAAGTTATGTGGGACACCCTTTATACAATACCACCATGCTCCTTCGCGAAGTTTTGTTATCAACCCAATACACGTTAGGGTGCCGCCTTTTTCGAACCACGCCGATGAACTAAGAACCGCCGAAAAAAACTTTAGGACATCCCGATGCGATTTCGTGCACATCGCGAACATTACAGATTGTTCTGGAACATACGTGGCTGCTAAAGATAACGCTGGAACACTCAACTGCTCGTATATAAATGCCGACGCACATCACCGCGTGTCATCTCGTCGACGATTGATTATCTGTTCGCCGCTTTAAGCGCCAGTTTGTATCGCTGTAATCTATCTTTCGGTTTACAGGATACAAGATCGGGCAAATAAACAGTTTTGTTTCGGACAAGCCGACTCAGCTTCCGTCAGTGTCACGACCCGGGAATATATCGCGAATGTCGCCTATTGACTTCTAGGAAGTCAGCGTTCCAATTTACAAAACACAGGTTAAGGTCACTCTTGCGAAGATTAAGTTGCTCTTTCTAACTAAGCAAGGACAAAGCAATGACTGCTTGCTGCTATATCAGCTGTCAAATTTATAAATGCTCACTGGATTGCTAGTGAGATTTTTTATAACGACAACTTGCTGCGCAACTTTTGCGCTGACACATGTTAAGTTTACATACTATTCCTGCAAATAAGAGTGAATCCTGCTTAGTATATCCGCAGTCTTTACGAATGGCAGAGATCACCGTTGGTTCACATCAACAATCACTTACTTTTTTCCCTCGACGTACTCGTTGTTGGCATTCCTTATAACCTTCAGGCAATCCCCTTCTGCTGTCGCAGCCGTTCCATCTGGAATGAATAGTTTGGTCTTGGCTGAAGAATGCGTTAGTGGTTACAATTTTAAAGTAATTATAATTTTGTTGGAGAAACGAGGACGTTATATGAAGTGCTTATGTACAGAGCATAGCTGTAACTCAGACCTGGCGCGATGCAGCATACACAACACCTCGTCTTCGTGACAATCACAGTTTTATCATTTATTTCCCTGCTGGCCACTACTTACGATGTTCATTACGTCCCACACCTATGAGTGCTACTTATATGTTAAACGTTACTTTACAAGTGTTTTGCTAAATGTGAACTAAAAAATCACTATTTTGATAAGCGTACTTACAGAACAACCAGAAAAACGATGAAAACGCAAAACAGCAAGCTTTTTCTTTTGGTATAGGGTGCGTTAACGCAAGGTAACAGAATTGATGGCGGCACCTCTTTATATACTTGTTGCCAGTGTTACACAATGGCTCTATGATGTCAATTTTCATACGTAAACGACTCTCTTTGAATGCCACGAGGCACATCTGCTGATCACGTACCACACTCGATCATGCATACTGACGATAAGTTTTTATAACAAATGCGCAGGAATTCCATAATTTAGGCAATAAATCAAATAAAACAGTTAGATATCAAATGCTAATTTATTCATCTTACTGGCGCTATTGATTTCATAGGTGGTATTTCACGTGCTTATTTGCATGAATAAATCATTTGTATGCGACTGGATAAAATTCTTCCGGGAGTGTGCGCATATAGTAATCATTAAACTTCCCAATCTTGCACCAACAAAATAGCAAAAAAAAATCCAAAAACTAGCCACAAAGTAGCCACGTTCGGCCGAGGAAAGTAAGTGTTACCAAATGTAGCCCCAAATTTGTGAAAATAATGGTGGTGTATTTATTCAAGCTACACTGCGCTGAAGTAGCAGGAGAGTTTTCGGAAAGGACGGGCAAATCCTTGATTCAAACTGGGGGTCGGGCTTGCAAATGGCCGTTTTCAGCTATGTATGCATGTCAAAAAATTGGGGGCGAGGTGGCACGGGTCAGGAATGCTAGCCCCAGGCTATGCCCCTAAACTACAGGAACAATGCCTCGCCCATATTCTGCCAATGAACTCCGTCGTGCAGTTTCTGCTGCCACGTTGTACTCAGAAACTTAGCAATCTCATTTGCCCCCCATAACATTCTGTCTCCTTCTCAGGCGTTTGCCTTCTCTCAAAACCCAGTCAGTTATCCTCAATGACGAGTGATTATTCTCTCTATGCGCTATTTGCCCGACCCTTGTCCATTTCTTTTTCATTGCAACAATATTATCCTGCAAACAGGCTAGTCTTCTCTGTTCTTCTTTTTAAAGGTTAAAATTATCACCTTGCTTTCCAATAATCACTGCGTCACCCTAAGTTTATTTGAAACCCTCTTTTTGAGCTTCCTGGTTTCATTTCAGTTGGGAATTAGTGGTGGGATAAAGCTGCTGTATGCGTTCTTTATAAATAAGTATCGCAAGAGCTTTTCGAATCTGAACTCCTAAGCTTAACAAATAAACTGCGATCATTAGCAGTAATTTCATGGTCGACCATGAAGTTTTGCGATCAGTTTTAAAGTAGAGCTAAGCGCAGTTCCTTATCATCGTTTGTTGCCACTGCGTGTGCACAAAACGCTTACCACCTGCACACGCAATTTTCATTTCTAGAGTTGCGAACGTACCCAAGCAATAAAAGTGTGACAAATGTCACTTCAAGACGTTATAGTGTCCCGTCTCCACATGTTTTCTGCGAGCTTTCTTGAGAGCACGAGCAGTAACATGCATGTGGCAACAATTAAAAAGTTTACCATAATTTTCTATGCTAACAAAGTATTATTCATAAATTAGTTATCTTTACTATCATTACTCGTGTAAAGATGAAGTCTGACAAGTTGTCATTTTTGAGTCACACTTTGTACTAAAATATTCAAAAACCATCTAAATGGTTGTCCTTATATTCCTTTTCTAACGTCAATGAGTAGAGAACGCAAATGATGCGGATCGCTTTTGATCGTCCTCTTCACTTCCAAATAATCTTTATAGTCACGTTCCGTAATCGGTAGTATGGAGAACCATTGCCCACAGAAGAGCTCTTGAGTCTGCGCCTGTCGTGTCAATGTCTTTATTTTGTTTTATCATGCGCCTAATTTATTCGGCCTTTATCGGTTTTACGTGATGCACGTCACCCTTTTTGCGAGCTTGGTAAGAATCAAAACGATGGCATCGCGAGAACAAAAATCTTCGACATAAGGAACTGTGTGAGGCGACTGTCCCCTTATGACAAGGACACGTATGCACTGGCTACCATGACTAGGTTAACTACAGGCATTTTCGGAGCATTCACACGTGTTATCTCCCATTTTAGGACCACGTACTTAAACACCAGTAGCTGTATTACCGCGAAATAAGAACCGTGTTCAAACTGTTAGAGAGGGAATAAACTTTTATTGGAGCAAACGCATTGTGTGTCCAAGGTGGATGGCCTCCTTATCCAGGTAGCCACGGGCCTTCGCCATCTGCCGTGCCCGTTGAACCATGCTGCACTGAATCTTCAGGCCTGGGAATGATAACTTGGCCTACCACTAAGAAAACAAAAAAAGCAGCCAAACAGCAGGCAAGAAGCAAGGACATATCTCTACCAATACCGGCTGTCACGGATGCGGAAACTCTTCATGTGAGTTCCGACTGGTGGAAGAGAAAGGATATGCAGGAACGCTTTATAGGTAAAGAGAACAACTTTATGAATCACGCTAGTGAAGAGGAGATAGGAAAACGATATGTGCAGGTAATGGAAAGCATGCGCAGCAGGCATTCCTAAACTGTCCAGTGTTCAGATACGTTCCTGTAAGATCCTGTCGAGTGTGTAGAATTTGTGGCCGTTAAGGTTATTGAGCTGCATGAAACGTATTTGTTTCTTTGCAAGCATCGCATAAAAAAATACCAATGCTGGTTGAAACCATAGCCAAAGGCTAGTAGAGGGTCCAATAAAAATACGAAATTATTGATTTCCATATACGAGAAATACAAAAATGCGCACAAATCTAGTCATTATACATATTAAAGTGCACAAAGGTAAAAAAAGAAAGCAAATGTATTGGTAATAGTGGAGTTGCGACTTTTGGTAAACATGTACAAACAACGAAAAAATGTAGTTTTATGCAATATTATCAAAAGTTAAAACTTTACATGTCTAACCTCGTGATAAACTGCTTTTGTAAGCAGGTTTCAGCAAACAAATGGCAAGCGAAAAAAAAGACATCCTGATTGTTCACACTGAAGCAACATCATTCAGGCTAAGCAAGTACTTTTTGAGCACAGATAAAAAAATTTCAGATTGTTTTATTTCTGCTGGTAGTTTATTTCAGACTTTTGCTCCGGAATAATGTGGCAGGCGTTCTCCGAATGTATTCCCAGTTGAAGGAAAATTAAAATGTCTGTATCCTAGATTTCTAGTCACATGAGAGGCTGTGAAACATAAAGAAATATGAAATGGTAAGTTGTTCTAGGGGCGAAGCTCTTTAGAGTGTGGGTTTGTCCATCCTCCGTTGGTGCGTGTAGCCACCGGAGTCTCATAGCCGCTCAGTGAGCGGGTATGTGGCACAGGAGATGCGAGATGGGAGATGCCGGTATTCGGAGCATTCACTAGATAGGCGCAGGGACGGACACATGGACGGACGAACAGATAGACTAGCAGACGGGCGGACGAATTGATAGACGCGCGAAGCGGGTATGGGCCACAGGGGATGCGAGAAGCGAGATAGCAATACTTGCAGTGTTCACTAGATGGACGCATGAACTGACGAATGGACAGATGGACAGATAGACCAGCCGACGGGTGGACGAATGGATGGACTGCAACGTAATCAAAAGTTGGGCTAGTTGGATATGCATGGTATAACTGGCAGTTCAAGCGCACATAAGACAAAGAGGTGAACAATGCGTCAGCCAGCCTTAAGTTTGTCTGCACGATACAATGTTTGCTTTTTTTGATTATGTTACGAGATAATCTTTCTTCTTTTACTCAGAGTTCTCGAGGTGCCATGGGTGTACTTTTCGCCTGCACACGCATGCGTTCTTTTTTTATTGCCTGATTATGTATTCTTCCCTCTCTAATAAATCGTTTAGTTGCGAGAAAGCGCTTGTCCTCTCTTCCTTTCTGTTTATTCGTGCGCTTGAACTGACAGTTATACCATGGATAGGTGGGTGGTTGGAGTGGGTACAGGGCATGCGAGATGCGAGATAGCAATACTTGTTGTGCTCACTAAATGGACGCGTGGACGAACGGACAGACGGAATAGAAGGTGAACGGACAGATGGACGGATGCGCGGATGAACGGATGCATGGGCGCATAAATAGGCGGTCAGGCGGATGAATGGACTGATGAACTGACTCTCGGAAAGATGGATGGATGCAAGGGTGGGCGCACGAATGGTCATACTGACGGACGGAAGCAAGAACGAACGGACGGACGGAAGCACGAATGGGCTGACGGAAGCTTTGTCCCATTCATCATCATTCACTCCGTGGATATGCTGCGATTTTTTAACTATACTGAAAACACACGTGGCTATTTTTAATTTATAAGTTCTATCATAGAGCAAGATAATAATTTCTATGGGCATTGGTAAACTAGGTTGATCAAGGCGGGAGTGGGTATCATTCTGAGTGCTTGTTCTTAAAGTTTGCGCACAGTTCAAGATAGATTTGGCACGTTGCACCCCACGATTCGTCACAATATTTGCTATGGCCGTGGACGAGTGTGTTTCACGCGTTCGAAACACAACATATTTAGTTTTTTTGTGTGGTAATAGTAAGTTTGTTCGCGCAAAACCACTTACTTTTCCCAACTTGTTGTTTGCTTTAGTTTGATGATTATGATGATATACGGTGTTTTTTGGTGCAAGGGCCATTTGATGGCCAAAGAGCGCCAGTTCATGGGACAAGGAATGTGGATAATGATTGTGATTAGTGGCTGTTTAAGGGCCATGAAATTCCTCGCAGTAAGGCGGGTAAAAACAAACAAGTAATAAAATCATGACCATGCCGTGAAACAAGTGTGTGGTGTGAATAGGTGAAAAAAGTAGGTGATAATGTAAAACGATGGTGGACATGTATGGCATTAGCACAAGTACCTCACTCGTTCATACGCTTCGATCCAAGGGCCGTGAGGCAAGTGTTTTCCTGTGTAGCCACCGCCACAAAAACCTCTCTGGAGAGGTCATGCTACGGAGTGCCCGGGTATATGTTATGAAAATCATGAATTTGTTTTAAAAACGCTAACAATGATTTATGACTAAAAAGCGGTTCCCTACAAACGAACATTGCAGCGTGTAAAGGTTTATGTTGTCGGTAGGGTAATGGAAAATGCTGTTTTCTTAGAGTTTCTAAGTGTTTGCACTGAATTAACACGTGAAGGAATGGTTAATGCTTGATTTCTGTCACACAATGGTGGATCGCCACCGGACAAAAGATACGTATGTGTCGTGTATGTGTGTCCTATCCTGAGTCTCGTTAGTATTACCTCTGTATGACGCGATTTTAATACTGGCAGCCAATGAAACAAAGTGTGGCTTCATATTGTGTAGTTTATTTTGTGTGTGTGTATCCCACTTGCTCTGTCAGTAGTCCCTGAGGTTTCCTTTGAGAGACGGCTTAAGATCAAGGGCCGGGATTAATATGGGTGTAGGGGCAGTGCTTTTGTGGACGGATGCAGGGAGCTGGTCCGCTCTTACGTTGCCTTGGATCTCCCGGTGCCCTGGCACCCAGCACACTACAACGTGTTGTTTGAGTGCGTAAAGTGTGCACAAAATGAAGTAAAGTGAGACAAGGACCGGGTTTTTTTTGTGATTTAAGACTGTGCAGAGCCGTTACCACACTGAGGGAGTCTGTATAATTACTGCTTTTTGTATTGATGTGTTTAGCTGCCACAAGGATCGCATAAGCTTCCGCTGTGAAGATACTTGTGCCTGGATGTAGAGGGCCAGCATCCGAACAGGATGGGCCGACAGCAGCGTAGGACACAGAGGAGTTAGACTTGGAGGCATCTGTAAAGAACTCAGGACGTGTGTGTTTGTGTTGAAGTTCCAGGAAGTATGTAGGATATGGGCAATAGGTGCATGTTCTGTAACTTCTAGGAAAGACACATCGCCGTCTAAGGTCTGCCACTGCCACGGTGGCGGGTATGCTACAGGAGCCATTAAACTGTGTTCAAGTGACACTCCAGTTTCTTCAGCTAGACCCTTCAGGCGAACTGAGAAGAGCTGTCTCATCGAAGGCCTGTTTTGAAACAGAATGGAGCTCGACAGATCGTCAATAGTAGAGTGTGAAGGGTGCTTCTTGTCTGCTTTCACCTTAAGAAAATATACAAAGGACATGTAAGTTCTCTGTAGATGAAGCGATCATTCATTTACTCAACGTGAAGGCTTTCGACAGGGCTGGTGCGAAAAGCACCCGTAGAAAGACGGATGCCCAAATGGTGCACGGGGTCCAGCGTCTTCAAAGCACTTTGAGTGGCAGACTGATAAACAACGGCCCCATATTCTAAGCGGGTGTAAATGAGGCTTCGATACAGATTCATGAGGGATCGCCTATCACTACCCCTAGTAGTACGTGACAACACTTTTATAAAATTCATGGCTTTTAAGCATTTTGTTTTTAAATACTTCATGTGCGGCACGAAGGTCAACTTGTTGTCCAAGATTAAGCTTAAAAATTTATGCTTGGCTTTGAGAGACAGACGTTGTCCATTCAGTCGACTGTCAGGTTCCCAGTGCATGCCTCTCTTTCGAGAGAACACGACAAACGTGCCTTTTTGTGGTTTAAGTCGAAATTCGTTTTCATCTGCCCATTTGGAGACCTTGTTTAAACCCAACTGAACCTGCCGCTCCCACATTGCCAAGTTGCGTGACTTGAAGCCAAGCTGAACGTCGTCGACATATGTATAATTGAACATATTGCGGTGGATGGACAAGTGCAAGCCATTCATTTTGATAAAAAAAAGTGTGCAACTAAGTACACCACATTGTAGCACGCGTGTTTCCTAGACAAATGTTTGGGAGAGAACACTGCCCACACGGACACGGAATGTCTGGTTTGACCGGTAACTTTCGATTATGTGAAACATTCTTCCGCGCACACCAAGGGAGGTCAGGTCTCTTAAAATTCCAAAACGCCATGTTGCATCATACGCCTTATCGATATCGAGGAACACGGAGAGAAAACATTGTTTATGAAAAAAGGCGCCTCTGATCTGTGCTTCGATACGAACAAGGTGGTCTGTGGTGGATCTACTTTCTCGAAACCCGCAATGAAATGGGTCGAGCAAATTGTTTGTTTCAAGGATATGTACAAGTCGGCAGTTTATAATTTTTTCGAAGACTCTGCACAAGCAGCTTGTAAGTGCAATAGGCCTATAACTTGAAGCTAAAGAAGGGTCCTTGCCCTCTTTCAGAATGGGAATAACAATAGCCTCTTTCCAGGAGGTAGGAATAGTGCCAGAAAACCAGATAGCATTGTACAAACAAAGTAAGGTTTTTCGTGTTTTGACTGGTAGGTTTTTTAACATTTCATACACCACACGATCAGAACCTGGGGCAGAAGTACTGCAGGAGTTTAGAGATGTTCGGAGCTCAGCTAAACTGAAAGCTTGGTTATATGCCTCGTATCTAGTGGAGTTGTGTTCGAGTTTCTGCTTTTCTAATCTTGTTCTGTATTTTTGGAAAGTGTCAGTATAGTGGGACGAGCTGGATACCCGTTCAAAGTGTGCACCGCGGAAGTTTGCCTGATCTTTCAAGGTATCACCCTGAGTGTTTACGAGTGGGAGTGAGTGTACTTGTCTTCCTGCTACCCTACGAACCATGTTCCAGACTTTGGTCTCTTGTGTATATGAATTTATCCCTTATAAAAACTTGTGCCAGCTTTCTCTTCTGGCCTGCCGACGCGTTCTCCTGCCTCGAGTTTTTATTTTCTTAAAGCTCTCAAGGTTTTCCGCTGTCGGCGAGTTCCGCAGCAACCCCCATGCCCTGTTCTGTTCCTTTCGCTCATTCTGACACTCAGTGTTCCACCACGGGACGTGTCGTTTGCCGGGCAGTCCAGATGTTTGTGGAATGCCCTTGGCTGCTGCGTCAGTAAGAAAAGCCGTGAAGTACTGCACAGCTTCATCTACGCCTAATCCGCATATGTCAGTCGAATTTATGTGAGTAAGTTTTTGAAATTGTTCCCAGTCGGCTTTGTTTACCAGCCATTTGGGAACATGTGGAGGACATTCATATATTGTTGATGTACTCAGAACTAAAGGAAAATGGTCACTTCCGTATGAATTATTTATGACTTTCCACTGATGTAATGGTACAAGTGAAGGAGATGCGATACTGAGGTCTATGGAAGAGTAAGTTTTGTTGGCAAGGTTATAGTATGTTGCCTCTTTCCTATTCAACAGACAAGCACCTGATGAAATGAGGAATTGTTCAATGAGACGACCACGTGCATCACAGCGACAGTCACCCCACAGAGCATGATGTGCGTTGAGGCCCCCAAGGACCAGGTAAGGTTCAGGTAGTTCGTCTATTAAAGACTGGAATTGAAGTTTTTCAAGACGGTGGTGCGGAGGCATGTACAAAGAGCAGACAGTGAGGGGTTTGTTTAGAATAACTGCTCGGACAGCCACCGACTCGAGGGAAGTTTGAAGGTGTAATTGTGTACATGCTATGCCTTTACTAACTATAACCGCTACACCACCGGATGGTGGTTTGGCATCATCTCTGTCCTTTCAGAAGATTACGTAGTTACGTAAAAAGTTTGTGTTTGTTCGTTTCAAGTGTGTCTCTTGTACACCCACCACTCCATGATTGTGTTCACGGAGGAGTTCTTGTAAGTCATCGAGGTTTCGAAGAAGGCCTCGGATGTTCCACTGTAATATTTCTGTCTGCATATTTAAACAAGAGAGATGCTGCTGTGTGTACAAAGAGTATCGTTTGTTGGAGAGAGCTCGTTAATTCAGGTGGCAAGACGGTCCTCCGGCCCCGTTATTGGTTTCTTATTTTTCTTGGCGAGCCCCAAGGAGCCGCGCTGCACTTTTGGTACCAAGGGTACCGTTGTATCCATCGCCTCCTCAGAGGCACTCGGTGCCCGCACATGCGAGCTGGTAGTTAGGATTTTAGGCCTCGCCTGGTGAAGGGAGGCCTTGAGACCAGAGGACCCTGGAGTCTCCGGCCTCGATTCACTTGGAGGCGGCGTAGACTGAACTACTGCCGCCTTGAGAGCAGGCGCCACAGTTGACGGCTCGCTCTGCGCTGGCCGAAGGAGTGGGCGAGGGCTGGTGCGGCGTTGCCTCCTGACGCGCCACATCAGCATATGTAGCGCCGTAAAATGGTGACACTCTTCGTCTTGCATTTTTGAATGTGATATTTTCTTTAATTTTCAATGTGATAATTTCTTTTTCTTTTTTCCAAAATGAGCAAGACCTTGAGTATGCGGCATGATTTCCGCCACAGTTCACACAGTGTGATGGTTCTTCGCAATTGTCAGAATTGTGGCCTGACACTCCACATTTTGCACAAGTTTGGTGACCACGACAGCTTTGTGAGCCGTGGCCATACTTCTGGCATTTAAAACAACGACGTGGGATAGGTATGTATGGTCTGATCGACGTCTTCATGTACCCTGTTTGAATACTTTCTGGCAGATTACTGGAAGCGAACGTGAGTATTAGGTGTTTCGTTGGTGTTACCTTGTTGTCTCTTCTAATGATAATTCTTTGTACATTGGTCGCATTCTGACTCTTCCACCCCTCCAGAAGTTGCCCTTCGGTCAAGCCGAGCAAATCAGCGTCAGATACTACTCCACGGGTTGTGTTCATAGATCTGTGTGGCATTACAGTGATGGGAGTGTCACCAAAAGTTGAAAAATTCTGTAGCTTTTCAAACTGTTCTTTTTCTCGAACTTCAAGGAGGAGGTCTCCGCTGTCCATTTTGGTAACATTGTGCCCGGCTCCAAGAGTTTCTGTGACACATCTGGCTACTACAAAAGGGGATACAGTTCTGGCTTGCTTGCTGCTTATCTCACTATGTATAACATCAAAATGTGGAAAGTTTTCATTTGATCGATTCAAAAGGCCAAAGTTTTCGGTGCGTGCGCGCTTTAAAGCGGTACGATCACTTAACAAGGGAAACGCTCTATGCTTTCCAGCTTAATTTTCTTCAGAAGCGTTGGCAGCCACCCACCACGGAGCCCAACGAGGGGACGCTACAAGTTTGCGGATGCTAAAACCTGCAGACACCAGCCGTACAACGCACCTATAACACAATGCGCCTAGACCAAGGTAGGCTATTTGCACATGGTTTACCCTAGCCGCTAGGAAGTTTGGAAGTAGGCAGAAGAGAGTAGAAGACAGGACAGATAAATAGTGAGAGATAAAGACGAATATGTAGGGAGAGAGAGATAGGAAAAGGCGACTGCCGATTTCCTCTGGGTGGGTCAGCCCAGGGGTGCCGTCTACGCGAAGCCGGGGCGAAAGGGGTGTGTTGCCTCTGCCGGGGGGCCTCAAAGGTCCAATCACCCAGCGTCGGCTCAACCTTTGCTTTAGTTTCTCGACCACAATTATTGTCGGCTGTTAAAACAATGCAAGTGTCGTCGGCGTACATAAGACTTTCACTGCTATCTAGAGTTAGTGGGAGGTTATTCTCATATACCAAAAATTAAAGTGGTCCAAGGACGGATCCTTAATGAACTCCTGAGCACAATTTTTTAGGTAATGATGTAAAATTATTTATCTTAACCACCTGCACCTGTTCATAAAGGTAGCTCGTTAGTAGGTCAGTAGTAGGTGAGCTGCCATGAAAACAATCATACTCTAGTGTGCTTAAAAGTACACCATAATCTACCATATCAAATGCCTTTTCAAGTCTAAGAATATGACGTATACAAGCTTATTGCATTTAAAGATGCTTAATATTTTTGAGTTATTGTTAACACTGCTGACGAGGTTGGGTGATTCGGGCAAAAGCCGTGTTGCTGCGAACACATAACTTGATATTTATCAATGAGTTTGTGAAATCTACCGATAAGAATTTTTTTGTACGTAGTATTGATGCTACTGAGTACAGATATTTGCTTGTAAATAAAAACATCATTGCACTCTCCATCTTTGTATATAGCAAAAACCTTTGGAGCTCTTCAAATGTGTTGGGTATCTACTGCAGTTCACATACTAATTCAATAAATGGCTTTACACTGGTCGTAGTATATCCATATTCTCTTTAATCATGCGAATAGCTAATACCATCTATTAAGGATGCTTTTGAGATAGATATCCTAATCAATATTACTATTACTTCTGTTGTCTCAATTGTATACAAAACGAATGTGTTAGGCACAGCACACTGCGAGGTAGTGGTATTGTTTAAGTTGGTAAACTTATCAGCTATGGTTGGACCAATGCCTGAAAATTAAGGGTTGAATTTATTCTTAACGTCTTCATCAATGGTTTCGGGAAGCACAGCTGGATTAATTCGTCTACCTATGATTTCGTTTATGATCTACCGCAGTTTTTTTGGTATTGCCAGCTGCCTGTTTAATTAGCCAAGTATAGTACTCTATTTTCGTGTTACAATAATAGTGACCAATGAATTCCGCTGTAGTTTAAATTGCTGTGAACAGTATCAATTATCTCTACTGTGATGCCATTTGTCACACCAGTATTCTTTAGCTTTGAGTGTTTGAAGGATGTCCTGTGTCATCCGCAGACATAAGGGTTTAGCACGTCAGCATTTACACATTTGATGTTTACTCCTTTCTACAGACATTTGTAGATATCGAATTAAAATAGCTTCATGTCATTCGAGATTCTCGTTGCATATTTCATTGTTCTCAATACGAAGAATTTCTTCTCGTAATTTTCCAAAATCTATTTGCGGTACGACATTATTTTTGTTTGTATGGTGCACCTTGAGCAACCTAAGCGGTAAATATTGCCAGGTGATCCGAAATTGGTTCTGAGTAAACGCCTTCAGTGCCACCCATATCAATATTTGCCAATGTGTGGTCAAAGAAGGACGCCGATACCTCAGTTACACGTGTAGGGGACGTAAAAAACTTTTGATAGTTGTGAGACTGCAACAAAAAAGCTTTAGTCACTACCTTTCATGTTACACGCGTTTATATTCATATTTTTTACTACAATGACTGCTTTCTTTTTATACCCTGAGGCAAGAAATACACCGTCTCACGGCTCAGAGCTTTGTTCTCTAGTCGGGATGTGTCGGTTGTCGTGCGGCAGCGGAGAAGTGGCACGGGAGTGCACGATCGCACGGTATGTCACGATAGGAACGCACAGATGTGCTGCCGTGTGCAGCACAATTGCATAGCGCTGGGTGGCCAGCTTAGCATGGTAGCCCGCGAATCCTGACCACCATGATTGACCAATAGTCTACGAAGGCAGCATCAGGCAGGCCTCGTCCGTAAACCAACTTCCGGCCACTGCACCAAGGCAGGAGCCGCGCCCCGAGTCACGTCCTTGAACCTCGAAGTTGGCCACCGGGGCAGGACGTTGGACAAACTAGACCTTGTTTCACGCTCGCCTCAGGAAAACTGGCTGACGCTCGTCCTCTCGAAGGACGAGCGTCAGCCAGAGAAGCCCTTCCGAGAAGCCCTTCAGGCTCCAGGAGCCTTCGTGGCTTCTTCGTCTTCCCGTCGCGAGCCTTTTCGAGCACGTTGCGTCGTAGCTCGTTCCTATTTCTTTTTTCTCACCCGTGCCACCAGCCCTCCGCTCTTCAATTTTTGTTGCAGCTTGCCGCTTCAACTCCATTGTGCTTACGCGTAACCTGTAGAGCATGAAATATGCGTCTTTTCGTCACAATATACTCCTGCTCAAGAAATTCCTTCGTGGGAAAGAATTTTTGACAAGTGTAGAAGGTGCAATGCGCATACAAAAATACAGGAGAGAAAGATATTCAGTCTATATTATGTGAAAAGGTAATGCTTAGAATGGGAAACAAATCGTACCACCACTAAACACTGTTCAGTGAAGTGTTCAAACGTGGCTTAGGTAGTCGGCACCTATGTTGGCGGCGCCCTTAACCTGCTCGACTGTAAAATCGTATTCCGTCAGTCAACGGCTCCAGGAGAGTACTCGACATTTCATGTGCCTAGCAAAGTTTATGAAGAGAAATTCTTTCTGTCGGTCTGCAGCGCAAAGGGCTTGCCAAAAAGGTAAAAGTGGAACTTCTGCATTGCCCATACAAGCTCCAGTGCTTCAATCTCAACAGTTGAGTACCGGGTTTTGCATGGTAGCAGTTTATGGCTGGTGTAGGTCACTGGGTGTAGCACACCTACAGGCCGTCGCATTAAGACATTTCCGATGCTGGTCTAAGAAGGGTCTGTTAGCGGTATAAAAGGCTCTTGCTATTCCGGAGCTCGTAACACTGAAGGGAAAGATATGAGGTATCGCAGATATTCGAAAGCTTGCTGGGGAAAATCATCCCAGGTAACTTTGTTGGGTGCCCTCTTCGTAGTAAGTTCAGTCAAAGGGGCCGTCATGTCTGCGTAATTAGGCACCAAGTCTCTCTAGTGCCCAGTGAGGCCTAGACTTGAACGACCTTCTCTCTTTGTCTGTAGCCTCTTCACAGCCTAGATCTTGTCTAACAACTCTATCTGAGGTCGAAGGAGGTTATGACCGACAATGTAACCTAGAAATTTGACTATTCTGAAGCCAACTTCACTTTTGGAGGAATGTCAATTGTGCAGCTTTGACATGCTGTAGAAAGTGCGTGAGCATTGCGATGTATTCGTTTCAAGTTTCTGTGACGACTAGCATATCATCAAAGTAATCATATATATGCTAGGTATGCCCTCGACCACTTTTTTTATGAGGCGAGTAAACACCACAGGCGTGCTCTTGATTCCGAAAGGCGTGAAATTAAAATGGTAAAGCCCAGAAGAAGACTTAAATGCCATTAGGGCCTTCTATGATTCGTCGATTAGCACCTGCCAGTAGTCTATAGTAAAATCCAACCTTGAAAAGTAGCGGCTCTTACCGAGTTTGGTAAATATCATGTCTACTTGAGGAATAGGTTCATTGTCAGTTACTGCAGCTCATTTGAGCTGTGTGAAGACAACACAAAGTCATATGTTGCCGTTTTCTTCACGACAATGATTGGAGCTTAATACGGAGTATCTGAGGGCTTAATGATGCCATGTGTTAGGATGTCGTACACTTTTTTTTGACAGCTTTTTGGATGGAAATAGGTATTGCGTATGGGCGTACCTTGACCGGTGTGTCACAGGTAAGGCGTCACTTTTCCTCCACAAGATCAGCCCTGCCCGAAATTTCCGATAGCACGTCATGGAACTGCCTCAGAAGTTCAATATTTTGGTCACTCTGCAGCTTGTTGAAGTCAGCCACCACGAACACGTTTCTGTATGTTTAGCGTTGATGCAGAGCAGCAAAGAGAATTTGTCCTTCATACGACGTGTCCGACTGTGCCGCAACACAGCGTGTTGCACTTCACCCTTGGGCTCTCTTTCCTCGTATTTCATTAAAAGCTTAATGTAATATAAGCTTTTATGGGCTCCACGATATACAGCATACTCATAGTCATTTCGTTTTTTGACGGCCGTAAAGGGTCTTTTCATGTCAATATATACTTCTTATTATCTGAAGGTAGTAGTAGCGATACCTTATTTCCGGGCAATAGCTGACGAACAGTTGCTTTCTTTTCATAATATTTTTTCTGTCTGATCTAGGCTTTGAGGAGTTCTTCATGGGCCACCTTGCAAGTAACCTGCAGTTGCTCCTGTAGCGTGGCAACATACCCATATGTTGTTTTCGTGTCGGAATCCATGTTAGCCCCTGTCCACAGATCCTTATAACTTGAAACTGACCCGCGTACAAATCTACCGACGAAGAGATCGATTGGCGAGAGTTTAATGATTTTTTGTGGAACTTCCCGGTAACAGAAGTGCATGGGAGCCACATTCCTGTCTAATAAAATACCCGGCATATAAAACTCTATAAGGACACGGTCCGGTGTCCTCGTTAGCCTCTGATGACCCGACAGAAGGCCTAATGAGCGATCATCATCACGGTGTTCGCGAAAGCTATGGCGACTACAACTTGCTCTTGGTCTCACTTTTCTGCCATGTGGTGGCACCAGAAGAAAACGTCGTGCATTAGCACAAAATAAATAACCACCCACTTCTTTGATATCATCATCTTCCCCAATGCGCCGAAGCTAGTTTCCAACATGGGATCTGTATGCTGTAATTTCTGCAGCACTTCCTGGCTAATATCCAGGGGTTGGATTGAAGGAACACGCCATCTTGTGTCCTTTTGCTTTCTTTCCCATCAGCTACCGTCGCATCACGTTGTCATTCTCTATACAATCAGGTTACGTCTTCAGGATGTTGTACTGGGCCGACTGGATCATGGCGAATTTGTGCGTGTTTTCGTCGTCATTCCCGCTATGGTACTTTATGTGTATCTCACAATACACCATAAATATCCCCCAGCACAACTGCATACAATAGATTCTTCATACAAACAGCAACTGTTGCTTAAAAAGTGGAGAATCAATGTACACCTTTGCTTAGGGCAAGCCATGCACAGACCAGTCAAACAAACAAATAATACGGTTGTTACCAGTAACGTTACACTCCGGAACAAGTGAGCATTTCACTACAATAGAGTTGTATCCGATGTTCCGTAATACATTCGCCAGCTTTTTTTTCAGGCAGCCCTTTACTGTTGGCGTCTGATTTGACCCATTGGGGCAAACTGGATTGCTCTGAGTCCTCTCGGTTATGTCAAGACTGTGGTTTTACTCTTGCTTATTTGGCCCACCTTCGAATGGTTTGGCATGCTGATCTTTCTGTAATCTCAAGACAGAGCATGATGCCTTTTTTTGCTGTTGAGAGTCCAAGAAACTACTAGTAGGTCCGTGAACCGTCGTTTTACAAATCCAGCACGCCACCGGCTTTGGCCCTGGAGATTACGTCGAGCAATTGGAAGCTAGATGACAAAGCTTGGCGCAAAGGAAACATAGTGGCTTCCCATTGTTTTCGCTTGTAGTGTCAACTTTAGCAACAGCTATCAGTTTACCTTTTCATCTTTTTCTCTAGCAAGATTGACGATTTCCTGAGCCTCCAAATATTCATAGGCCGTCGTTGCCAATGTGTCCAGATTACCACACCTTTACTTTAGGAAGACAGCCAACCTGTCGTCGCACCGCCTGAATAACTGTTCTGACACCATCTTTTATCGCAGTGCATCATAAGTTTTGGGAGGCTTCACTAGCTCTTGCCAATGGTCGAAGTAGCCACAGGCACGTCCCGCAAACTGACAACCTGTTTCGCATTCTCGGGCAGTGAATCACTAAACTTCATGCGGTAACCCTCCTGTGTGTAACAGAACCGCTGGAGGAGCATCTGTTTGAGCTTGGCCTAGTCCGTAAACTTTTCCACAGACATCCGTCCCACCACGGTCAATGCTTCGCCTATTCGGCACAAGCTCAGTGGCTGGGTTCACTTGTCGGTTGGCCAGCCTTGGCTCGTGGCGACCCTCTCAAATCACTGAATGTATGCATCTAGTTCGTCCCTACCCTCATTGTCGAGCAGAATCGTTTTGTGTAGCTGTGAACACTTTGACCTCTATCCATGCAATCGCCCACAGAGCTCGTGTTCGGACGCTGCGCCTCTGCGACACGACGTTGCTCCTCAAGGAGTAGCTTGACGCTCATGGTCTTTCTGCACTGCTAGACGTCCCTTTTCACTAATTTGAGTCTCTGGGACCTCGTTTCTTTTTCCTCCGGGCTCAGCCATGCCAATAACGCCTCTCCATTAGGCGCCATTTGCTTCCCTTGCTCACGTAGTTTTCTCTTCCCATCCATTCTCATCTGTCATTCACAAACAATGTGAGGCTCTCCGATGTAGTCAGAGAGCTTGGTCCTGTTTCAGACGCCAGAAATATGTAATAGTGTCACGATGAGTCACAAGTACTGGGGGATTTATTCAACCACCAGGTAGCTAGCACTTGGACGATGCGTCAGTCGTGGCTGGCTCTCGAGCAAAGAAGAACGCGATCTTCTTTTTTTCTCCAGATTTAAAGCCGCTCTTGCTGTAAACCCACTACGTGCTCGCGGCATTATCTCCCTTCCGAAAAGAAAAAAAACAAGTACCAACAAGAGGAAAGGAAAGTACATAGCAGCACCGCGATGCTACTACATAGGCACGTGAAAAAAAATGGAAATTCGGATGAAGTGAAAGTAAAAATTGAAGAGCGTGCCAACATAGGAAACGTCAATGAACGAGAAAGTAAGTTCACAAAATAAACAAAAAACAGAAAGAACGCTGTACGGTAAAGGAAAAGTTACGAACAACGCGCAGTAAATGGCTTTATGCGCAACACATGAACGACGTCCGGCCTCAGCCGTGTCCTGCTCCGTGCATGGGGTGTTGAGTCCGGAACCACTTCGTAGTTCACGTCACTGACGCGGCGTAACACTTTATATGGGCCAAAGTACCGGCTCAGCAACTTTTCACTAAGGCCACGGCGGCAGACGGGCGTCCACACCCAAACTTAATCTCCGGGGCTGTAAAACACTTCTCTGTGGCGGGTATTATAGCGTCGTGCGTCTGCCTGCTGTTGCTGGCCGATGTGCAGTCGCGCGAGCTGCCGGGCTTCCTCGGCACGCTCTGCGAATTCTTCGGCGTCTGTTGCCAACTCGTCTTCGTCCTGACACGGTAGCATTGAGTCTAGCATGGTCTGCACTTCGCGGCCGTAGAGAAGCCGAAATGGCGTGAATCGCGTAGTCTCTTGCACGGCGGTATTATACGCGAAAGTCACGTAAGGCAAGATCCGGTCCCATGTTTTGTGCTGTACGCCGATGTACATTGAGATCATGTCTGCGAGGGTCTTATTCAGTCGTTCAGTAAGTCTGTTGGTTTGCGGGTGGTACGCAGTTGTCCTTCGGTGTCTGGTGTTGCTCAGTTTGAAAACTTCGTCCGTAAGCTGCGCCGTGAAGGCCGTCCCTCTGTCCGTTATTACACTGGAAGGAGCCCCGTGTCGTAACACGATGTGGCGCATGAAAAATTGTGCTACCTCAGAAGCCGTGGCTCGTGGGATTGCCTGGGTTTCAGCGTAGCGTGTCAAATAGTCGGTCGCGACGATCACCCATTTGTTGCTGTCCGCAGACATAGGAAATGGCCCGAGAATGTCCATGCCGACTTGGTCGAACGGCGTGCAGGGTGCTTCAATGGGCTGAAGCAAACCAGCTGGCTTAACAGATGGTTGCTTTCGGCGCTGACATTGCCGACAGCTTTTTACGTACTTCTTTACGCTTGCTGAAAGTCCTGGCCAATAGTACCTCTCGCTCACTCTGGCAAGTGTCCTTGAGTAGCCCAGATGACCGGATGTGGGTTCGTCATGGCAAGCGAAGAGGACGTCGTCTCGCATGTCTCGAGGAACCAACAGGAGGTAAGCACGATTGTTCGAACGAGCGTTCTTCTTGTACAGCACACCGTCTCGTAGGCAGAACGACGTCAATGAGCGGGATAAATGACGTGGTATGATTGCTCCCTGGCCCTCTAAATGATCAATGATTGTACGAATCTCTGTATCATCTCGCTGTCTTTTGCTCAAGTCTGATGCACTAACGGCGCCCAGAAAGCCTTCGTCTTCCTCTGCTTCCTGACTGACGACATGAAGGGGTGCGCGTGACAGTGTGTCAGCGTCTTCATGCTTACGGCCGGACTTATGGACGATGGTGACATCAAATTCCTGCAGCCGCAAACTCCACCGTGCTAGCCGACCTGAAGGGTCACGCAGGCTTACCAACCAACAGAGCGCGTGATGGTCCGTCACTATCTTGAAGAGACGAGCTCTCTCTCGCACGGAAGAGAACTACTCGACTACCGAGAAAGAGTGCCTCGCCGTGGTTTGGGCGGTTCTCAAATTTCGACCGTATCTGTATGGCCGCTCATTCAAGGTCGTCAGTGATTACCACTCGCTTTGCTGGCTCACTAACTTGAAAGACCCATCCGGCCGTTTAGCACGCTGGAGCCTTCGGCTTCAGGAGTTTGATATGACCATTATTTATAAATCAGGGAAGAAGCACACCAACGCAGACTGTCTCTCGCAGTCACCCGTTGAGCCTGCTGCTATTAATGACGAGTCTATGGACGCCGCATTCTTGGGAGTCATCAACGCGGCCACTATCTCACAAGAGCAGCGCCGTGACCCTGACCTGCTTTCGCTTATCGATTTCTTAGAAGGACGACGGGAAGACGTGCCGCGAATTTTTGCGAGAGGAGTGCCATCTTTTTGTTTAAGGAACGACGTCCTATACAAGAAAAACTTTTCTCCCACCGGCAGCCCATACTTGCTCGTCGTCCCTGCATCACTGCGAAAAGAAATTCTGGAAGCCTGCCATGATGAAGTCACCTCTGGTCATCTCGGTTACACTCGAACATTGTCCCGTCTGCAAAACAGTTACTACTGGCCTAACCTACCTGCTGCTGTGAAACATCACGTCCAAACATGTGCCGACTGTCAAAGACGCAAAGCATCACCCGGCAGGCTTATTACATTCCGTTCAAGTGCCAGCAAAGCCATTCGCCCAAATCGGAATGGATTTCCTGGGCCCATTCCCAACTTCTACCACAGGGAACAGATGGATCATTGTCGCCACTGATTACTTGTCTCGCTACGCAGAAACTAAAGCCATGCCGAGGGCCACAGCAGCAGAAGCGGCTCAGTTCTTCATAGAAAACGTCGTCCTTTGGCATGGTGCTCCAACAGTTCTCATCACGGATAGAGGAACTGCGTTCGTGGCAGAACTTTTGGAGTCGGTTCTCAGGCTCAGTGGTACAGCTCACCGGAGAACAACGGCGTACCACCCACAAACGAACGGACTAACAGAGCGGCTTAATAAGGCCCTCGCAGACATGCTCTGCATGTATGTCGACACAGAACACAAGAACTGGGACGAAATCTTGCCTTATGTGACCTTCGCCTATAATACTGCCCGGCAGGAAACTACCGGAATGACGCCGTTTAGTTTATTACACGGGCGGGAAGTCACTACAACATTGGACGCTATGCTGCCGCACGAGTGTGACGACACTCACGCTGACGCCGAAGAATTTGGTCAGCGTGCCGAAGAAGCCCGACAGCTAGCCCGCGTGCGTATTTGTCACCAGCAACACAAAGATGCGAAACGGTACGACCTACGACATAAATTGGTAACCTACAAACCAGGCGACAAGGTATGGGTCTGGATCCCAATACGTCAACGCGGACTTTCAGAAAAGCTATTACGACGATACTTTGGCCCATATAGAGTCACCCGACGATTGAACGACATCAACTACGAAGTTATACACCTGCCTCACGTGGTTTGCGACTAATAGACAAGAAAAAATTGGCAAGGACGCCTTGAGGCAAAACGAACAAGTTTATGGAGGGCGCTAGTAAAGAGGAGATAGAAAAGCGATAAACCAAACAGCTCTATGTGCAGGTTAATGGAAAGCATACGCAGCAGGCAGTCCTAAACAGTGCAGATTTCAGATACCTTCCCGTACGACGCATCCGAGCGTGTAGAGGTCTTGCGTGCAAAAGTTAGATAAGAAAAACACCACCTCAACGGTTTGGAGCACTGTCCTCCCGTCGCGATGTGTCGGAGGCCGTGTGGCTGGGCAGAAGTGGCACGGGGGGACGGGAAGGTGCATGATCACAACACACAGATGCGCTACGTTGTGCAGCACTATGGAATAAGGGTTGGTGTCAACTCGGCATGGTAGCCCGCGACTACTGAGCACCATCATCAACCAACGGTGCACGAAGGCAGCGTCAGGCATGACTCATTCACGAAGCTGCTTCCGGGCGCTTCACCCAGGCAGGAGCCTCTTCCAGGTGACGTCCTTGAACATTGAAATAAGCCATCGCTGGGCTGAACTTTGGACTGGCTCGACCTGGACGCGAGTTTACAAAGGCAAGCGGATAGAGCCACCCACAATGCACCGCGGCCCAGCGCTCTTGGAGGCTATGCATTTCCGCCAGCCTAACTGTGTCATTGCGCTGTCGCTCCCCGCACTTTCGTATAGTGTTGTCGGAGGCTGCTGCTGCAGCCTAGCGGGGGGTCGCGCTCGCGGAAGGAAGCCCTGCCAAGGCATATGGCCCTGCAATCGGATGCTCGCGAAGTAATCGTGTGTGGCTCGTCTGACCGAACATGCTGCGCTGAGTTAGATACTCGTGAATAAAGCGTGTGCCCCCATCCTCTCACTGTCGCAAAGCCGCGTTATTCAGGACGCAATAAAGCCGAGTCGCCACTACGCCTGTTGCCAAGTGCTCGGAAGGAAGCCCTGCGCCGAGTAGGATACTCGCGAAAGAAGCGTATGCGCCCACCTCCCACTGAACGAACGCCCTACGCCGAGTTGGATACTCATGAAGAAAGCGTGTGCCCCACCTTTCACTGCCGAGTCGCAAAGCCGCGCCGTTCAGGATGCATTGAAGCCGAGTCGACTGACTACGCCTGATACACCTAGGCCTGCTGCGAAAAACGCCGCACCGGAGATTACTGAACTCCACTTGGTGAGTTTTTGTTAATTATCAGCATGCTGTTATTGAAAGCGCGTTTCTGATACTGTCGTTTTAAATAAGGCTACGAACTGAGTTCGGGCAGCAAGGACAGAAATGTAGTGGTGATACATGCGTGCGATCGTAAAATCCTTGAAAGCCTGCGCGCAAAACCTTGTCGTGCGTCACTAACACAATGTCGAAGCTAAAAGTAAAGCATGCAGCCTCAAGACATTGTCTTTAGTCGAACTAATTTGAGACAAGAGAATTAAACTTATTGGAGAGCTCTTCGCGGATGTTTTTTTTTTTCATGGCTTCACTGCAATACGGCCCCGTGTTCAGGTGAAGGCAAGTTAGACTCGCAGTTATCCTCGCCCGTTTGTGGTTGTCGCTTTTTTCTTTCGCCCCACTGTGTTATTATGTGATCTGAAAATAATCTGCCACCCTTGTCTATGAAACTGTCGAGTGCACTCCATGCGGCTCTACTCTGCATGATGTCTCCTTTGAGAGGCTTCTTCAATAAAAGAATGTATTAGGGCAAAGCTTACTAAAATCACAGCTGTCAACTGTTGTAGCCACTCTACCCATGCAAAAATACATATACAATACATGAGATAATAATTTATTAACATGAAAACTGTCCCATGAGAGACCACTGAAGGTATTTACAGGAGAATGACACAAAAAAGATAACACTTTATGCGTCACGCATAGACATACGTGAATGTACACATTGGTGTGTTCATGTATGAACAGTCATGGTAATAACTTTGAAAAGCAAAATTATCTCTGCTTGCAGTGCAAGCTGAAGGGAAAATGAGAAGGGAGACAGGAAAGAGCGTACTCTTCCCTGTCCCCCTTCTCATTTTTCCATCAGCTTGCTCTGCAAGCAGAGTTTGCAAGTATGAAACCAACTGGTCTGCAAAGAAGTATTGATTCAAAAAGCACAAAGTCTTTGTTAGAATTTCAGTGGAAGTGGCATAGCAGGCACGTATATTAAATGAACACTATCGACACGATGCTGTCATGCCAATGTGTGTAAAGTACACAGATGAAGCATGGTGCATACACAGGCAATATCAATTTGACTTTCTGTTGACCAGAAAGCACTATACTGCACTTAGGCTCAGCCATCTTGAGACTAAAGTTGGGCTCTGTTGTTTTGAGCTAAAATTGAAAATGCAAGTGGCACATCGGTACTAAAAATGTGGGCTCGGTAGTTGGCCATCATATAATGATGCACTGGATGATGTGGTGTTCACAGAAGGGCATACTATTGCTGACAGCACAGGTAGTTTGCCGGGTTAACACATAAGTGTGCATTGCAGGGAACTTGGTGGTGACAAGTGGTGTTCTGGTACCGTTTTATACATTGAGTGATGTGGGCCGATAGCACTGAGGACCAACCCACCACATCTAGTGGTGACCTGCAGGTTACGGCATTGAAATCCCGGCCGCGGTGGCAGTCTCGATGCAGCACATTCGAATGAAAGAAAAAGGATGAGTGCACTATACAATGGGACGGCGTGTCATAACGCAAAATAGCTCAATTGGCCGCTATCAAGCAAGGTATCAAATAAGAATAAACAGCAAACAACAAAATGGAGAAGATGAATTAAAAGAAACCATACTAAGTTGTCAATACACTGTAATGTTGCTAATTAGACGAGTCGGAGCAAGAAAAATACGGTTAAAGTCTAGAAACGCGCGCGACTACACTTTCTGGAAGCTAATAGCAGTTTCTTGAGGTGCCTTCTGGGAGAACCTCATAGGGTACTTTAGTATTTCACTGTGAAACCTTGTAAGGCTCGAAATAGAATCATAGCCCAAAAACCTTTTCCGAAAATATGTCTGTGCCCCAACGGGTGTTTCATAAATGATATTGTTACTGGTAGATGACTGAAAACAGGTATATTTACAATATATACCGTCACAGTAATGCGGGTAAAAACAACTGCGATAGCGAGAGCAGGCACCACCTAGTCCTTCACTTTTTCGTCCTCTCTATGTGAGCGGCACATATTGTTACCCTCTGGCGGTGAAGGCACCGACTCGGTGTAGTCAGAGAAAGACGGTATAAAGGTGGTTATTATACATGTGCGTTGCGGCAGCCCGGTGTATGACATCGCTTCAGACGTACAACGTAAACGATGTTGGTACGGGGTTGAGTCGACGAGGACAAAGACAATTCAATTTCTTAAGTCACGACGGTCACTTGGCGGTGCATAGGGTACGGTTCGGAGGGCGAGAACAGTAGCTTTGTAAAAAGCCCAATACAGCGTGCTGGAGACCACAGCACAGGAATCCTGGAGGAAAGTGAGTGTTTATATGACTGCTCTCGTAACGAAATCGTTGGCCCGCTTGCGAGTCGGTTAGCCGAATGCACACAAGTTGACGTGTATGGTCGGCATGGGCTATAGCTTATTGAGCATATTCAGTGGGTGGACATGTTGAAGGAGGCATCATTGGTGTCCATAGGCAACATTGGATTTCAGTCAGATAAAATAAAGGCGAACAGCCAGCTGCCTCGTGTTACGTTGTATAAGTTGCACAAGACTAATACATCTTGTATGTAAACCACGTGCAGCTTTTTTGAGGTTTGGGCACGGCACGAGAGTTCTTTATGTTGGCGTGCAATGGGCTTTCCAAAGAGGTGTTTCATGTTTTTTGTTTACATACGTCTTTTTTTTTTGTTACGTACGTTTAAATTCTCCTCGTGTGTGTCGAACCACACGCTGGCCCTACCCCTGAGGTAGTACCTGACGTTTGCAAGCATCAAAGTCGAATCCCAGTGATTGGTCTTGCTGCTGCACTCTTAGTTGGCCAGCCACTTCTCCACCTGACTGTTATCAGCAGTCCCGCAGAAGGGGCCTGGGCCTCGGAGGTGGGTCACGACAATGTGACTGGGTGCATTCGGCATAGCGGGGGCTGAATCAGCAGAATTGTCTGCCGGCATGATGGACTGTCCAAGAATACGCCCGCTTCGAAGTTCCGTTGTGTGCTCCTGATGTGCCCAGCACTTCCACCAAAGATATTACGGGGAGATGACAGAAAACGAGTGTATTTACAATATTCATAGTAAAAATACTGCGGTTAAAAACAACCACGATGGCCAGGACAGGCACCACCTAGTCTTCTAACTTCTTCGGTTTCTAGGTAAGCGGAACATAACAATACTGTCAGTGTCGTGGTTTTGGGACATTAACCCCCCCGCCACTCAAAAAACGCAATTGAAGAGCTCGTTACTCCTGACGGTAAGGCGAAACAAAAGTCGCTCATGGTGGAGTGGCACAATATTACTGCACAACATTGATGAGTATCTGATTGTGACTTGTGAGGGCCACACCTGGTGGATCCAAGAGACTAGTGGGATTAGTGGGCACCATTCTTTAACATCAGCTTTGGCAAGGCTGTATGCATGATACTGAGGTAGTAGTGCAGAGCCAAATGCTTTTGCCTGTGGCTAAGGTGACTAATTGTAAGGTTATGATATTACAGCTAGTGCGAGGAGTCGTTCTCGCTTTGGTTCAATCAAAGATGAAGCATCAAGTGCAGCGGTGGCGATGAGCTGCTGCTTCGCATAGATTTAGGTTCACATTAAAGAATCCCACATGGCCTAATTTGATCCGAAGTCACCCACTGTGGGCCCCGTCGCAGTGGTCTACTGGCTAAAATGCTTGGCTGCTGACCCGCAGGCCGTGGCATTGAATCCCGGCTGTGGTTTCTACATTTCCGATGGAGGTAGAAATGGTGTAGGCCAGTGTGCTCAGCTTTGGGAGCCCGTTAAAGAACCCCAGGTGGTCGAAATTTCCGGAGCCCTCCACTACGGCGTCTCTCATATTCATATGGTGATTTTGGGACGTTAAACCCCACATATCATCAGTCACCCACTGCGGTGTGCTTCACAATCATATCATCGTTTCGCCACATAAAACGCTAGAAATGATGTTTGAAACCAAGTTGGCTCTGTGCCTAGGACTGTCGTGAGCCCAGTTGGTGGGAGGCAGCTGCCCTTCAGTGCAGCGTTGCACCAGGCACATTTTTCTCTATGCTGTGGCTCAAAGAATGGGGCCTCTTCTTTGCTCTCTTGGCAGCTGGCTCAACTGCTGGGCGCCCTGTAGGGACCCTCTTGGACCCCCTTGTAAGCCCTGGCCTACGCCTAGCAGTGCTGGTCGGTTGCACCCTTATGTGACGGGCCCGGCGACGTCTTGCTGCAGTGGTAGCCTTGAATGCCAGCATCAGTCCTGTCCCATCGCTGCTGTTCTGAACACGAGCAAGCTCCTCTGCAAGGCCCTTCACGATATAAAGGTAAGCTGGATTGTGTGCATTCATAGAATGCACACGCCGCAACTGGACCTCCAGGAACTCATATGCATGTTCTTGGGCATGCACAAAAAGTGATGAAAGAAATATACTTCAAGTGTACAGCACACCAACAAGAACTGCACATTTATTTTGCTCCTCTCTAACTGCAGACAACTGCTCGAGAATAAAGTTCCAGCTGAGGAGTCAGTTTAAGTTAAGGTTTTCCTGTCACCTGTTTTGACTATTCTGTTAGTGCTGCTAATACCAGCAATCGGTGACCTGTAGTCCCAAACATGGAACAATACGACACCAATAGTGTTGAAATCTTGAAATCGCCCTCAAAATGATGACATCCACTAATATGAAATTGTAAATTCGTGAGTGCAATGGAGCACAATAATATGCTTACAGGAATAAAAGGAGCCTTGACTACTGTTCAGTAGCATTCCCTATGTTTATTTGAAAAGTACTTCAGGGCCCTTTCAAGGGCCTTGTCCTACCTGGGCAAGTTAAGCTGCATCAGGCACCGACGGTACAGGTGCGAGGTGTGTGGCCTCTTGCGTGCTGGTGCCTTGCATTGTTTGGAGTTCGTCTGGCTCCTCCTGCTGGGCACTGGTACCTGCCGTGGTTCTGGAACTACTGCTGGGCTCCTCCTCTTGGAAGGGTTCGAAAAATATCCTGGGGGAGACACTTCTCGCCCAGGGCCAGCTGTCCCAGTTGGTACCGGTCGTCAGTACTCAGTGCCGGAGCATTCGGAAACAGTCCTCCGTACTTTTTCTGCACCAAAGCCTGGTGCTTACAAAATACACCTTGTTTACCAAAAAGACACGTACATAGTCCTATGTCAGCATAGACCTCATAACTGGAGCTGGGGTGGGTCGCACTAGGCACAATGTGCTGTCCCTGGCCTACGACTTGGATGGCCTCGGCTGTGTCTTTCGGCATTCTCGACAGCAGCCGCTTGTACAATAGTTGATGGGCTGCAACACGGCTGTAGGCGTGGCTGGAGGATATCGGCTTTCAAAGTATTTCTCCCACACCAGAGCCACCGAGTCTACGAGTGGGACTGCATTAAACGCTTCGACTCTGTTCAGGATAACGTCTTTGAGCACGCGTATGGTTGCCTCCGCAAAATTGTTGGTGTTGTGGCCCCTTGTCAACACATCCAAACGGTAGAGCTGCACCCACTCTTCTTGTCGGCGCAAGAATGTCAGAACTCTAGACACGAAGGCATCGTGTTGTAGGGCCTTCACTTCGGCAGTGGCAGCTTCAAGTTTTTCTGCTGTGTCTGCATACATGACCTGCAGATAGCAGGAAAATTTTCAATGAGGTGCTCGTATTTGGATATTTTCGCTTTTTTTAAACTACACCATAATACAGTTTCATGCTTCACTGTCTGCATTGAAGTCACTTTGTGATCTGCACAGGCTTGCCCCAGTTCAAATGGCCAGTAAACAACCCCCAAGGACCAAAAATCAAAAATATGTGCACCTTTGCTCCGTGAACATGCTGCCTCCTCAAGGATTTTGCAAATACTTTATTAAGGAATTCACAGAGGTTAGAACATTGGTTTCAGCTAGTTTCAAATTTTCGTGCGGTCTCGCCACCCTTCTCTTTCAAAGGGAGGAAAAGCGTAGCCTGCCGTCGTGACTGGTTTAACCCAATCGATGAGCTGCGTGCTTCGTCAAGTCGCCGATCGGCGAATTTGTGTCACTGCTCATGAAAGGAGGATTGGTCAGGTGTAGGAAAGGAGCGCGGGAATTGTTTTTTGAAATGGAGACTGTGCACGGTGCGCAGCGCTGTAATCTGGAAATTGATTGCTGCGGTCTGCTCTACGAATTGCCAAGCGGTGGTCCATAAAAGTTGATGCTGCTGACATTTTCTGTACGCCTGTGCCAATAGGGAATTTTAGGTTCGAAGTGAATTCGAAGCGAATAGTGATTTTGGTCAAATAATATCTAATTGAATTGTAATAGTGTATATATTGTATATTATAAACAAAAATGGGCATATTTGTGATGGCCAAACAAACTTGCTCAGATCTTTAAAAATTGAAGCAGGGCCTAAGCAAAGGCCATTTTTTTTTCATCAAAGGAAGTGGCAACAACTTCGAATTGTAGCAGCATTCGACTTTTGGTGCAGTCCAAGTAATAGCCAGTAAAATATGCTGCGTTTCAATTTTTTTTTACTTAGAGCATATAAATCTGTGTAACGAGCTTTTAAACTGAAAACAAAAAAAAGCAGAATTGATGTCATTGTAATTCTTTATTAAAACCTTGAAGTAGGGCTTTGCTGCAGTGCGAATTTCTCTTGATTACGTGTTTTCACGGCTTAGCACCTGTTTACTGCAGTGAAACCACTTTTACATGTGCTCTGATATGTTTGGGTAAGTGCTTTCATGGTTTAGCATCCCTCCACTGCCGTGAAACCACCTTTACAAAGTGTTACATGTGGACTAATATACACCTATTTTGTTCGGTTTAAATAATTCAAAATTTTCAGCAATTTAACTTCGATTCAAATCAAATTTGATTATTGCATTATTTATTTGAATATTCAAAGCTTTTGAATATTTGT